>JACXIL010000164.1:40727-278012 GCA_014737365.1 Bombus soroeensis | reverse complement strand
TCAGCGAATATAGACATCTTCGGATAGAATTATCGGACGATGTAGGTATTACGATGTAGGTAATGTTAGGTACTACGCGAAGCTGGAAATGGATGATCAGGGCTATGGCATAGGGGCAAAGGAAATATTACTCTCTGTATCTCATCGACGGCTCTATATAGATTTATTTGTACGAGATACTCTCACATAGGGCGAGCCACGTTTCACCATCTATATTCACAGTCTATATCAACAATTTCGTTTCTGTGATACTTTTCCCATCTAACGTAACAATCGAAATATTCATATTTGTTTCGAATATCTTCTAACGCTTTTATCGATACCGGCATGATGGTACGAAACGTGCCGGTAGTCAAAGTTCTACCGCGATTCTAACGCTACATTAGCATCCGAATTTGTTTCTGTTTTAACATTTCATTGGTTTAATTAAATTCGTTTAATTCGATCGATCTCGTCTCGAGTCGCGTAAGTCTCAAGTTGTTTGGGTAGAATTTTTAGATTTCCGCGCCTCCCACCCCATCTTCGTGATGGTAAAAATAAATGGTATACGTAGAAAAAAAAAATTATCCACCAACGATAGGTTGGTGCGAGAGTTATCGAATTCGCAGCTCTGACGTGACCGTGGGTTGATAAAGCACACCTGTTCGGGTCGAAACGTCGGAGCAGTTACCGCGTGCGTCGAAATACCGACCGGAAAGTTAACCCCGCATGAAACGCGACGGCTCCTGAATATTTCAACTTCCCGTCAATCGCTCGGACCCCGGCAAAACTGTACGATATTGCCACGTACGCGATCGCGCGTACGTACGCGAGGAAATAAAAAAAATATATCTCTAACGATTTTTATAGCGATAAATTTTTCATTGGAAGATTTCAAAGGAGAGGAATTCGAGTTGGCCAACTTTTCGATGGAAAATTCGTGGAGGAAGAGATTCGGATTGAAAAATTATTCGCTCGTACAAAGATATGTGTGTTCAGAGAGAACCATAGTTGATAAGAAGATACAGTTAGGAGTATTGACCCAGGCAGGTCTGCATAGAGAATGCCCGAAAGGAATTATAAGCAGAGTCTCGTAAGTGTAATTGGTAAATCGTCAGTGTTTAGCGGTAAAACGCACCAGAGCTAGGATCGGTAAAGCTTCTATTAAAACCCTCTCGATCGTTCTTCGGATAGCAACAAAGTGGGAAAATAGTTAATCGTGTTAATAATTCTCGATATTTCCTACAAATCCGTTACAAATCCGTAGTTCCCCGATTGCTCTCAATATTTTACGAAAATATTAAGTACACTTACGCAACACCCAACATCGCTTTATGAACTTGTTGTCTCATAAACATAATAGAATATCGTTTGTTCAACATAAATATCCTTATCAAATATACTTTGTCATAGATTTAACGATAGCTTGAATTCAGAAATATACCGTATAATAATTATACATAACGCTATACTAAATGGCTACTTACTATGTACGAAGCTACTAACGCTCGCTAAAATACGACACGCATAAAAACATTACACATTTTATTAATCCAATTCCAGACAGAATATATGAAAATCGATAAAACTCTTGTACAGGATATTCAAAGACAAATATTATTTCAGCCAGTTATAGCAATGATTTTATGGAATAATAACAATAATAACAAAAAAAAAAAAAAGGAAAAGTCATACGAAGCTTGATAAAATAAGAGATACCATTAAAAGGTTTCGATCGCAAAAAAGAATGCGAAGAATGAACGCGTATCAGGAAATAACTAAACTTAACTTGATATTGTCAATCGTCAAACGGAACGACAACACCACTTTCGTTCAAAATAACTGCAACTAACCTCGATTCTTTCCAAAATCCATTATTCTTTAGGAACACCATTATTTCATAGAATCATTACCTCTTAAAATATATTCATTCGCAAACTAGCCAGCACAAGAGAACACACGTCCGGAACGTTAAGATTTCCCGAAAGCGTCGCATATGTTACCCAGAATTAATCGACTCGTTGGGTATGCGCGAGAGCGAGAAGAAAGGAGAAGCCAGCGGGCGCGATGACAAAATAATGATCATCGAAAAGCGTCTCGCGAGCATATTACACATGTGTGCGTGCATTATTCGAGAGTGGGGGCGGGCGGGAGGGAAGGAGAGAGAGAGAGAGAGAGAGAGAGGGAGGGAGAGAAAGAGAGAGAGAGAGAGAAACGCAGTCGGCCACGCGACGCGACACACCAGTTTGACGAACAGCGTCACGTGGCCACTGACACGCAGAAGCGGAAAAGCCGCGAGTAACGTCTGGCTGCGCACGTGTACCACTATACAGAGTGATTGAAAAAGGACGAACTATATCCCTACAGAGATTATCTTGGAAATCTTGACACTATCGGTAAGAAGGCGATTCTGCGTGAAAAATCGAATTTGAAAATTTATTTCACATATATTTTTATACACGTAAATACGGTTAATTACTGGTTGGGTGAGAGTAAACAATCAGCAGAAGTATTATTATACGTATGAAATTTAGACGCTGTTCTCAAGATAATAAAGTTTCAACACGTTTAGCTTGATACGTTTTCGGATTTAATTTTCGCGAGAACGAGACGCCATACGAAAACATGTTCGACTTCTTTTCACGTGGAATCACTCCTTGCCAATGTTACTATGGTTATTAGGACACCCTGTATGAAGTTTAACTCGAAAAATAAGCCTGAAACGACATTAATGTACGTGAAATTTCTTCATTGTCTTCGTGTCTCTGCAATAACAGGGTATAAATTTCACCTTTTTCAACACCCTGTACATGTGAAAGGGAGACAAACGAAAGCGTCGAGAAAAGGGTACGACGTCGGCAAGAGGCGGAGGAAAAAGGAAAAAGCAAAGTTTGAAAGAGCGCCTGCTCCAACTGGACGCGTGTATCCTTATCTCTCTCTGGCCCGCGTGACGCGTATTCCTTCTCTCTCACTCCAGTTGACGCGGTCCGCAACATCGTTCGCTTCTCTCTCTCTCTCTCTCTCTCTTCACGACGCACAGATCGATTCTTTCTTTCTCTCTCGCTCTCTCTTTCCTCGTCCACTCAGCTACACCCTTTCCTTTCCCTTTCTTCCACGACCGTGCACGACACCTCGCACACATTTACGAGGCACAGTAGTGCCACGCTAACTGGCCGGAATTTTGCTTCGTTAACTGGTCGTCGAGTTCTTCGAACTCTCTTGTACACAACTAAATATTGCTAGCGGTAATGCTTTGACGAATCGCTAGTTATACATTTAAAAATTCTTGTTCTTCTCTTTATAAACAATTTACAGTAGTCTTTCATTTTGCTAGTGATTAACGCTCTCGCGTAAAAGCACCAGTTCGATGATAAAATAAGTACCGAACGGTTTGTCAAATTATATGCAAAGCAATTGATCACCATATTCGTAATGAAATTTTAAATTCGACGAACGAACTCAAATAAACAAGTAAATGACGAGTCTGTATTTTATAATTTCGAGCTTGTCAATGTTATCAACTTACACAAGAGCAACGAGTTGAACGATAAAAAGAAACTTTTACAGCTGGGTTTCGTAAATTACGTAAGAGTGGTCGGTTGATTATACCAATTGAAGTAAAATTGCAGCGTGTATAACCCACGCATATGATGGTGTCGATATCGGTGGTAAACAATTTTCCAATATAAGAGTCGATTGATTATCCTACTTGATGTTAACGCGTAAAGAACGGGTTTATAAGCCAACCTACAATTTCGAACTTTTCAACACACACACACACACACACACGCGCGCGCGCGCGCTATAGTAACAAGTTTGATAAAGAAATTATATTTGGCGTAAAATATTAAATACTAAAAACAAGTATAGCTAGTAACCCATTAATTCGCTAAATATACAAAGAAATCCAATATTATAAATACAAATAAATGTATAAATATTATGTAACACATAGTAAACTAAATAAACTACATGTCTCACAACCGAATAAGGGATATTTCTACCTGGCTCGCGCTCGTTACCAAAGATACTTAAAATTTCCTAAAACGATAGCCGTCTCGATAAGTGGCCAGATAAGCCCCCTCTTTGCCAGTTAACGTGACGGTATGTATGCACGCACACAGTGGCGTACAATTCGTCGATAATTCCCATGTGCACAAACTCACCCGTTCATCCTGATGGTAGACGGCCACGTTGACGTTTCTCCCCGGGGCTGATGTTAGGTTAAGTGAACTCCCGCGTTCGACGTTTACGCGCACACGGTTCGCCAAAGTGTATATCCGGCAGGCGATCTCAGCGACGACACGAGGACGCAGCGAAAACAACAGGTTGCATGTGACGGCGGTACAAATATGGCGGCGAAAAATATCGCCGTTCGACCCGGCGCGATGTAAACTCGCGGCTGAGAACGCGTGCACAGGCTTAGGCACACTATCAACGATCGGGTATCTCTTTCTCGCGCGGTTCGCGTACACGTTGCGTGTCTCTGTCGCGTGTAACCTTTTTTCCCTAACGTCTGTCTGCCCGCAATGTCTCTGTTTGCTCCTTTCTCCCCTCTCCTTTTGCTGTCTGGTCGACCCGAGGGGATTCGCCTGTCCCTCGAGACTCACTGTTTTTCCGTCCTCCGTCGAAAAATGTAGAAGAACGTGGACGCCGCACCCGAACGCTACTGCACTCGTCGCCGTCACCGCCTCGATCGACGTGAACGTTCGAAACGATGCGAATCACGAGCTCTCATGCGGACACACACGCGGACCCGTCCACCACGTACACAGAGAAACGCGAGTCGTCTCGGCGAAGAACCGCCGGTTCAGGGGTGAGAAAAAGGAGTCCGAGGAGAACACGGATCGTACACACGACTCACGCACGCCGAATCGTCGTCACGAGCGACAGGAGACACGCGCTGCCACTTTTGGGCCGTGGCATTTCGCGAGACAGATGCACTCTGTGCTGCATCCAGTTGCGCACGATGCTGACACCTGGTGGCCGATGGCGATTTCAAGCGGCAGAGTCAAGGATGACGCGCGGGTATATCAGTTGTACCGACGAATGATTACCGACTGATTTTATGTACGAACGTGCCTTGCCTGTTCTTACATGACGTCACATGTTCTGTAATACCGACCGTTCGAAAGTTTTATCACGCCCTCTACAATGTATAATATCGCGTCGAGTATAATTTGCCCGTTTGAACACGCTCCGTTTATTTAAACGAAACTTTAGCTAGTGCTCGATTAAATAAAGTTCTGGTGATCGAATTCGTCCATTTGAACGTGAAGTACCGTTATGTAAACGAGAAATCGTAAGTACTAAAGAGAATTAGTAACCTCTTACTTATTACTCGAATTACTTGTCCCGCCAATTAACCCCACTACTACTTCTTTCCTTCTTAACCTCGCTGCAATTAAATACGCGATAGACGCGATGTCCCCCATTCGTTGAATAAAACAACATCAGTAATTAATTGACTACTATAACTAATTGAAATAAAACGAGAAAATAAAATAATCATGAATGTAAATGTTAAACATAACTTTAACCGTCTATCTTGGTCTATCCTACCTTAGCTAACGGTCTTAAACATTTTAAGCTATACATTTGTAACAATTAAATTATTAGTTTATTTACATAACATTTCTAAACATTGTTTATTATTAATTGTGTACAAATACACTGGACACCTACTACCTGGACTATGGACGGAGTTCAATTTCTCGTCTGCGTTTCGCGTAATGGATGCAACGAAATCGAAGACAGTGAGATCTTATCGTCTATTCAGCTGTTCTACGATTGGTGAGTCGCATGGTTTGGAATTTTTGGTGATGGGTTACTTAAATATGTACATCTCAGTTGAAATACGAAGTGAACTACCACGATTTTTACCACCACGGTCGTGCGCGGTACGACGACTTTTGATAATTGTCCTTCGTTGATTTTATCGAAAGATATTTGAAAGATACGTGTAATTAATGAACCGTAATGGGTTCCTCCTTCGTTATCAGATAGTTGTACAACACATCTTCTGCTCCCAGAATATATAATAACGTAGGTTGCTCTTTCCATTATAATCTGTCTGCTAGGTTATCGATAAATTGCACTGCGAGTTTCCGAATCATATGCTTCCTATATGCTTGATAGCATATAATTAACAGAATTGATTCGGGAATACGATGATTAATTATAACATATGAATAATGAATAATGACAATTAGAAGCGTGTAATAAAATTCTGGAAAAATCTGTAATTGTTGTAACGACTCGATGACGAGATAAGATGCCGAAGGTTAAGCGACTGAAATGACCCCTCTGCTTTACTATATACCACACACAATCGATACCCTTCCCGCAAGAAATATCTAGGCAAATGCGTTCAACCTTCTACCATCTTCTAACATCCCTATAAGGTTGTTTATTCGTTCTCTGTTCTCGATGTTCGATTCTCGGATTTGTCTTCGACTAGAGCCATTTCTCCGTCGTTCTTAATCCGTTTTAACACACAAATCGAGATTAATGAAACATCGTAGTACAAGTGTATTAATATATAACTAAGCCATACTTGTTTCCTGTTACTGGCATCATGAACTATCACGCGAACTCTTGCCTTCATACTTTCCTGATCATGTGTGGCCGAATGTTTCGAAGTTCGCGTGGTTACTAGTATTTACTACCATAGGAGTTTGTATACTAACTGGAAGACAGTTCGCAAAACATTGGTTTCTATGACGCTTGTGCAGGCATACTCTCTTACGTTTATACGTATAGCCTTACTTGTATTAGAAACGCATAACGTCCATTTTGTTTCCAACTCTTTCAACTTTCTTTATATTTGTATAAAAGAGTTCAATTATTTCAAGGAGGATAATAGATAATAAAATATCAAGTAATAGAACCCAGAATGACAAGATAACAGGCAACAGCTTCGAGCCGTTCCAAGTTCCACGTTTTCTTATAGAACTACTAATAACTCCTAATAATACTCTATTACTGAACAACGCTTTTTAAATTTTTGAACGATCTAAGAAACTAGAGAATTAATTGTCAACAAATAAAATATCCGTATCAATGTGAAGCTGTTACATATAAACGCACACTTCCCTGAAAGCTCAGTTGCGTTCCAAAGAATTTTTGCGCATACATGATCTCCTGATGTCTTGCAAACTCTGTTTCGAATCAAATGGCTGCCAATGCCACAGTCAATCGTGAACCTGGGAACAAGGGAACTTTATAACTAAACTGCTGGTTTCCCTATATCAAAAGTTTCGATAAGTTTTACATCGTGAGGGAATATCTTAAATAACAAACACAGAAAAGGCGCATCGCATTAAAGTCTGTTTAATGCGTATTTTATCTCAAGCGCTAACCTTTACTCGACTGTCGCATTGGCATTCAATGGCGGGCACTTTAAAAATGCTTCGAAGGCCCACGAACATTTTGTTCCCATGTCTGTATAGCTTCCAGAACTATAAAAGTGACACAGAGGCACTCTTGAGGAATATCCGTTGTCATTGCTCCTCTTTCGTTTGCGTTCCTGATTCTTTAGCCGTTTCTGTTTCTTTCAAAGTCACTGAAGCGGCAAATCCTTCTACCCTCCGGTAGCTTAAGGGCGGATACTCAAGTGGATTCAGATCCGCGCGTTTGATGCATTCCTGATCCTCCTGGAATCATCTTCGGAAACAAACTCAACTTCCACGAACTCTCCTCCCGTTTCAGAAAAACCAAGTCGATCGCATCGACCACGTCTGAACGCTCGAACTACAATGCCATTAAACGCTCGAATTTCTTCTCATTTATTTTATTTAGTCTCCAAAAATTGTTAATGCTTTGTTATTATACTGCTCGAATTAAAAGTTACTTATATATTTGAAAACATACTCGACGAATTTGACGAATTTTTTGAAAAGATATTTAACTTGGCACAATTAAACACATATTTATATTTCACTGAATATTATTCTATTGTATAATAATTTCTTGACTAATAACGTTAGCGAATAGAGAAACAACAAATTGTAGGTTATAGATTTACGCTGCAGAATTTTACAATTGTACATCTTAAAACTTTATCATCTTTTTGTCCAACCTGTCATTGTCATACGACAGAATTTATTTATTGACCCTTGATTTATGACAGGATCTGATATAGTAATATTAGTTCGGTTGTTCGAGACAATCCACGTTAGTAGAACAATAACTACAAAGTTCTCGTAAGATCTAGATTGTCGACCGAATAATCACGTACAAACTAAGAGTAAGGGGACATTATGGCTAATTTCTAAGGAAGGAAGGAAATGCTGGAAGGACAGGTTTCACAGGGGATGAGTCGACTTTACACGTTGCCATGCTACCCTGGTCGAAGGTGCTTCGTATTACACGTGCCTGTAAGCTTGAAACACCCTGGACAACATCGAAAGCGGCTCCCATCGAGCCTGTTTCGAGGAAACGCTCGTGGAGAGAGAGAGAGAGAGCATCCCGTTCATAATTTGATGCCTGTGCCCATGTAAAATTAGCATATTAATAAGAAAGACGGCGACAGCGGTCAGGATAGCAGGATGAAATGGCAGGAGGATCATCGTCGAGGCTCCTCCTTCCAGTTCCGAGGATCCTTCGTGGCTCTTCCCCTCATCTGAGTTCCTAGTGATCGAGTCTCCGCATTTAGAACTCAATGAAGCGGATCTAATTGCGGTTATTACGACAACGATACCTGGACGTTTCGTCCGTCCGTCCATACATACAGTCTTCAGAGATTTATACAATCGGTCTTTTATACTTGAACCCGCCAATTTAAAAGTCATCCCTTATAATTATACTTGACAACTCGAATTAAGAATAAAAATGTTATTTAATATTAGTTATTTTATTAGTATCGGCATTAGAATTTTTGGTATTTACAAGAATCGTACGGATTTCGTTAAAGAAAAGTTATTTAATCGAACTAATAATGGGTTGTCTTACAGTTACGTAGATGGTCCTTTTGATTCCACAATTCTTCTTGATCACGTACAACGTATTTGATAAGTGCAATACATACGAACATTTTCTAGTGGACGGATGAAATTTGTTATTATTAACTTTTATTATAAGAACGACGAACGTGGGAACAGGCAGGCGCGTTTTAAAGAAACTCAAATACCAACCTCTGTTTCCGGGTCGAAACTCCGAAGCCACCATGATCTCCTGTTAACAGAGATATCACTTTTCATTTTTTTCATATCTCATCGTGTACATTCGGTGGTTTGGGGTCAAGAAGCCAAATCCACAACACCACCTTCTTTCTCTCTTTCCTCCATCCCGCGAGAGAAACGCAAGTTCCTTACTTTAAACTCCTCTTTAAATATCTACAAATTGTTTACAGAACGCTTGACCCAGAAAAAAGTTTCCTATTACGTACAACGATGGACGTTTGAAATTAGCATTGTTAATTCTTACCTACTTTCGCAATGAAAAAGATGAAATTCTGAAAAGAATTTTGGAAAGGATCTATACGCGATGAATATCGTTAGAGGTATATAACGTCCTTGTTCCCATGGACATTCGAATGGAGAAAGAGGAGAAACAGACAGGGCTAGACGTTAGGGTCAAACACCTGATTATCTCTCGTTGTATTCACGGGTCTCGTCCTCGATGGAAACGAACCGCTCGGTGAATTCCTGTGACCCTGCTACCAACCGTATCGTGATTTGTTCTTGATGCTGCCTTTTCTCCCTTTCTTTTCACCGTTCACGTGGCCACAACGTGAAAACACCCAATCACGATACTCGAGACAATAGCTGCGATACATGGACTCCTGGTTCTGGATGTATCGAGAACGATTCGACTTTCTCCTGAATTCTGGTATCTCCAAACCCTCCAACAATTCAATGAAACTGTAACTCTCGCTCTTTTAGGCGATTTAACCTATTACGATACAGCCTTTACAAGATCGTTTCAACAACTATTTCTTATATCCCCGGGAGATATATTTATTAGTTACCTGGTCAATAAGACCATAGTCGTAATTTGGTTATATGAAAATTCCGTTCGACGCGATTATAGAAATTTGTAAATTACATCCGTACAATTGGCTTTCATATAGATGTTGTAAGCAATTATTACAACGAGAAAATCGATCGAAATAGCTGCGTGGAGAGTGGAGATGTAGCCAGGAAGGAAGACGCACGAGTGACGTGACGTGAACGGAAGCGTATTTTGGTGCCATATTACATGCGCAGTGTAAACAACTCCGTTACATCGACATAGCAGGGAAATAAGGCGGACGAAGAGGTACCCTGGCGGGAAACCGGCGAACCAGAGGCACATATCGGCGCGAAGCAGGCCAAGAGCCTTTAAATATTCTCTAAAGAGTCATACAAGCTACATCCGTCTTTCAGTCAGTTTTACGTCTCATCTTTACCTACCTTACGTTTTAACGTTCATCAGAGTCGCGACTCAGTGAAAATTCTTCCACACTTGTCTCAACAAGTTTGAGATTCTTTTATCTTTGCTTCGACAAAATGTACTGTATTGAGATTGCGTTGATGAAGGAAGAATAACAATCGGCAGACGTGATTCTACACGATGCAGACGTTGATAAAAAGTTATTTATGCTATGTTAGAGAGACTTTACGAAGGACCAGGAATATCGTTGTGTGGTAGATTCACCGTTTGCGATATGTAACAATAGAGATAGGCGAATTCATATCTTTCATATATCGTAAGATAGGAAAACAGGATGCTCAAGAGCTTCGGATTATGGCGTGCTCGTCATATTTTCATGGAGTTTGGTATCTCACCATGGCAACACCCTAGCGGCCATCGCGAGCCGGCAATTACGAGTACGTGCTATTGAAATACCATTACGTAGAAGATATCATTGGGCGTATCTGAAGGGAAATTGTGTTTGTAGATGTTTATCTGTATGTACGCGTGCAATAACGACTTCACAGTGGAAACTATATCCTCGACTCGTGATCACTTTGCATGTTCGAAGAATTTTTGTTTATCGTAATTACGCGATGCTTGATAAGAAGAATTTTCTTAATAAGAAAATTTAACAAGAATCACAGAAAAACGGGCAATTTCGTGTATTAAAAAGAAATACATCGTTCTTCCACGTTTGTCACGTTAACGTAACTTTTAGTCGAAAGAAAATTATGGACTTTATGCGGCATGATGTTTCTTAATTAATAACAGCAGGATATCGTCCGAGGTAGCAGAGTCCTTCGAAACGTACATGATTCGAGAATCTTGTGTACACCTTGCGACATCTGATGAGATCCTGTTCAAAATGCGTAGATGTGCCTCGTTGAAGAAAAAGCGTAAGGGAATGAATATATGGGACGAAATAGCGTTTCGGTATATCGACTAAAACAACAGAGAAGCGAGGAAAAAAGATGGGAGATATTTCAACTTTGATACTTAACACTTGGAAGTTAGGCTCCCTATAGATTCTTGAAAGAGAAAAGGTGCGCATATATTTTCAAAGCGTTATACATTCATGTAATAACAATTGCATAAAAATATCAATCGTTTAGTTGCATGCAACGTGTAAAATATTAAGATGCAAATAATTGTGTAAAATATTAGGAAACCAGATGACCGGAGACTATGTAAGTCTATCTTTTCCAATTAACGAATCGAACCACGCTGAGCTCCACCTTCCTTCCTCGTAAACCACTTTGTTCATTGCGAGTGAAGTGCACTCAGGCCATCCACCGCTAATTTCTTCGCGTACCTCATCGCTTCAAGCAAAAACCTGCAAAAACTTCACCTGCAAAAACACTGGAAACCAGGCACGCGGTATTTTAAGAAGAATTCACGGCGAGGACGATTCTTACGATCTCTCGCAACCCTTCCACCCCTTAGATGTCCGGAATATCTGTAAAATCACATTTTTGCAGCTTGGAAATATTTTCGATTTCGACATCGTTATCGATACGAAATACGAATCGATCAATGTTCGGTATTCTGTACGATAATTCGTATACTTAAATCATAAGATGCTTTAAAAGACATAACAACATTAAAAAGGAATACGCGTCTCAAGACGAAAAATCTCGCTTCTTCGATTTATCTCCGATCGAACGAACCATTCCGTATTACTTATGACCGTAAAAACCCGTTTTCCCCCGCTGCAACCCACAAGCCACAAGCCACAAGCCACAAGCTATCACAGCCAATATATTATAGCCTAAGAGTATCCGGTGGGGATAGTTTCTTCGGCCCTTGGCGGCCCTTCGGTGGGACCAGGAGGTGCACCAACACGGGCGGAGTGTTCCCAAGGTCAAACGAGCTCCATCCAAGTGCTGCGATCCTGCTGAAAATGCGTGGGCGCGGTCTCCCCGAGGGCTGGCCTCGGCCAACGAAGGTCGCACCCTTTTTCGACTGGCGTGCGCCTGGCCCTTTCGTCCAACCTCGTGCGACCATCTGTCCCCTACCCAGCCGCGCGCGCGACCGTTGTCCTCCGACCTCTCCACCTTTCTTCGCGAGCGATCCTGAAGGAACGGCTCGTCCCGCCGCACAGCGTCAAGGCGCAGGCGCGTGCAACCATACCACGTGGCTGTCGGCATCCCTTTCACGGGTTTCCATAAATTTTACCCTCTAATCGTTATACGGTAGCGACAGTGGAAAAATTTACGAAGATAGGTAACGCACGAAACGAGCGACATTATCGTATATTGGTTTTCTAAATATTTCTATCTGCACAGATATACGTATACGCATTCGGTGTACTCGCGCAAATTTTCCATTTGCCCCGCAAGCCCATAGAAGTCCGCAAAACGAATTATTACTCGATTTCGTATTTCTTATTTATATGTCTGTATGTTGGTCATATTAGCGTTTTAACGAACCAAATATACGAAACGTAGCGTGTGATGTACGATAGAGTGAATTGTAATATAATACACAAACACGACTAGAAAATACAGTAAACTAATCGACATTGATAAACAATGACGGAAGAATAGATACAAGTCTCGCGGGTAGAATACCAAATTGCTTTCATTCGCCATCGAGATCATTCAACTCCACCCTTCAGGGGTTGCCTTCCACAACGCATATTCACCGATTGTATCAACGCACACACGTTACAACCCCTCACGCATGCTCCTACCCTGCCTACCCCATCGACGAACAGTGGGATTGTTTTGTAAAGGAGAACACTGTTGCGCAATGCGGCATGCGCGATTCATTAGGACGCTCTCCACCTCTTTTGGGGTTTCGAAGCCTATGTTTACGCATGCCAGTGTCGATTTGCCGGCCTACCAGACCCGCCTGAAGGGTCGATTTCAATTTTTGATTGGCAACTTTCCTCCACCGTGGTGCATGTGTCCAGTGGTCCGACATGTCTGGAAAAATTAATTCATTTTCGAAACACATTTCGTATCCTATTCGAAGCTCGAATCGTACGAAACACGTTAAAATTGAGAAGACTCGAGAGTGCCTGTGTCTTACGAGTCTAAGAAATTGAGAAGAGAGGAATATCTCGTCCGGTGTTAATTAGGCAGGAAGTACGTCTAATGGAAAGAGACATTTCTGATGAATATCCGTGATCCGGAAATTTCCAGCTGCCAGCTTCCTAACCCAATGTATCCGACCCACGTCATACGCGAGATTAGAAACTCCATAAATCCATCCGTGGCGATTGCGGCCATTAAATACTAAATCACCTCGGAACAACGTCCATCGCTCGGTCTCTCGTCCACGAGCCGCTGCAACTGCAACTGAAATCCCCCCTGTTCCCATTGGCGGCGGTGTCCAGCGCCAAGGCCAAGTTCGTCGAGTTCCAGCTCCCTGTCTCCTCGTCCCTGGGTCGGTTTCTTCGCGTTTCTGTGTTCCTGTTCAAAGAGCGGGGGCGGCTCCCGCGGAGGGCAGGCCGTCAAACTCGCGGGGCGGAACCATGACACGAAGAGGCGGTGCGGAATCGCGACCTCGTGGCGACGAGCACCGGGTACAAATCGTACCGATCGTCAGCGGCTTAAGATCGGATTCCAACGGCGGCTACGTTGCTCGCCGCGGGGTCTTCGGTGGTCCGAGCGAACAGGTCGACGCCACGCGGACCACGTTGCTCCTGGATGGAAGGCAGCTCCAAGACGGAAACGCCCAGGCGTTAGGTGTATCTGCGTGGCGTCGCTGATGTACGCCCAGAAGACGTTGTGTAGGTGCACCTTCTTAACCCTAAACTTGGTGCTGCGATCGGATATGGTTGATCGGGTGTCACCGTCTATGGATGAATAGGGAAACGGGTGAACGTGTTTTTGGATATGGCGGTACAATTTGCAGACTCGTAGCTCTAAATTCTGAAATAGTGGCAAGATATTGCACCGTGATCACGAAATATATTTCCACGTATATATTCGTGTTTATCCTAATATTTACACACTGTTCAATCCGGATAGGTATATCAAATTCTATATTGTTCGATAGTACGTACTTTTATGTGGCTCGATCGATCGGCTGCGATCGTGGTCCGTGGGTGAATAGCGGAATGGGTGTGCGTGCTTTTGGGCATGGGGGATACGATTTAAATATTGGGAAAGGATTATACAACGGCTACGACAAATATTTCCACCCAGTTGTATTTACTATAGCCTTTAGACATTAATTAATTAGGTTCACGAACGTTCAAGTAGAATGCACAAATTAGCAAGACGGAGTACAGAATGGACCGATAGAATGTTACGTGCGTAGGAAAGCACTAGAATTACTAGCCATTAAATTACTAATACTTGATGGATATGTTTCAAACGTTCGGTACTACCGACCGTACAGAAGAAACTCTCGAAACACTCTGCTTCGTACAATGATAACGCCCCGATTTATATAACCTGGTCTTAATTACACTGCGTTAGTTAGTCCTAATTGGTAGGTACTAATTCATGGAAGTAGTACAATGTTATAAACGAGGGAACGGATTCCGTGATTGAGAGAGCTCGTTTAAAAGCAGGTTATATAAATGGAGGAAATGAGAGGTTCACTGTGCGAGGATTCAGGAAGCGAATTTCACAGAATGAAAGGAAACATACGATTGCACTTTCTAACGTTCTATTATCATTTATTATCTGTAAAACGTTTCTTCTTTCTGTCCATGGCAGCTTGATAAATATTTCACGCGTGTTGTTGTCGCGAGAATTTATGATTTCCCTAGATCGAAGTCCGCGCCAAGTCCAGTGTCTAGAAACTGATAAAAGTATAACGATCCTGTCTAATATCATTAACCTACGAAACAAAGGTATTTAAAGTTCAATAAAGAAAATAGATTATACAACGTATTGTGCGACATAAATTATAGAAATCAGATTGCGTTTCGCGATGATAACGGATTCAGCGAAAGAAGAAGCTGGAAATCAATTATTTACAGCTTGATACTATTCGTCATAATGATCCTATATACGGTATATACGGTGCACGGTATATAGAATTGTATAATTTGATCGTATAACAAAAGGTTCGGCATGAATTGAAAATAAACTATTCGTAATATATATATATATATATATACGTATTGTAGTACCAAACGATTGAACGCGACGGAGTTTCTCAAAGAGCGACAACAAGTGATACGAAACGGACAATACGATAAGCTCGTAATTGGCCAATAACCTTTTCTCGCAGAATATTTCAGAAAACATTGTAAAACGACCTACACGCACCGAGAGGGTCCATAAAGAGCACCATTCGTCCATCCCATTCGAATGATCCCACCCCCAGGTCGAGACACATAACGACACAATCCATTAATCCTCCGAACCGCCTCCTGGCGGAGAATGAACCGGACTGGTGCCAGCCCTAGGGGTAACGCACCCCAATTCGCTGTCCAAACCATCTCCTCGCCGCTCCTCCTCCCCTGGTCATCTTGTTTACTCTTGTATTGTCTAGAACCATCGTTGATCGTCTCTTTATCGACGCGTCAATCCTCCGAAATGTTTAACTCCGTGGAAAATCACGTGACACGAATTTATGTTCCCCTAACACTTTTGTGTGTCATCCAATAATCAGCTGGCCTTTCCATGGTATCCTGATAGCACGAGTCTGTCGATGGACTGAAGCGACTGGCCGTCAGACAAACTAGCCTAAATCCCTTCACCACGTGTATTTCACTCGGATGGCGTAGACCGTTTCGATGCTGAAACGAAAGATGCCGATAATAACGGCACGATATTGCTTACGTTACTTCGTAACGGCATGCGGCTATGGGACGTCATGTTCACGAGGCGTATGTATGAATATTAATTACACCGCAGGTGACACTGGTTAGGCAGCTATCAGATTGTAGGAGGTCTCTTGGCCTGAATAAGGAGGTTAAAAACCCTTTGAATTTAGGGTGGGAATGGTGGTACAAGTTAGGTCTTGGTCCTGGGGGAGTTGACTTAGTCGAGTCGTGATTCTGGCCTGGGAAGCTGCTGGAATGTTTGAGAGAGAGAGAGAGAGAGAGAGAGAGAGAGAGAGAGAGAGAGTTGAGAGGAACTTTAAAGGGAAGTATCGATTTTATCAAGGATCGATGTTCGCTCCGTTGTGGAATGGTTTTAGATCGGATTCGTAGATCGCAAATAGAAGGAGAATTTTAAACGAATTTGTACCATCCGTTTGGAAAAATCGTTTCCCTAATTACGGCAAAGGTATTTGCTTGTAATCGTTACGTGACGACGCGAAGAGAGAACGAAAAACGCGTTGGATGGATAGGTCCAGTCTAGGCAATCTCATCGCTAACCTAGGCTAGGCCATCGATCCGATGGTTTCCCGCGGGGGTTCCTCGCGAGGATGTTATCCTGTGAAAAAAGCGTGGGTGGAATCCCGACGAGGAGAACCCTTTCTCTCCAACGACGCCAACCCGCGAATCCCTTCAAGCGTCCTCGATTCACCCGCCATTAATTTTCCTCTCCCGTCCTGTCCGTTTTCCTAGCCTCTATCGTCGTCATTCTCCCTTCCGAATCGTCCACGGAACGACAGTTTCCGAAGAACGGGACGAATCACCAGAGCAGCATAACTCCCCAAGGGCAAAGCTATAGCCCGTGCCAACCTCGATAAAACACCTTCTCGCGGTGTATACCAGCCTACTTCGAATATGTGAATATATTTTATTCAACCCTTTCCCTCGGGCACCAGATTAAATTATTCCTATTGGTAGGCTGTCCGACGTTCCATCATCCAGGGCAGACCAGCTCTGCGGAAACGTAGAAACGCTGAATGCACTCTGTGCTCCTACTGCGTCGGCTGATCACCGACGAATCGCGTGACACGCTTTCGAAAACCGTGCTTCTGTTGTGACTAACCTGGTGACCGTCGAGTACAGACTATAGACTATGGTACCGACACACGGAAGATCGTAGGAATTTCGTACGACTGCCAGCCGACTTCTGTTAGCCTGGGACAGGGGGATCAAACCAATAGACTGCCGATAGCCCTTTCGATTATCGGAACGATCAGAACGAGACCCTTCCTCCATCTGGCTTGACCCGAACATTGGCATTTCTTAGGCGCGCTCGGCCGGTGGAGACCCCTACTCGCGTGTGTGGATTCGCTACAACTCCTCGACGTGTATCGTGCCCTATTCCTTAGTCGAGTTATGATGCCATCGATCTGACGCGTTAATGGACAGTTTTGACAAGCGATGATTCCGGCTTGGCACGCCTGCTACGTCGGCGAACAGCGTTTCCACGGAACGAAAGATGGCGCGTACTCCTGGCAAGCACAGTGCTACGCATTGTTATCTGATATAAATTGAATACCGCCCGCTGTTTTTATCTCCTCGCGTACGTGCCTTATAAAGTAAAATTTATTACAGTTTTCCCACAAACGTAGCCGATAGACGTCATACATAGATAATACTTATAGTCAACGGTATACGCGGATACGTTCCTTCGTTGCGAACTGCCGAGTGTTATTACTTGACATCTCGGAAGCTAAGTCGATCGAACATACTTTCTTGCGAATTTCCCATAGAACCTATTTTACTTTAGCGAGCCTACAGTTACAGATAGACCGCGGATGATATACGTGCGTAGGTTGAAATCAAATTTCAAACACTTCCTAAACCCAGAGACAAATATCCGCCAGATACTCTGCGGAACGAAAGCCTGACTATATATCTCACTGATATACAGACGGATTCCTTATTCATCGTCTAATTAACGCGTCTCGTTGGCCCCCTTCAAATCTCAAATTTCGCCAGGCTCCTCGCTAATCCCTTTTACGCCACTGGTGTCCAGTGCACGTGTCCGCTCGAAAGGTGTTCGAGGTGAACGACCGGACGAATATCAGGGCACCTCTCTCGCGGTTATGTCGGCCCTGTCGCGATGTGTGACTCGAAGCACTTGGACGACTAACCCTTTCCTTCGGACGAAGCCGCGCCGCCATTCTCATATGTGAATACAGGCTGATTCGTCGTCCGATCAACGACGGCATCTCCTTACCGCGATTTCTTTTCCGGTTCGTAAAAGTCTTGGCCGCGTCGCCGTCTATCAGGAGCGACGCATCGGCGACACGCACGTTTTTCTCGCGGAACGATAGGAAAGTTCGGTTTTCCCCGTCCACTTATGCTCCTCTGATAGCACCGGAAGCCGCCGATTGATTGGAAACCCCACGAGGTGTTCCACCTGATCACCGAACCACCGAGACGCGCCTATGGCGTCCTGGTGTCGAAAAAAGTGGAATCGCCTTTTTTTTTTTTTTTCTTGACACCGTTGTGTTGTTTATGTAATGCAACGTGCTCGTGCGAAAACGTGTACGTGGTTCGAACATAATTACGGCCGATAGTCGTGTGGGACGAATTATGCAAACGCTTTGATCGATCGATCGCTGGTGCTTCGATAAGTAGGGGTAGTCGCGGTTATCGCAGGTTTGTCGAATCGTTAAACTCGTTCGTAAGAAAGGATTAAAGTGTTGGCGATTATGCCAAGTTGTCTCGTTTGTTTGGTATAACGGAATTCGAATGGTTCGAGGTTGTTCGCGTTAAGTCGATGGAGTGAGTACTGAGTTGATTAAGAAAGAGATTATATCGGGTTTGAAGAGAAATGCTTTTTGATTTAGGCAAAGCGTAATTTCCTTTGACGTTATAGAACGAGGTACAAAGGGAGTTAATCAAAGTGTATAACGGGCTATAACGATATTTCGCGAACAAAGAGAAATTGAGAAAGTTGCTAGGGATACATAGGGCGACAGGTGGTAGTAACATCTTCCCCTATATACGTTTGGCGAACAAAGGGGATGGAAACGTTATTTCTATTTTCCCTCAGGGATCGCCTGCGGTACGTTTTATACGAGCAATTAGTAACCGAAAAATCCTGAAATACGTAAAAAAGAAAAAACAAAAATAACAGAAATTGGTCTCGTTACTAAACAGATGTATAGTAATTACAGTAAACAGTATCGAAACGTTGTTCGGTTATGAAATTCCGTTCGGTTGGAAGAACTTCGCATCGTACTACTGACTGGAAACAAAAGAGAAGGAGAGAGAATCGGTGAAACGGTTGGACCAATCGACGCGGTGACGAAAGTTTGGCCGGAATTAGCGACTGTTCGCAGTCGTAAAAGGGGAAGTAAATGCCGATTGACCTCCTCGCCTCTCTGAGGGCCGGATAGAGTTTCTATGAATGTTCCGTCACCGCCCACAACCCGTTCTCGTTCCTCGGCGCGTACGTCTCCTACGATTTCCGGCGAATGCGTGGAACGGAACGAACAACCTGAACCTGCCCGATCGCCACGAATTTCCGTTTGACGGACAGCGCGGCTAAAGAGAGAACACGCGGAAGAAGCGAGATTCTTCGCCGTTATAGCTTCCTGATCGCTGTCACCGCATTCCTTTTTATCCGAACTCGCTCGAGCGAAACGATGGAACTTTAGAATCCCCTTTTAAAGCATGGAACCCGCAATCAATTCACCCGCCCCTCCACCTAAATAGCGGTAATTTGTCTTTAGAAGCGAACGTTAACCGTACATTTATAGCATTAGGCCTATATACGATCGTTTCGTGCAAGAAGCTTGTCGCGGATAGCGGTATATGAATACAGTTCGAGATTTATAGATATATTATAGGATATTGTAGTATCGGGGGAAAACCCTGAGTAATTAAGAGGGTCTGCTTGACCATGGGACATGTGCTGGCCAGGTATACCGGAGCCAGGGTATAAAAGGTAGCCGTTAGTGAGTTGAGGGACTAGAGCGTTGCCAGCGGAGCTTTAGCGTTGCCGGAGAGCTTTTAGGGTCGACAGCGTTGTCAAGGAGTGCGGTCGGCGTGAAACAGGTTGTAACACGGTTTAGATACGCAACACGGAACAAATTAACCAATTTGTAGAAGGATTTACCGTGGTACGAGCATCTGCACACTGTCGCTTATCAAATAAAGAGTAAGAAATTGATTAAAAAAGGAAGATCAAGACGGACAAGAAGAAAAGCATCGAGGCTCGATGGATAGATGGCGAGAATTATTATATAGCAACGAGGCACTGTCATACGTAAATGTGACGGATCGATGGTGACAAGTGCCCCGAACATGCTGTCCTGTTACAGCACCCCAACATTCTTTTGTTCTCTACGAATTGTCGCGGCTGCTGGTTTTCCTTCGCCATCCAACGGATTTCTACGTCTCATATTACCCTGTCTCGTAGAGGAGTTGCTTCATTGTTCTCGGCTTTCTTGGTTCGTCCCAAGGCACACCACTTTCGACCCGTTCGCATCGTGTTCGGACAAGACGCTTCTCCGCGTTGCGTTTTCTGCTTACGTTCGATGAAATGGAAACGTCAGAGTCGCTTGCGCCGATTGTACCGTTACCATTCAGCGGTAACGCGACGATGACACGTGCCGCTGAGCGAATATGTAACATCGATCGTGGTTGGGTACGTTGGCGAATAGAAACGTTTGTTCGTACATACGTGAAAATGGTTTCTTGTCTCGTTTGTTCCTTTCGAATGTTAACTCCACCGTGATCATTCACTCCTTGCACCTGGTTTCTGCAAATTACTCGTCGTTTATAGAGTCCTGATACTTAACGGTGTTCGGCTGTCATCGTTGCTGGTGATTGATTCGACGACGATCGTAGCAGGATACTATGGCAATTTTCGCGTTGAGTGAGAAAGCTGCAACGTCTTATGCCAGTACCTACGTACTTTTCGTCGTTTCGCGTATTCCACGATTATTCTTCTATATTGCCATCTTTTTTGTCTCATCTTGCCATCTACGTCTTGTCTTCTTGCTCAAGAAGACCTCTTCGTTAGACCGGTATTATCGATCGTAACGGCAGACTACCGAAGATACATCGCTATGTACGTTTCATTTGGTTTTCACGAAACATCGTCAACCGGATGAACAGCTGTTCGTAAAGCACCTACGTCTCTGAACTTGACATTTTGCTTTCGTTTTCGATTACGTCGCACTAAAATCAGTCAGAAATTCGACGAGACGTGCTTGCTTATCACGTTTTTCTCGCCTGATCTTCGTACGAAATGTCCGATTTTAAAAGGGATACGTTCGCATACGTAAGTAACCGTCCACCGTAACAATACGTGCCGCGTTAAGAGGTCCGCGTTAACCCACGAGTCTCTGCACGTCATGATCTTCTGTTCTCGAAGAACGCTTAATCCTCCTCCATTTTACAGCCGCATTCCTCGCTTTAGCGCCTCATTCCCGACTACTAGGACGGCAGATACGGAGGTCGCGGACCTCGTAAATTATGCTCGCTTGTCGCACGGACAGAGACGAATAGACACGAGCGTCAACAGGCGAGCATAACGCGAAACGCGTCGACTATATTCCAGCAAGGCAACCTTCTGGTCCCCTGAAACGTGCCAGCGTTCATCGGCATTGACGTTTCTCGTCGATTTCATACACGCTCGCCGGCCACCTGTCCACCCGTGTGCACGCACGTTCCCTCGATTCACCTGTCGTGGCATGTTCGACGTGGTTTTGTTTTTATAGTGCGAGCGCACGCACTATTAGGAGAGTATGAAGCCGTATAAAGCGGCCACTAAGCGGGAAGAATGACGGACGAGCACCACCCTGCCGCGAGGTAAATTCAATTTGTCCCGGCTGAAGAAAGATAAATCGCGCAGATGTCAACGGTATTAGGGCGGCATGAGCTTGTTGGAGTTGAAGCAGTCGCGTTTTAATTCCGAGTCGAGCGACGACACGCTTGGCACGGTGACTTCCTGATTGCGCTTGGTAGCGTTTATCAGGCGAATTCGAGGGAAGGTTAGGAGGAAGCGTAACACGGTAATGAGCAGATGGCCAGTGCAACTGCACAGAGGCAAAGGAAGCAAGTAGGTTGTTCTTGCATATTGGATCGTGATGGTAACGCGGCTGTTTTCAGAGTTTAGTTTCAAACAACGACGGTTATTACCATCGGCGTTTCAAACAAATTGCAATTGAAAACTTAATAGAGAAGGATAACGAATTGCAAGAGCAGAGAAAATTCAGCGCCGATCGATCGCCAAGAGGAAATTGTTTACCTTTGTTTAGTATACGAAAAGCAACGACCGCGTATCTCATGGAACGATCCGATACGAGGATACCTACACGTCGCTATTATTCCTGCGATACTCTAACAAATACCGTATTTTGTGTAACGAAGCACGTATGACTACGAACGAATCAACAGACCTTTGATAAAACAATGAAAAAATTGAAATAATAAAAGACGTTCGATTTAGATCAATATGACAAAGCGACCCGCGATACTTGACGTCCAAATATGTACTTGTATAGATTACAACAGAGTCCGTATTCTTGTTCTACTTACGATCAGAGAGTATCTTACTCGGAAATAACAAAACCTTACAAACCCATGGTTCCCTAATACCGTTGACTCCTGAGCGAGTTGTCTTGTTTCCCTACTAGGGGAACGCGTTTTATGACGCGTTTCGCGTCCTTTTGGCCAATGACACGCCGGGCCGCTTCCTGTGCGGGACACCATTCCTGGCCGACTTTGGTGTCTCTATGATTTCCTGATTCCACGATATTCCAAACAGTGAGAAAAAAATGGCTCAGTGATCCTCACCACATTTGTACGTGTAGTGTGCTTAACGCACGCAGTCTTCATTCCGTACGAAAACTATTTTATTTCACAGGCATATATACGTTGTTCCTATTAAAAAATCAAATTTTCCATTGAAGTTGAATCAAGTTCCATAGTCTGGAATTTTACCTACTTCAACGATAAAATACGATAACTTTACAAATTGTTACTCCCACTAATTATTAAATATAACTATTGTATACAATTATTGAAATTTTGTTTAATCGTGGATATCTATAAATAACGTAACTATCGTTATCGTTAAATAAATGTCACGTAAATATCGCGACGTTAAAATGTAATTGGACACTGCGTATTTGGTTCATGTACATGTACACAAGGAAATATCGATCATGGAAAATGATATGTTAATGCGCGTGACCAATCGCGTTGTCAGGCGAGTGCCATCGGTTCATGGTTTCCTGGTCGAAGCTTCCGGAAGTCGGTGGAAAAAAAATTCTGCCGGATCGAAGTTAAACGAGCCCTCCAACCCCTCTACGCTCATAATCAGGCGGAAGTAAATCACCCTCCTCCGTTATAGAAACGAAGCTGACTCTCCATTAACGTTCTCTTTCTCTGCCGAGCGTGCAATAGTCCTACAAACGCGTTTCAAAAACCGCTCGTAGGAAACGGAAAGACGTTGGAGATTATTTATCGATTTGTTTCATTTGTTTCGCTTAATTTGTTCATATTTTTAAACGAAACGGATTTAAATGTTCTACTATATGTATTATATTTTACATTCATTTTGAAATCATACAAATTTTCGTTAATTAATCTTTTTCGCCGGCTTTTAATCACAATCGGAAAGATTTGTATAAACGCGGTGAACCTTCGTAGAAACGGAACCTAGGTGGGGAGATTCGTGCGATCGGCTAAACGCTACCTTTGCATTTTGTACGTTTCACAGGTATTTCATTAATTTCATACATACCTGTACTGTACTGTAATTAATTAAGTTTGTAACGATTATGCAAGTTCGAAGATGTGAAAAGATTCGAAGGCCGGTTAGTGTTTTACGTTACAACGAGTCAAACACAAACTTTGGAAGCAGGAACGTATGAAACGAAGACGAGAGGCTGGCCGAAAATTGAATGGGACGCCATCGGAGGACAAGGAAGCCCTTTTATGGGAGAACGAGGACCGTTGGTCCCTAAAGGGCATACGCCTACGCACTTTTACTAGGAAACCATGAGGAAAGGACTGGTTGTGTCTCATCTCGCCGTGGCCCTTTGAGAATCCTGCAAAAGGACTCGATCCGCAACAACTTCTCTCTACGTAAGACGGATAGAGACAAATATATGTGGATAGTAAGAAAAAGAAGAAGATACTTGTGCATTCTACAGCCAGGGCCTCGCTACGACCGATCTTCGTCTTTTTCCCGAGCTTTAAGAAATTCTTAGACGGAAAACCTCGTAAATGACCGATTACAGGCTGCAGTCAACCATCACGTAACTTAACGAACTGGCGGTGAACGACCGCGACAACGCGATTTTAATACACGCCAACGGATACGATAAACGCCTAAATACCAGAAAAGATTACCCGAAGAGATAAATTAACGTACCGCGTGTTTGAAAAAAATATGAAATCGAACGATAATACTCTTTCTCGATCGTTGAAAGCTAAATGGCCCTCGGTGGCGGAATTACCTAATTATCGTCGCACTATCGATTATTATAATCGATCGTTGCATTACCAATTCGACAAGCGAACTACGGCCACCTGTAACAATTCGAAGAATTGACAGAAAGTTAATATTAATGTAAGAATCGATATAAATTTTAATAAAGTCTCTCTATTCGTCTGCCAGTTAGAAGGGATGCTCGGACAATTATGGCGTTCCATAGGTGGCCGAGGACACCGATGCAAAGGCATGTTCTCCTAGTCAGTGTCACCAGTCGACTTCCCTTTGGTATTCGGACGGCAATTTCGATAAAGGGCGCGTACGATGTAATCGTCGTGAAATTAAGCGGAATTATTTAACCCTTTGGGGTCGTTTCACAAAGGGCCGAGCTCACAGGATGTTAGAAGACGACGACAAGTCTTTTAGGGACCCTGACCGTGGTCACTGTCACGTGATCTCCACCAAAAGGGCCACAGAGCAATGGCCGTGGTCCAAAACATGGCGCTGCACCAACAACCATAGAAATTCTACGATTTTTTAAGTATTTACGATCGAACGTGTAGACCCCGGACAGTCCAAATTGAATAAAAATGTATATTTTTATAAAAACTAGCAAAGAGACAGGATCCAAATAGAAACTTTGCGTTCCGACAGTTAAAAATAAGAACGATTTACCACGTGTTGGACATTTTCTGTATTTCCACGTATTACCCGCATCGTACAAATTTTTTCAGTCCTAAATTTCGCATCGAAATTTGCACTTTCTTTCGATATCGTGATATCGTTCGACGTCGTGTTGTTGTCTGATCGATCGGTTTTGTCGCCGTACGACAACCACTTGAGATATACAAATCTTCTACAGTAGTAATCGATATTAATTACATCGTTTACGCGATCAATAACCGTATACATGAATTGTTAGTTCGATACGAGAAAGTTCAATTTACAATTTAGCGATGTTCGGAAGATTCGCTACGACTAAATTCATATTTGTCGCGTTGTGTCGTTAGTTACACGTTCAAGACGGTATACGTGAAACGCTCTACGCGACACTGAACGGACACGTGTCGGTATTGAGAACAGGGCTTTATGAACACACGGAGGACTCAAAGTGAGTTTAAGGGAGGAGTAACTTGCTCACCTACTTCCCGCAGGACGACGATCGATAGTCGAGCGGATAACGCAGATGTGCTCAACTTTCGTGGCTTTGATCGAATTACGAATTCTTCTAATTTTATACCTATTATTTTTATTCGTCCTTTGTTCAAATAGCAATTGCAATATCGTTGTATCGTTTATATCGTTATACGTAGACGTATTGCTTCCGAGTGAATTTAAAAAAATTGTAAACTAGCGTTCATTAGCTATTAGGTGTAGGTAGGATGTTAAAAGCATTTGCCGACAAGGGTACGAGATTTATCAAATCTGACGCAAGAACGAAAGATTATTACGATCAAATTACAATATCGTTAAATTCCATACAATATATTGAGCTTCATATAAAAATCAAATAAGGGATAAATTAGCAATAGTTATATATACGTTTATTAAAGGTCGCTTCGCTTCCCTATCTGCATAATACCTTGTATTCTCGATCTTTTCCTGGTCTCTATCGCGAGCTTATCTACGTAACAACTACGAAAACAACTTTGGTAGAGTTTACGACACGATTTGTTACGATGAACGTTGGCGGTTAGCGTATCAGCAGACAATATGTTACAATAAAAATCATAGGTCGTGGTGTTATCTGAAGTTTTCTACCCTTTCGATAACTCTTCCAACTCGTCACGTTATGTACAAAAATCGATAGAGGGTTTAATCAGAAATGTCGATAAAATTCTGAGAATCGGTGATACGCGTCAATTTTCAATTACCCAGATGCGAAAAGTTAACTCGACCAATCTAGCGAAACGTTGGTAATTATACGATCTTTAACTAAACAGAATCGATCGTCTTAGGAAGAAATATTTTTCTATACATTCAGATTGTTGGAATAATCGAATAAATTCTAAGAGTGTTTCCAATAAACGTACACGAATATTGGCTTATGGAGCGAAAGAAGAACACTTATCTTTTAAAACGGTGCACTTTCGTTCATATCCTGCAGGGATACTTACCCTGTCACGAATACTCGCGTAAATGAATGGGGATCCGATAGGGCGATGCAACAGGGTAACAGGGGTTAGAAGGAGCGTTCCAAGGGTCCTGAAGGCCCCTTCGTCTCAGAACCAAGCGTATTCGACTCTCCGCCATGTTTCCTTCGATCTATACGCGTACACTCACGTGCTTTCGTTAGCGCACCAAAGATATCCAAATCTGTTTCCGACACGCGTCCGTACAGACACATATTTTCGACATTTATTTTATACATTTATATAATGTTCGATTAAAAAAAAAAAAGTGCATGAGATTAGATAGAACGAGGTAATTTAGGAAGCTTATTTTTGTAATAGGAAACGATATAACAAGTGCTTAGTCGTGTTTATCGATTAAATAAGAAACAATGAGCGTTTGTCAATTTCGTTCGATACCTTATCAACGCATAGTTTGGTTTAAACTCGGCAGAAACTGCGTGCGTAGCACGGTCTCTATCTATTCACGGTAAAATAAAAGAAACCCGATAAAAACCCAGGGAGCGAAAGATGGACGATAAAAAAGCCATTATGTAATTCATAAATGGGAAAAAAGCCGTCGGAAAAACATCGTGCAACTCCTTTTAACGCAACGCTTCTCTACCTCTGACAACCCGAACCATCCGTTTCGAACGCCGTTATCCCCTGTCCTTTATCCCTCGCGAAAGCACCCCTATAGAAAAGGTAGTAGCTCAAATATTCTGACAACCCCGACAGAAGTGTCATTCACAGGTTTCAGAGCAATCACGATGCAACCCTCGTACGATTCGCTTACCAAGCTCTCATGAACGTACAGAAAGTTGGCCGCGATACTTAAGGGTGGTTTCGCAACATCCCTCGAGCAAATACGAGAAACATCTGTGGGGTGTCGAGTTTTAGGAACGTATAAGAACGTAGAAGGTTGCTGTTCTCGCATAGGGGTTGCGCAATGGGGGATGTTAGACGCGTTGGTTTCAACTTACCAAGGGCAATTGCTCAAAAGGAACCCCTATCGATCCATGACGTTCCTCCAGCCACGTGTTTATCGATCGCTCGCCACGTTCATTCACCGGTTTCCCTGGAAGCCTTTTCAATGAATGGTTCCTGATGGTATTCTTGCATCGCGGTAGAGAGAACTTTAGTTTCGCAGCTGTTCGACCACGTTTCACTGTATCGTTCGACTTATCGACTCTTAGGTGGCTCGTTGCAGTTTCCGGATAAAGTATCCGGACGTGATTTTTTTTCCGATGGTGTTCCACGCCGCGGCAAGGTAGCGTAATCCTTCGCGACAAGAGCATCGTTCGAAGCAGTTCCGACGTCACGAAGTTGCACAAGCCGTCAAATCAACGCAAATTGCTAGACTCGTCCGACCGTCTTTGATCGGTCTTGATTAAAGATCTCAGCGAAGAAAGAGTCGTTCGTTTACAATCCATAAACCAGTCAAACTGTCACGTACGTCTGGAAGTCTGTATAAAACCTTGCGGACGATATTAAGGCATACGTAACATCAAGGCATAATTCAATAAACTTGGAAAATCGAGGCAGATCGAGAGTATCGAATAAAAATTACGAATAAAATATTGACGCTAATTATTTTCTCCCCGTAATTTATCAAATACGCTATTGTACATGCACGTACAAGTATGTACGCGTTAAATCATAATCTTGGACAGTTTTGCTAAAATATTGCACAAAACTTCAAATTCCTCGAAACACATTCACGAGCCACGAACAATAACCCAACCCTCCTCTTCCAACGGATTAAGAGAGCAGAGTGGCTCGTCCGGTTCCGCGAGGAAGCTCCCTTGTTTGTGTTCAGTCCAAGAAGACTTTGTCATCAAGCTAGCCGAGGACAGCAGATCAGCGAGACGCACAGAGAGATATAAAGAGAGAGAGAGAAAGAGAGAGAGAGAGAGAGAGAGAGAGAGTGGGGCGCGATAAAGCGGAGCTGTACACATTTTTCAGTGATTAGTGCGCGTTGCTTGCTCGAACGCCGCCGAACTCGTCTTCGTTCCTCCGTTACACGAGTCGATTGCCCGTGACTTTGAACCCTCGAACGGACCAGTTAGTTACTCTCGACGTTGAGCTAAATTCTTAAACGATTCTTAATCGAGAGCCTTTCGCCGATTTCGACACTGCGATTACTCAAGGTAAGACGAAGTATTGCTACCTCCAAAGTAAAAATTCGTTTCCTTTAGAAATTCGAACGATCGCGATGTCCGATTTTAATTTCGTTCATATTTGTAACGTCGACTTATCGTCTATGGAATAGCGATATTACGCTATTAACGTTATTATTATATTATTAAAAGCATTATTATACCATTATTAAACTATGACGTGTTCCGGGAATACGCATCGCAGTTTCGCAAAAGATACGATTTCGGAAATAAACGTTTTCGGCAAACGTTTGATACCGAGATAAACCGAACGTTCCTGTTTCTAAGGATCGCAGTTATTACAGGGCGGTAATATTTTGTTTTTTTATCCATGGTTGCCGAAATAACAAACTGGCAACTGTTTTCAGAGAACGTCGTCGACATTTTCCAAGAAACAGGCAATACTGCATGTACGATACAGGAGATGAGTACTGGAAAAAAAATCAGTGACGTTGATGAACTCGATTGGAGCGAGTTTGCCTAAGAGGATCAAGGTCACGTTTGATTAGAACCACAATTCGAATATCGGACGAAAGCATCGCTAATTAATGCAAGAACAATTTGTATGGAAAGACTTCGATATCGACGCGCAGGAAATTTTATTTTGTAATAAATTATCGGTTCCGGTCGACGACCATCTATCGCCATTTTGCGTCAATCGATTTTTCGTCGAATACCATTGCTGCCACGAAATTCTATATACAGTTGATACGTGTAATACGTGTAACATATGCTTGTACATATCAGCTGGGAAGATCGGATACGCCGGAAGAGGAGGTCCTTGGTTCTAGAGGAGAGACTCTGTTCAGTGACAAAATTTTTGAAGGATCGTGTTTAGAATTTTAAGTTTGTGCAGTGTAATTCGACGATCTTCCTCGAGTTGAATCGAAATAAGATCGTGAGACGTTGGAATCGCTGTAAATATCTGGTAATATGAAGAAAGAAGAGGAAGAATATGTTTCGGAAAATGTCTAGTGACCGTGCGGCAAAGTGTTGCGACTGGAACTCGCGTTGAGCATCGATAAGTAAAGTTTCTCGTAGATAGACAGTGATTTGAATTGCGTGCTCGTGTTAATTGTTATGTAGTGTCGCGCGACTATAGAAAATGTCGTTTGTGAACGGGACGATGATGTTACTCGCGTACACCGCGAACATGATCGCCACGTTACCTGAAAAAGTGGGCTCCGAGCTTGGTGACAATACTATCGACAACACGAACGTAACGACCACCACGTTATCGCCGGAAGAACGAGAAAACCAATTCGATTTTGACGATCGTGAGTACATTGGAATTTTTCTTTATTAACGAGAAATACGAAAGATGTTGTCAGTGGTAAAATTATAAATTATATTTCGTCTTAACCGATAGTCTTCGTTAGTAAATTCGCGTATTTCTGCGTTATTTCGCAAATTTCTGCGACACGTTAATCATAAAATTGATTGGACTCAACGTACCTAACCTAATTTTCGTATTATCATTTTCGTACGACTACAAAGAAAAAGAAAAAGAAAAGAAAAGAATAGATTCTATAAAAGTGACAGTGTTAACAAAGGTAGAACCTGATAAAAAGACGCTTCGTTAGATGTAAATTCGTACGGCAGCCTGTTACAGGAAAATTGCCTGTACTTTCGTGTCGTAGAAACACGTTCGAGACGTACGTCGAGTTTTTTATTATTTTGAAAAAGGGAAAGTGTCGGTTTGCGAAATCTTGACGATAATGAGCTCATCTCTAAAAACGGTAAATAATTCTCGCGAAGATGAAACTTGTCGAAATTATCATCCCTCGCATTAATATGTCTCGTCACGTGATTTGTCTGGATCTTTTACGTCAGTAGATATCCAGAACGCGATATAATTACTCATAGGAGACGTAAACTTGCAACAAAATAACAATCTATCGACGTCTTCATCTGTTAACTTTTCCCAATCGCTTTATATTTTTATCCTTTCCTTTGTAATTATTACGAATTTCTGTTCGTTTAGTCTTCTAGCTTGGCAATTATCTTTCTACGACGTGGCTAATTTCGTACAACATCGATATACTTGCGAAATTCGTTTTGTTTCAATTTCAAGCTGTCTTTGGTGGCTTTACCGTACTAGGCTCGAGTTGTCATTTTAGCACGTTTAAATATTGCTCGCACGGTGAAACTTTAAGAGGCTAAGTACGAAGAAAGTTGTTCGAAGAATGACGAAAATTAGGATTTTCTGACTTGCTGATTCGTGAAACAGACGTATAAATTATACGAGCCGATAAAAGAATTTCAGGTGAACGAAGAAATTTTCCAATTTCGTACAAATCAACAAAAACACGAAGAGACTTTGCCGTGACAGCGGCACGGTATCGCTATCGACGCGATAGAATTTATAGTAGGAACAACAATTTTCTAAAAATATCATTCGTCACTGGGAGTCGATACAAGTTGCCGGATATTGTAATAAAAACATTCCATCGTAATCGAACATACTTTCGATGGAAAGCGACGTGCCTATTGTGGTAACTGTATGCGCTGTGCATACTGTATACATATGTATACACGCTAATCGTTAATCCAGTTCGAAGACAAAACAGTGGCGAAGCCTTCGAGGAACTGATAGCGCGCACAGATAACGAGTTAACACTCGGAGATAACCTTTGACGATGTTGCTAAAACATTGATCTATTGTAAATGACGTCATTGCTCTTGTCTTGGATGGACAGATATTTAAAATAGTCACGGCCATGTTTCTAGTAGATAAAGGAATGGGAAATTTCGCTTCTCGACGTTTGATACTAGTGCAAGGATAAGCAAGGATCAATTTTAAACTCGATGGATCGTTCGATTTTTCGTAAATTTCGTCCGATCTCGTCCGATATTTGATCGTTACCCCGATGTTAAACGTCAATTCCGTTATCTCCGCTGCGATCCTTCAATTTCGATGCTTTGATTTTTAAAGATGAAATTGATCTTATAGAAGATTCGGAAGCTTTTCCTTGCATTCGTTTCCTTTGTTTCTCGATAGAATGGTACATGTGGCGATGTTTCGACCCGTACGGCTGCTTCTACATCGGTTCGCCGTGGTCCGGAGAGAACAGACCAGTCTCCACGTTTCCGGCTCGCCCGGACAGCATAAATCCCCGTTACATGCTCTACACTCGAGATAATAAGGCACAGCCACGCGAACTCAAAATCGATAAGTACGAAACTATTCGCGGAGCGCCCCTTAAAAACGACAGGAATCTTTATTTGATCGTTCATGGCTTTCTCGACAACGGCGACAAAACCTGGGTTTTGGTAAGTACTCGATCAAGCACGTTTTCCTCGTTCCAAGTTCTAAACAGTCTATCGATATCTCCGTGAATCCAAATTTTTCAGTTTGAACCTCGAAGCTTATTCGAAAAGATAATATCGTAGGTTGTTCGATCGAAACACTCGCCGTTGCTTTCTAGTGACTTTAAGCCATTCGTCGGGCAACCGACGCGATTTCCATCGCGAAAACATGTTTAAAGACGCGGGTCTTTAAACGAGATTCAATCGTCGAATCGTTCTAGCATCCCGTCCAGTAATCGCGAGCGGGTATCCATTCCGAAGGAGAAACGTGCAGCGAACGAGCTGGCTGTTAGAGGACGTCTGAACCGTGAGACTCGTCGCGATGTCTTTCGCCGCGGAAGCGATCTAGAGACCCTGGGCGTCGTCACGCAGCAATTTCGCAGAACGTCCTCCTTCGTCGGTGCCCTGAACATCGGATCTCGTCTAACGACGGCAACATTTTTCCACCGTGCGATTCGTCGCTCGCCTGACAGGTAGAAGATGGCTCAAAGTCGTGGAAAGCGACGGCGAATATTTTGCCCGAACGACTCGCTGTACTTTCTTCGAAAACGAGCTTTCAGCCTCGCTGAAAGATTTCCGTTGTCCGCTCGTACGACTAATATTCTTCCACTATCGTTACGATCGATTTCTCCACAGAGAACGATGGAGGAATTATTAACCAAGGAAGACAGCAACGTGGTGATCGTGAACTGGATCGGTGGAGCCGGTCCACCGTACACGCAAGCTGTGGCCAACACAAGATTGGTAGGTGCGATGACGGCTCGTTTGGCTTACCAGTTGATCGAAGTTGGACGAGTGGATTCCACGAGGATACACTGCATAGGGCACAGCCTTGGCGCACATACTTGCGGCTATATCGGATATACTTTAAGGCAGACGTACGACCATAAACTTGGAAGGATCACCGGTAAGTGAAAAAGTTGTAATCGTCGGATTGCGGATTCTTAACCATTTTCTATGGGAAAGACGAAGAGCCGACTAATCTGGACGAAGCTTCAGAAAATACTTTCAGAAAGCAACAACTTTCGTTACTTAAAGAAACGTAACCGGTAAATTTCTCTCCCTCTCTCTCTCTCTCTCCCTCCCTCTCTCGTCACATTGTCTTCGCTGATAACTAGATGGGTGCAGTTGATGCGACGTTAAGACCTATATATATATATATTATATATGTATATACGTAATAAAAGCTGCGAGCTATCGAGGTAGGATAAAAAGCGCATATCGCTGAACTGCGTGGAATTGAACGCGTTCGTCCGTCTCGCACGATGCCTCGTTTTTTACGTGATTTCCACGCTTGTTCCGGTACGCTACGATCGATCGAGTGGAATAAAATTAACCCCACCACCAACGGTGAGGAACGAACGGAGACGTACGAAGATAGCCGATCGAATCAGAAACGATCAGGGTAACAGTGGAAGGAAGAGAAGAACGACCGAAAACCTTGGCTCACGGCCATTTTCTCCCTCACGAGTAAAGTATATCCGCCCACTTCGCATCAAGTATCGCGCGAATCGATCCATCAGAAACCTAATAATCCGTTCTGTAAATTAGAAAACAACGCGCACGCGCGCACGCAACAGCTGCATGGAAGAACGACGATCGTAAATATTATTTTTCGTTATGTTCCTTGGAATATTTCAATTATCTATAGTGTCCCCTTGTGACGAACGAATTGTCGCATGCTAATCACAGTGGCGAACGAAGGTACTCGTACAGCTAAAACAGATACTTGCAACTTGGACGCGAACAACCTTATCTCGATAAAGTTTGTACGTCGTCCAAATACGACGTAAGAAAACGACGTAATAAAGCGTAAAGTTAGTACGTGGCGGGGAATTAACGTAACGTAACGAACGTGAACGGAAGTCGAAGAAACCCAGCCCCTCTCGCTCCTTGAACCGATAAATCCGCCCGAAACATTCCGAATCCTACTCCAACCGTCCAACAAAGCGACCCTATCGACCGACACAGCCCTTAACAGATGCACGGTCGACCCCTAACAGCCACCATCGTACCCGGTCCACCGCCATAACCGATCCTCCAACGAACAGAATCAAACCTGCCCGTTCCATCAGAATCTTTTCCTATTTCCGATCGATCCACCCCTTTCTCAACCCCTTTTCGAAGGCGGTAATGGAGAAGGGGTTCGTTCGATCGGATTCACCCAGACCACTGTCACGCGAGCTATCGATCCCATCGGGAATTACCAGGACGCCATGAACCAACCGAAGCTACGCTTTGGTGAACGGGCAAACCACAGGACGAAAGCGAATCGAGGGTGAAACAGGATCCTCCTGTAGGCTTGGCTTCTGACGAACGGGATGGATTCGCGAGACGGTAGGGTGGATCGTTTCTCGACGGTTGGAAGCTTCAGACGGACGGTTGTTGACGAGGGGCACTAACGAACAGGGTATCGGCGGTCGAAGACACGCCCGAAGACAAGATTTAGTAAACAGAGGGAACAAGGGAGCACGTAGCGATAAGAAGTGGCGTTGCCCCGGAGAAGGTGGCTCGAAGGGGTGAGTTTGGTAAGGGAACGACGAGGATTCGGGACGCATCGCGGGTTTCTCTCGGGACAACGAACGGTTCGTTGATAACGAACTACGAAGCACCTTGCATGTACGTAATAATTGTGGTTTAAATACATGTTGTTTAAAGGGGGCTGAGTCGGGAAGGGTCGACGAGGCGGACAAGGATGTCCGTGATTCGGGCGATTTTTACTGAAACAACTTTTAAATAGTTTATCAATCGTAAGATACGAAAGAGTTTGTAGGTACGTAGTAATCGTGGTTTAAATAGACGTGAGTTGAGAAACGGCGATAAGGATTCGAGGTGTTTCGCGAGTTTCGATCCAAAGTTATTTTGCTCGAGGTGATAGACGAGATAATACGAGCGTATTGTCGCCAATACGTGAAAGAGTGTATAAATAATCATTCGTTAATGGAACGAAATAGTTCGAATTAATCGAATGCACGATGTTTCTCGTGGAAATTGCGCGCTGTTAAAGTTCCATTGTACGAGAAGATATTTGATACGTAACCTAGTGGTAGAAAATTAGTATGCAACCATCACGGTAAGTAGCCATCTTAAACGTATAATAACGCAGCACAGTAGGAATGCTACTTTCGTGAGCAACTGTACGTTATTGGCTATATACTACGTTCATTAGCCTCGGAAAACGTAAAGCGTCACGTAATAGTTACGCGCATCGTCGTAACGTAGCGAACAACGTTGCACAACGGCGGAAACGATTGCCCGGTCTTACGAGATAACGGATCAAAAGGTTAAGCGATAGAAGAAGAATTATCGACGATTACCGCTAAACTGTAAAGCTTCGCCTGATTTGCGAGAAAATTCGTAAGACAGGTCAGTCAAAGTGGGAATTGATCGTCAGGATTCGCGAAAACCCTGCTTCCGTTGGAGCTCGTAGCAACTTGATCGACGATATTCTACGGAATTTGCCGAAAATTCCGAGGAATTCTCCATCGTTTTAAGAATTCTCTACGACCGATGGGAAACTGTCTGCATGGCGAGAGTAGTATACGCAATACACGTAGAACGCGACGGAAACGGACAAAGCGGACGAAAGTGTACGGTTGCAGCAACGATCAACGAAGCTTCTCACGTTCGTTCGGTTTCTCTGTTCCAAGGCCTCGATCCTGCCGAACCGCATTTCAGCAACACGTCGACGATGGTTCGGCTCGATCCGACCGACGCCACCTTCGTCACAGCTATCCACACCGATTGCAATCCTTTTATCAGCGGCGGCCTCGGCATCACTCAACCTGTCGCGCATATCGATTTCTATCCGAACGGTGGTCGCAATCAGCCTGGTTGCAACGAGGGTGTTCTCAATTTTATCACCTTGGAGCATGGCAGCTTCTTCCGTGGTAAGCCAGCTTCTCTTGCTCTTTCAATCTCAACCGTCCGCGATAGTATCTTTCGATCGTAAATATAACTGCAGTTAGCGCCTGTTAACGTTATTAATGGATATAATCCGGTGCGAACCTAATTCGAATCGTCGTATCTATTAAATCCTGCTAAATAAAGATAAAAGAGAAATATTCACGATCGTATACCTACGTAAAAGAACAGTATTGAACTAGCATGACTAAACAGCGGAATAGTAGAACCTTCGGGTTATTTGGATAGCGAGGTTCGAATACGGGAGGCTCTGCTCCGTTGGTAAAATAAATTTATCGTGTCGCAAGCTGCTGCCGTTGCGACAGGCTCGAGTGTAAAGTTTTTCTAAAAAGAATAAACAGGTAAAATAGATGAAACGATGGATTTCAGGGATAAAGAGATTCGTCGGCTGCAATCACATCCGCAGTTACGAATATTTCATAGAGAGTATCAACACGGACTGTCCATTTCTGACGGTTCCTTGCCCCTCTTGGGACAAGTTTCTAGAAGGCAGTTGCTTCGACTGCGTGAATCAGTACTGTCCCAAGTTTGGATTAGACGCTCAACCCGGAAACTACCACGCATCCGTCTACTCGATGACCGGATCCACCAAACCGTTTTGCAGTTAGTATATTTCTTTTATATACAGCGTCGTCTATTCGTCACCAATTGTGTTGTAAACGACCTCGTTATTCGGAGAAACGAAATGCGAACGGTCGTCCGAAATCGTTAAGAGGCGAATAAACTTGCAGGAGGCCATTACAAAGTCGTCATCAACGTCTCGAAGACGAACGAGAGCCTGGACCACGGTGGCGAAGTTGGAACGTTCGCGCTTAAAGTAATCGGACAAAATGGAAAGAAGTCAGCGAGAATGCCGCTCAGTTCTCAATCGACCTACTACGAACCAGGTAGCACTCACACTGTGGTACTGCTTGGCGACGTGGTTGGCAAACTGGAATCGGTGGAAATTTCGTGGGAGTACCGAGTCTCTGTTTTCAATCCGCTCACGTGGAGGCTTCTGCACACGCCTCGCGTCTATATCGACTCGTTGACCGTCGAGAGTTTGGAGGCCGCTCACAGGTACGTATCGTGTTGTAACGACGGCTTCGAGTACGTCGCTCGTAAGCGACATTTACGTCGATTTTTACTAACGACGTCCGATTCTTACCAAGGATATCCGCCTACGCACAGTTCGCCACGGACGCGACTTTAATATCTAAAGTTGCGAAATCTTCTTTCTGTTTAATCTAGCATTACCGTGTGCCCCGACCAATCGAAAGCTCTGCTCGCCAAGCAACCAAAGATCTTGACGACCAAGAACTGTCCAATAGCTCGGTCGAACGTGGTTTCAACCTAGGCATCTTTCGAACCTTTAAACCGACCATCCGTACAATATGCTTCTTAGGAATTTAGCTTCCAACAGACTCGTAGTAACTCTGGCTGTCAAGATTTCACTTTTCGCACGCTACTCTACGAAATTAATCGTTGACGCTGTAACGCTATAAATGGACCGTTCTTACCATTTACTTGTTGCTTATTGTACGACTTATTTTTTAAGAAATAAATATACTTTTTTCTAATAATTCGTAGTGCACCGTAATTGCAAGTTCGTAGTGGGTTTTTTCAAATGTAACTTTGCAGAAGAGGAGGCTATCTATGCGTCAAGGTGAACATAAATGGAAGTAGTATTTGATGTTCTAAACTTTCCAGCGAACCGTAATTCAAACTCAATTTTTCTAAATAATAGTAGCAAAAGATATGAATGTCTTACTTTTTACATTTTTAATGGGAACGTAGTTATCGAAACTACTCGATAAAATCATCTTTCGATAATCGATTAGTCGCGTGATCGGCAATTAACAGTCTGACGATTTATACGTGACCATTTGACGCGTTGACCCGAGTTTCTCTTTTCGGTCTTTGTCTCGCCTCACAGTTCGACGCGACGCGAGTAGACTTTGTAGTAAATCAATCGAACGCTGCTGTTCTCTGGCCACGCGAATCCTTCTGAAAGTTATCGCCTAACGACGCTCGATTAACGAGCGATCGCCAATTGCCGAGGTGTCGTGTCATCGCGAGAAAGTTGTAAAGTTGTCAGAAATGAAAATGTCAACCACCCCCTTTCTCGTTCTTAACGTTTCTTTGTCATCCGACGAGTTTTCTTTCCCTACGTGCCGTTATCCTACCTCGATATAACACCGTACAGTTCCATTAGCTCCGCGAGACGTCGTAGCGCAGGAGAAATCACGGGGCACTGTTCGTGAAACTAGAAAATTTAGGAAGAACGGTAGCCGTGGAAAAACGATGACAAAGAAGAAATTACGAGGCAAGCGTTACGAAGTAAGGAGAATCGCGAAACAGGAGGAATCCGTAAAACAGCGCCAATTACGAAGCAGAAAAAAATCTTTGTTCCTTTAAACTCCCATAACTTTCCCATAGACGCGCAAACACACGTAGCTTAGTCTGGTAACGAGCGTTTCCTCAAAACGCAAACGAAAAGATCGTGACACGGGTGAGAAGCGAAACAGCGAGATTCGAAGCCGAGAGAGCCTGACGCACGATACCACGTTAGAGTTCCCACGATGCATGCCGTCGGACTGAACGTCGCGGTATGCAAATCTCAGCTTTCATCCTCGAGTAACGTCAATCTTCTTGCAACGAGGTTCATAGTAATTTAGCCCGAAGGAAAGAAAACAAACTCGTCCTCGTTGGATTCACAGACGCTATCGGAGACGCGAGACATGCACGCAAACGGTCTTGCTCGAGCGGAAAAACGCGACCTTTACAAACGTGGCGGAACGATTTTCCGCAGTCTGTCTCTGTCGTCTGGGTGGAATAATAGCTTTGGTTCCGGCGCAGAGCAATGGCGGAGCTTCCTTTCACCGTGATTATGCCCGCGTGTTTCTTTCACCTTGGCGGCTGCTTTCGTGCAACGCAAATCTCTTTCTTTCTGCCATTTGCGGATCGGTGACCCTGCGATTTGCACTCGTGGATAGGTACAGTGGCGGAGTCAGAGGAGGGCGATAAAGTGCCCCCTTGCAAGATTAATAAAATATTATTTTTTTTTATCTTATTACTGTTATTCTTGCGTTACGCTTTCGCCTATTACTTGGCTTGGGCAATGAACGGCTAACAAATACAAGTAAGAAAGCAATGGATAACAATGTCGCACATGTATACAAGTGCAAGGTTACGTATTTCGGAAGGAATATTTACAGATTTCATGGGATTTCGGTAAAAAGGTTTGTATGGTGTGGCAATGGTCAGTACCTGGATATTGTATAGGAGAAAACCGTGTTTGAGGATAACGTTGAAAACGTACCGAAAAGGATCGCGGGGCGGAGAGTGAGAAAGAGCGCGAGGCGGCAGGAAGGATGGAGGGAGATCAGGGTCAGAGATAAACGACGAAGAGTTTCTGTTCCTTCGTTAAGGATATTGAACCGTCGCCTTGCTGCAATTATAGTCATGATACAGATGCGGTCAAAGTAGCGACGAAGCAGACAACTGTGTCGTCCTTGTAGCAGCAAGGCAAGAGGACTACGAGACAAATAAACCAAATAATTTATCGCTATCGACGCGAGAAGCGATATAGGGTTAATATTACGCTTATAAACTTGTATTATCCAAATAAATTTTCCTAGACCGAGTGGTTAATTGGAAATTTATATTTTCATTTCTCTTCGCAGGATACTTTTGTACAATACGATGTTGAAACAGTTGCGATACAGATTTCGGATCATAAAGTGGCTACGTGAAACCTGTAACGCTGACTGTAAAACGATATGTATAAACGGCAAAGGAGGAAAATGTTACTACAAAGATGGTAACAAAAGGTAGAAACGTAAAAGAGTGGCGATAAATACTACAAACGTCGATGGCAAATCTAAAAAGCATCGGCCTGCGATAAGAAGCAAGCGGCATAAGCAAAGAGTAATAAAAAAGATTTGGCAATAAAAAGTGGCAATAAAAAGTGGCAATAAATGATAAAAAAAGGAAAAGGTAAGGTACAGTTGAGACAAGTGGAAAATATACGTAGAAAATTACAAGTTAAACGAAAGATTGTTTTGTCTTCCGAACATGATCACCAGCGTTTTACGTTGGATATTTTATGCATTTTTAGCATTTGCGCATCTGGTTGTATATTTCCTGCATACTTGGAACGGTCGTGAATGTATCAAAATATCCGTCTACGAATGTGCAGTCTGATAATTAAAAATAGCTCTGTTAGATACCTGTTCGCTGAAACAACGATGCATTTGGGAATACAAGCCAGAGAGAATCGTCAGTGTGTACGAATGAATTTATTGAAAATCTTCTTGAAAATAAAGGAACGCCGTAGAAGCTAATTAAATTGGATTTTTATTTGGGGCGAATGCGATACATAGCGTAATAAATACCAGCTTTGTGACAGTCGTTAGGAAAAAATGTAGAGACGCGGGTAATGGATGTAAAAGTCGGAGTGAAACGGGAAACGATCCGCTAATTAGTTCGAGTAGCGTGGTAAAAAAGTGTGGAAAAATTAGCTAATAAACGAGTTATAAATATGAGTAAGAAAGTAATAAGTAATATTACAAAAAGGCTAATGTAAGTAGATATACGTATAGTAAGGATAGTTTTTTCGTATAGCGTTGCGTTTGCTATGCATTTCGGTCTTGTTTCTATCTTTATTACTGGCGTAATAAATAATAAAGTCACGTTATCCTAAATATACGTACGCTATCTCAGTACTGTAAGTAAATTCCTCCGATTCTCCTTGCACTCCATACGAAGTGCAGTCTTTTAAAACGTGTTTAATCGATTCTGACTTTTCCCTGTCACATATTTCGCACAGTTCTCCTTCATTTATACTTTGGAACTTACTTATTCGTTCCGCTGATTTACGTCGCTAGGCTTCGTACAATATAAAAATATTACATGCCACTTTCTCGTAAACTCGTCAGAATTAATAATTAGATCCGTATATTTGAGTTGGTTAAATATCAGCAACGATGCGATTATAACTTGCCATTGCTGGTAATAATAATATCATAATAATACGATTAATGCGAATTTAGGCTGGTGTCAGACAGAAATATTTAAGTATCGTACTTTTAAGCAGATTTTAAATCTTGAAAAGGAATGTTCGATAACGTCTGTGCGTGTATTACGCTTTTACTGGTTTCGCCACTGCTACAAGAAGCGTAGGAAAGGAAGAGTCATGGGAGAAAAGAGATCATCGGAAAGGCAAGAAAAATCACAATACGTATTTGCACAACTATCCGCAATCTATCGATCAAAGTCTGAATTTGATTTGTGAAATAGTTTGCAACGTTCGTGAAACGCAACGTTCGTAACACGAATGTTGAAATTGATCGAGAAAGAAGTTTCATTCGGTCGAACGTCCTAATGACGAGAAGAGGGTACGATTTATCTCGATTTTCTAATTGGATAGGAAACATAATCGACGAAATCGTTATTACGATATGTCAAGGATACGAGTTCGATGTTTTCAATTAGATTAATAGAGTCGGTTCATTTCGTTAGATTTTAGAACTCGTCTAACCCTTTTCGAGTGACCGCCGTTCGAAAGCGATTATCGAGCACGCAAATCGCGTCGTTGTTCTTCCGAGAAGCGAGTCAAATCCGACGTCTTACTTTCGAACCAAAGGGAGAAAAACGAAAGGGAAGAAACCGTAGGATGACATAACTTGGACATACGCGCGCGTAGGTATAATATTTCGGACTTATTACGTGATCCGGAGAGAAAGTCGGTGCTCCGCGCGCGGTTTTATTCGATTCAATTCGATTCAATTACCTCGCCGCTTCGCGATTTCTAGTTTACGCGCCAAGTCTGTCCGATTATGTAAAAGAACGTCTCTCATTGGCCCGAGCGACGTTTTTTTACTCCAAAGCGTTTGTCATAGCTGTTGAAAGGACTCATCGTGCTTGCGCGTTATTTCATTTATTTCATTTATTTCATTTATTTCCCTCGTTATTCCACTCTCAACCCGGTTCTATCTTATCAACGACATAAAATACCTCAAGTCCGAAGAAAATACGAAATGTATGATTTAGGAAATACGAAGAAGGGCACGATTCCTTCCTAAATAATTACGATTTCTCGTGATTCGTTCGTCGATCGCCTATGAACCTAAACTAACCAAATCAACAAAGTGGCTAGAATCGTTCGTCGTTTAAAATTGTTATCCTTTTGTCTTTGTCTCAAGCGCAAAATAGTTTGGTACAAACGAATTAGAGGCTCTAAGATGGCGGTACGTCTCAGAGTGTGCGAAATAAAAAGCTAATTTTAACGTAAAAATTCAAACTGTTTCAAAGTGCACGTAGTTATGTTTCGCCACGAAGAGAAACAATGTTCCGTTATCGTAAAGCCTAACGCCAGCGTTGATAGAACGACAGACCGTTATTTAAGTAATTTCTCGAGAATTTCTCTGTTGCACCATCGAATTCTTTCGCTTTTACGATCGGAAAACATTTGTCGTTAAACGCGCTGCTTGCTCCGAGAGAAACTGCAGCCATGAAAATAGCCATAACGAAATGGTAACACGGTAAAGCAAAAATATCGAAAAAGAGATATTTCTCTCGATAGTGAAAATGAAAAAATTATACCCCTTTTTTCTCGTCGAGGACCATCAATTTTATTATACTTTTGTTACATTTCTGTCGCGCGGTATTTCACACATAGAACCGCTCGTGCGGAAATCGAATTTTCAGGCCGAATCGCTTTCGCTTATCGCGTGAACATAAGATTCTGCCTTTTCCCTTATCCGGTCCTTATTCTTCCGCTTTAGAATATCTTTACCGAAAATATAATTCTCTGCTAATATATTCGCTTATACGTACAATAGTTTTCCCGTTTTTCTACGGCACGCCCTGTACAGGTAATCTAATTCGTCGACTCGATCGAGAGCAAGACACGAATTCACGCTAATGACGCTGTTCGGTATTATTCAGGTTTGCAAACACGGAACACCTGCCGCTAGGGCACGTTACGTTACCATCGCTTCGAAGGAATTGGTAATATTCCGACTATGTAACATGGTGCGTTGGTGGAACGCCTAACAATGTGTTTCCTGATCGTTGAACAGGAAGAGGAAGTAGGATATCTTCTCGATCAAGGTCATCGAATTTGCCGCATAAAGAATAAAGTAAATAAGAAGAACACGGAAATATGGCTTCGACCGAACCGCTAATAACGCCACTACGGTGGTGGATCGAGTAGCGATCCTGAGCACGAAACCTCCGACTGTCGAAGCTCGATACGATATACAATAAGAAACAGACATTTTCATCTATTTAATCCTTTATGAAGATCGCGTTCCATTGTACGATGTTCGCGAACGAATTTAACCATTACGAACTCGTTTCATCGTAGAATTTGCGACTGCGTTTGTTCGATGCTGTAACTGGTGAATCGGTAGCTCGTAGCACTCAAGCTGCAACTACCCCTGTGTACGGGTAGCATACACTCGACGAAGCGAACGTATCAGCGACCATTCGCACAATTTTGAGCCGCCACGCTACCCGACAGAGAACCGGCTAAACCTCCGATAGAACATTCAAGACCTTGAAACTTTTGTCCGAGACGTTTCTTTCGAAAAGCTTCGTTCTCCAGACGTTTGACGTTTCGAGGAGACTGCGTACGTACAGTCAGCGACAAACGTATATTTGCCACAGAATCGGACAAAAAAGGGTTATAGGGGTTGGACCTTTACCACTTTCATCGCCACTCCTACCACTTCCCTTCCCCGAAGAAGCTCGATCCAACTTGGAAAGGGCCGTTCCAGCGAATAAAGAAGAGGAAAAGAAACGGGAATTTCAGAATCCGTCCATATCGTTGCCACGCTCCTCCTTTGCGTATGTAATGTACCGTATCCTGGTTTAGAGAAACCGATGAACAAGTAAAGAAATAAAGACGGCGATGGAACCACGCCGTTCTCTTTAAAACGAATCGCAAGCGTGATCGAGGAATACCAGCCAATTATTCCGAGGAGTACACCGCATCGGCGAATCTGTCTGCATTCCCCACCATTCGCAGGAGAACGACCAGGTGGTGGACTGGAGATTTCGGAACGTTAAAGTTGCAAGGCTGCACGCTCGCCGACTTCAGTCGAGAGTCGGCCTCTCACCGCGTCGCATCCTTTCGATAGAATCCGGTCGATATCGATTTCTCTCGCGTCTTTCGTCGGTCGAGAGTCAGAGTGTCCGTAGCACGGGGAACGGAAGCTCGACAACAGTTTGCCTTCGGTATACCACGGTAGGCTGTCATGTGAATACACCACACCGACCGAACACACGAGGCGTTTTCCGGCTGACATTGGACCGCAGCAGCAGTCATCGTCACGATGAGACCGAGAGACACGTGAGCCTGTGACATGATAGACGGACTTGAAAAATGTGAGTAGAACCGTTCTCCCGATGATATTCGCCGGAGAAGAGACGCTTAACCGCGCCGTATCGTTTTCAATACGAGCTCTGGACAAAATTAGTATCGGAAAATCAACGATCGACGACGAAAATGTCCAGCCGAAGAAAACATTTTAGCCGGTTTAGAAGAACTTTGCGTCGCAGAGTTGAAATCGGAGGCTAACTAACGAAACTAGCGAAAGGAACAGGCCTGTCGGCTAATTCGGAAAATCGGCTAATTCGTGAAACGTGGCAGCGATCCCATTAAAGAAGATAATTACAGCGATTAACAGGACGACTGGCAACGGTGGTCGAAATACGTAATCTTTTTGTTTCTATACAACGATCGAGATAAGATTTTCGTAAACTAGCAAATTGTTGACGATGCGAATGGCCTGGCTGGTATCGTCGGGAAAGAAGTTGGCAAACACGACACGATATTTCGCAAAAGTTGAACGTTTTGGTAAATGTATATCGCGTTCCATCGCGGCTCCGAAGGCAACATAGCGAAGATATCAGGAATTCGTGCGTCGAGTTACAGACTCGAAGACAAATTGACAAATAAAGGAAATTAAAGTTGCAATTTCTTTGGAATATTCGGATTCGTCGGCGAGATAGGAAATTCAGCGTGCTTGTACGGCGAAAGCATTTCTGAATTTAATGGTGCTTGGAAAGAAGGTTGTAAGTAGACTGTGAATATAGTAGGATAATACGGATGATAGAACGACAGCAGGATGATTGCAGGTATACTAAAATATTTGTTACACGAATGTAAAATGCACAACGGTGAGGGAGCCTCTAAATATTCGTTATTCGATATTCGTCGTTTCTTACTGGTGTTTATATCGCTCGCGCCATAAATTCCGTTAGTCGCGATGAAAACGATCGTCGTACAAACGTGTATAACCAGCGTATAACCAAATTTCAAATCCGCCGTGTTTAACGACGTCCGATATACGGATATATTAACGGTCGTTGTTAACTGTTGTAATTAAAGTAACCATATAGCAGAGTGGTGAGCGTGAGTGTCAGGGCCGCAAGATCGCGAGCATCGAACGGTGGTAGCAGGTTTCCGCGTCAGGTTCGCGGTGAACGAAGGATTTAATGGATGGTTTAGAGGACGAAGTAACGGCACAGCTGGCGAAATACCGTGTGTATAAAGGTGAAAGCAACAGTCACGATGAATGCACGACGATCGGCTGATTAATGCTTTCCTCTACGATTTTTATACAATTCGAACAATTCGAACGAGCGTCTATTTTCGTAAGAGAAATTGGAAATTTTAATCTTCTTTAGATCCGACGTATCTCCGTAGAAACACAGCTCTGTATTCTGCAAACTACAGGTCTTTTATTTCAAAGATACTAAACAATTGGAATTCCTCGTTTCGATCAGCTTAATTTATTCTGCACGTTATTAGCGAAAATTAGTAAACCCGTATTGTGTTTGCTCTTGTTGTTAGTTGATTTAGTGCTTTTCTATCTTCTTCTTCTTCTTCTTCTTCTTCTTCTTCTTCTTCTTCTTATCCTCCCTCGTTGCTTCGTAACTTTGACTGTTACATACATATGGAAACGAATTAAAGCGGATTAATCTGAGATGCGAGAAGCTTGCACGATGGTAAAACGATCCGTTGCCCGGCAATAACAAATTAAACTAAATTACGTCGCGTTACGTTACATGAAATTAGATTAGATTCAGGTATTCGAACTGCAATTATACAAACTCCTCGGTCCTCGACGAGTTCGGATAAACGCAGCTCCGGTATACGTACAACGAATAAAACGAGCATACATTAACCCTGTTATGTTATACGTTGCATCTTGCTGTACATCTCGATCTGGTCCACGGTGCATCGATCTCGCCGGTAACCGACCTTCATAACCGTATCGTTCGATCGGATCCAACCAACACCACGGATCATTGGATAAAACGGCATCGAGATTATTCGTCTATTCGAATCACGTTCGCTGTTTCCATTCGCGACGATTCGAATTCGTGGCACGCTATCAAACGAGAGTTTAAATGGCGTTGGTAGCGCGGTGTCGTGGGGTTTCTGGCGTAGTTTTCGACAACATTGGCCAACAGGATATTTCGAAGCGCGTGATAAACAACTCGCAACGGTATCGATATATTCGAACGTGACTGCGCGTGCTGTATCAAGATGAATATCAAGAGTTAGTACAGTCATCGTATCTATTGCTATACGAGAATCCCCTATTCCAAATAGTTATCAGTAACGCTAGAAGACGGTGTACGGACGAGGACGATGGCGTTACGTTTAACGTCATCTCTGCAGAGAAAAATATAAAAGTCGCTTAACTGTTTCTTCGCTCTTGTCTGTACTCTGTCTATCTATCTAACACGAGCGGAACATCGAGCTTTGTTGACAAATAAAAGCCGACACTTTCTCGTGAATTTCGACTGCGTTATAAAGTATACTAGTTTTCTCGCTCCTGCAGGTTTTCTACGAGCGATTCTCTTTAATTCCTCGTTATATCCTTTTATCGTATCCTTTGAAGTCGCGCAGAACGTACGAGGTCGGTATCACGTACAGCGAAACGACGTTCCAGGTTATCGCCTAGTCGCGTTTCTCCTTATCCTTGCTCGTTATTATCTTCCTTTTTTTTTTTTTATCAATTCCGTCGTTTACAGTCGCAATTCGTTCGTTTGACGTTCGAAGCTACTTACGTATCTCGCTTACGTACTCTGGCTCGTTCGTACCCATTCTTTCGCGTACCATTCGCTCCCACCTAACAACGCTCTTCGTTATCGTCGATTTCTAATTTCAAGTCGGAGGTGCCCGAAACAAAAGCCGTGTAAAAGCGAATAAACGATAAATGTAAAAAGAGCGCCAGGTGTACACCGATACGGTACTTTTAATGGCGAATAACGATACTTAAGATAGTTGGAATACTGGCGAATCTTACTCAGCGCCCGCTATCCTCTTTTCACCATTTCTACGAGATATTCCATCTCGTTCTCTTCCCCTCTGTTCGCGTAATCTTCCGTTCTTTTCCTTTCCTTTACTCGCAATCGACTAACTCCTTCCCCACTACCGCGCATCTGGCTATCGTCGATCCATCTTTTCCTCCATAGTCCTTCCTCGGATACATACTCTGCCCGCATCGTCGAACACGTAATTCGTCTTTCAATTTTTTTAAACTATCAAAGCGTATCTTTCTGCTGACACGTTGGTTAAATATAATTGGACGAGAGCGATGTTGCATGTTGACGCGTATCGAAACGTAAATTGTTGCTTACGTATTCTCGGACAAATTACACCTATAAATTGACGCTATAATGTATTTTCGAGATACATTTTTCGACTATATTCGAATGTGGTGGATAGCGTGCCGGCCGTGGCAAAGGCAAAGCGCTTTCTTTTCTACGAGACGTTTCCAAAATCTTTAGCTCGTTGAAAGAAAACGACTATGCTAATCGTTATTTCGTTACTTCGTAAATCGATTCTCCCTTTGTACCTGTTTTCGTCCCGGATCATCGCGTCGTCGCTATCCGTTCGCCCCTCTTTCTTCGCCGTTCCTTCTTTTCGCAAATCACGACAACAGAACGAAAATCCACCCGCGTTTCGGACCATCTCTATCGGTTATATTCCAGTGGACGCGTTCTCTCGCGAATCTTAATCCTTTATGTCGCTTCGTAAAATAATAAATCTCTATTTTATTTGTATTTTATCTAGACGCATACGTACAAACGATTAGATTACTTTCAACTAGCCGTTTTGTTACGAAACAGCATACCAAATACGTTACAATACGAATCTCGAAGGCGACGCTAAATGCCGTAAAACATATCTGTGGTACAGTAAGAGATGTAAACTCGTTTACGTTTGTGTCATTCGAACGCGAATAAAGCTACGTTTAATTACGTTGAATGGTAATGTAACGTAATACACAGTGAATCGAGAACGCGTTTCAGTATACAACGAGTTTGTCGCTAACTTAAGTTATAATTACCGAAATTATATTGTTATAAGTGAAAATAGATTATACGATAGCCGTAGCTTTGGTTTTTCGCCACATTTTCGAGAAGACTGCGATACGTTTAATACGTTGTTTGGTAGGTAGATGGGTAATGTTGTAACCGTTGTTGCATATCGTGAGAATCGCCACGTTTCGTAACGCTTTTACGTCGCTCCGAATTCTATAAAAAGCTGCCTCTTAGTTTTCCAGACGTCTGCCAGAAGATGCCACAACCTCGTCGTGGGTAGAGGTAATAATGCGAAAACCGAAGATCGCGGATTTGCTAGAATCGCAAATTGATCTTTGTAACTCGGCTGCCCAAAGCTATATAACGTAGCGACGTCTATCGAGTACAAGAACGTTTCCTCTTTTTTAGCAATAACGCTATGTACGAGATGCATGTTGACTTACGATCAGCGTTATACCGTATCATAGGTCACAACGTATTTTATCAGGATTTGCGAAATGTTGGAAATCTTGGAAAATCAAAGATCTGTTTATGTCAATATCGAACGTCAAACATCCACATTTATATACGCAAATTTCTTACCTTTCAACATTTACATACGTGAATTTTCCAACATTACAGCCAATTCTCTTTACAGGTATTACCGATCATGTAGGTTATTTCAAATTTTGTAACATTCGTGTATACCATCCTGGTTAGATAGTTTAGCACTTTCGCGTGTACCCTTACATTTTAATATTCCAACATCGATATATAAACTGTCTAGAATTTAACGGAATGTAAATCGTTGGAAACCGAATGTATATCTATTTTACAAACGTAAGAAAATCGCATGGAAGCTGGTGGAAGGGTCGCGACGTTTGGAAGAATTATCGAAGCTATCGGAGAAATAAATCAGCACAAATTTTCCAATGCTCGCGAGGAAAGAGCAGCAGGCCTCTCTAAAGCCAGGCTCACGGGTTACACTAGCAAGCGTTTCGTACTTTCTCCAGAGACATGCCTACGTCCACGTAGGCGTGTGTATCGAAGGATTCTCGATTCTAGACTCTTCGTCCGGCCACTCTAAAACCTCCACGAATAATACATGTATTTATTTTACGCGATTGAAACGGAGCACGCCGAAACATTTCGCGAATTTACAGGAAATTACAGGTCGTCTTCTTTCTGCGTTTTTCGAAAATTTCAAACCGTAACAACGATTTTCGTTCAACTTCAACTTTATCCCATTTCTTTGTCGATAGTTTCTGACAACTCGTAGGGTTGCGCGAGCCTAACGTGTAGCGTTCATCTTCTTTCGTTGCGTCCCGACGCGTACGACAGTATGACGTAATTACGACGTTCGATTATCGTAAGGACGATCGGGCAGATAAAGGGACGGTGGAACCTGAGATAAGATTTGGAACGAAGAAAACGCGATATCAGTTTTATTGGTAATTTTCCGACGATCTACGTTCGGATTACGAACGGGAACGAGCAAGATTAATTACGCGATAAAAGAAAAGATGAAGAAGCGAGGAGCAAGTCTCGTCTTTAACGATAATTAACCGTTAAGGTACGGAAATTCAAGGAACAACATTCTTATCTAGGCGGAAGAGTTTGGTAAAAAAAAAAAAAACGTTGCGAAATTATTAAGCTAATTGGCGTGTAATTAAAAAACTGCTAACCGTTATTCAAGTTTATTTGCTCTTAGAACGTAATATAGATAGATTTCTTTCAACGTTGAAATCTTTTCCATAAATATACGATCGATATTTCTACGATACTCGATAATAATAATTAATAGCGATAAGGAAGCGAACATTTGCCTGTAACGAGTATAGGACGATTTCAACGTTGAAATACGACATTCGAAAATCGATTGCCGAGCACGAGAGAACGATACTTTCGGAAAAAAACTCAAAACGAAAGTAACGAGCGGACAAAGTTGAAAAGAAACGTTTACGATCTCCGTGGAACTAGGAAACGAGCCGAGAGTGACTGGTGGAATCGAAATCGAACGAGCAGATTTCTTCGTGATTGCGTGAATTGCATCTGTTTTGCGTCCTTTGGCGCTGACGAACAGCAACGATGGCCGAATTACGTTCTGTGTTTCCCGCTGCCGGAGCGCGAGTTAACGGATTTAACCGTCGAGTAATTTTCGCCAGGAAGAGGCTAGTTTCCGATTTTACACGTCCGAAACGACTGCTTGCTTCACTCTTTTTACAGTCCTTACGTTTCTTTCACAACGTCCAACGAATATCTCTCTACTAGCCGGTTTCCTGATTTCTCTGCTTCGTCTTCGGCCTTTAGCGTTTCCTACCTTCGATATCTCGAGACAGGCTTCTCGAATACTTTTCAAACAAATGGATTAAAAATACTCGATCATATCGCCTGTTTAGTTTCAACCGTCCTATTATGTCCTACGATGGGCCAAGGATAAAAGCGATTCGTCGATTGGAACGAAGCGACGGAATACGATGACGTTTAAATACGTGGTCCGCGGCGTGATTCCGAGCAACTCTTCTTTCTGCGCGTGTAACCGTCGATCTGCCATAGTCTACGATTGCGCGTCAGTAACGGCCATGCAGGCCGGGTATAACGTAACTCTAATCTTTCGAGTTTACGGTGCACACGGTATATAAACGAACATGGAGCAGAGCTTACGAGACGCTTACGAGGTAACCGGGTATACGAGGCTATATTCGTTGCAATAATAACAACAACGACAACGACAACAGTAATGATAACAATAACGATAATAATAATAATAACAATGATAACAACAATAAGCGTTACAATTCAATTAGAAGCGCGCATCGTCAATGCATCGATCGGGTTCGGCTCGAAAAGATGGACGATCGACGATCGACGACCAACGCGTACGTTGTTACGACAACGCGACAATTATTTGGAGAACCTGGCCTCGGTTATTAGGAAATAGGTTCGACAATACGCACAGGTTTATCAGCGTTCGTAAATTACAAAAACGTACCGTTCGTAGAGTTTAAAGATTTCGATAAGGACTGCACTTGGTGGAAGTTAAAGTTGGCTCGAAGCAACACGGATAATACTCGGGACTGCACCGTGTCTGGGAAACTACGGCCGTGACCGACACTAACGCGCAAAGCAGAAACACGTCGGAAACGTGGAGCTTTGCAACGCGTTCGAGTAGCGGTTCGCCTTAATTTCTTCTCTTTCGAAATGGAGGATATATCGATGGATTTCAAGGGAGCAGTGACCTACCTGTTCCGGGCTTTCGTTCGATCGCATCGAGTTAAGTGGCATTCCTATCTCGACGAAGAAAATGAGAGACGCGATTTATTAATGGGCAATTACGCCGCGAGTAGCTTGCATTTTCAGACGATTTCCGATGATATCTCGGATAGACGGTGTTTTAACGCGAGATTAGAATGGAATGGAACTCTTGCCTGCCTTCGAGATATTTGAAAATTTTCTTGCCGAGATACGCGTTGTTTATCGCAGGAAGCGCGTTCGACGTACTTGTGCCGCTTGTGACGCAAAGCGCAACGCGCTCTTGCAAAGACGATCGAAATTGCAACAAGCGCGCGGTATCGCGAGACACGTAAATCGCGTGTACGACGCTCGATCGACTTGCTATTTTCGTGAAAACGACGAACGTAACTGGCAAGGCGAAGAAACGCATGGGAAGAAGAAACGTACGGACGCGCAAAATAAACGAAAGGAAAGGATCGAGGAAGTACGTTACGCGAAGGTTTCACCCGCATCCGTATGGATCGCTGCGCTCTGCCATCACGCGATTCGGTTGGATCATTTTCTCGAAACTTTATCCGACGAATCATCTCGCGAGCGATGGTCTTTTTCTAAAAGGATCGAATCGTTCGCCTCTTTACGACGCGTTTGTTCTCTGACGCGTTGCGTGCTGCTTGCAAATTAATTCTACGTAAACTCGATCGATATCTATAAAAATGTATAGCTACTAGATATAAATCATTTGGTATCGCTGAGAGGGATTTTACTTATTTTTTAACCGCAATTTTGCTATCGAGAGTGCGCCTCTTCGGAATAAACCATCCGTGAAATCTCTCTCGATCTGTTTCTTCCTGTTCTTTCGTAATTCCCGGCCGTAGGATGTTTGAAAATAATAACGTTCGAAATAATAAACAATCGGCTAATAAAACGAACAAAGTTCGAGAAATATGGACAAGCGCGTTTCGACGCTTCGTAAAATATTCTCACGATCGAATCGGAACTCGTAAACGAAAAAGAAAGTGGAAACTCGTTGCACGACCGCTGGATTTCAGTCGTAACTCATAGGTGCATCTTGCTCGAGTGAGATTTCTCGTAACGCCAAAAAATCGACCAGCTACTACTTTTTCAATTTCCCATTAAATGTCCTTGCCATCGAACCGACCGATAAACGAAAAGGAAAGTGGAAACTCGTTCCGTGATCGCTGATTTTCAATCGTAACTCGCAAGTTCATCGTGTTCTAGCGGCTAGAGATCGTCGCATCTACGCCGTATCTCGATGATCCCTTGAACTAGAAAGTAATCGCGATTCTGAAGAGAGAGAGAGAGAGAGAAACTGCAAAGTCAGCGGAGCAACGTGGTATTCGGTACGCGATTATTCGCGACGCAAATATCAAGAACGGAAGAAGTCCTTTAATAAGCCTGTCGTATTTCATTGAGATTTTTTCGATATTAAAATTTTGACCGTTCGATGAGTCAGAATTTTGGCAAAACGGCCAAACTTCTCCGACATAAAATATTCGAACGTTACAAAAATTAAAACAAGGATATTTTTATCCAATGCGGACAATTATTCAAGCAACGTTCGAGGAACGAATACAAACTGAACTCGTGCTATCGCTAATCGCATTTCACTTTGCCACATAAATTAAGCTATCGACGCGAGACTCTTGCCGACAACTTTCAGAAATCTACAAAGCATTCTACTGGGACCGATTTCGATCCTATAAAAATCGATGAAAATCTCCATCCGCGGTGCAACCAATTTATTGCCTATCGTAATCGATTTTGTGCACAATTTTTAATTGCTTCGAGGAACTCGCCAATTTTGATCGATAGGGGCGTTTAATCAGAGACTCGTCACTTTCACTTTTCTTACAACGAACCTCTTTACCATCGAAGCCGTACGTTACGATACAAACGAAAAAATCTGTTTTCTTTTCTTTATCTCCTTCGGTCTATCGTTGCTCGAGCTTTCGGATTTAGGTCGGTATCGGGTTTCAGTGGCAATGACTAATCATCGAGCGCAGGCGTTATCGACCAACTTGCGTAATCGCGTCGCAGAAAGCCGGAGAATTAAAGGAAATACAATTTGATTTGCCGAAAAGATCGCGACAAGGCGTCTTGCCCAAAGTTTGCACTCGTGCCCCGGTACAAAGTGCAGGAAAAGTAGTTGTATTATGACTAGTAGCGTAAGAAGCGTCTCTGTCGATTAAAACAGCAAAGTTCGTTGAATATTTCGTAATTTTTATTTCCATTTCTTTCGACCATCGCGTTTGTGCGTCGCGTCCCTTTGATATTTTCAGAAGAATAATAATAAGATGTCGAGATCTTGCTAGCTGAATATCAAAAGGCGAAGTTGAAGGTGCGAGGATGTAAAACTTTCTTCTTTTTCCTTTTTTTTTTCTTTTTCTTTTCAAGGATTTAAGCCCTTAACGTAAATTCTGAAAATCCGCTACTCGCGCGTAAGCTACATACGTGACAAAATCCACTTTCTCTTTCTCTTCGGTGTTGCGATATGGTCGCGGGTTTTGTTCTTTCAGGAAGCCAGTTCCACTGCGAACTATTACGAAACACCATCTTACTTTACGCGTTTTCAAATTCTTCTTCGAATCTTGCAAGACCACGGATAGACTACGGATTTGTTAAAAAATTCGTAATACAATATGGAAGTTTGCAAACGGAACTCGGTTCGCGCTTGTCACTCTCGCCACCATGCGTTCTCATCCGTTGACGCAAAATGAAATATTACGCGTAAAACGTATTTTATCTGGAGTATGTGAAAGAGTATGCGAAACGCCATTGCACAGATAGGGTTACACAGTCGATGGTAGCGAGCACATGGTTTTGTTGTGCGCCAACCAGCGATCACCGTTACGTCCGATATGTAGGTCAGTGTAAAGGCCGTACGTTGGAAAGCCATCGATCCAACGGTGGTAAACGATCCACGCTATTGTAAACATACCTGCAGCAGAAACTCATTTTGCTACGTGTTTACGCGCAAAACTTGCTTACGCGCAAATAGATCGATTATACGATACGAAGGATTTCGTTCGAAGCCTTACGCGTTTCCCCTGAAGGAAAATGAAAAAAAGAAGAAAAAGAAAAAAAGAAAGGAAGAAGAAAGAAACGAAACGCCTACTCCGCGTTAAAATAAACTGCATCGATCGTTATTGTGGATTATAGCAAAATTCAATGTTTCATAAATATATCTAGAAAGGGCAGAAACTATCAAGGTACGTAAAGTAAGTACAAGGCTGCGTGAAAACGATAATTCTTCGAGCGATTCGAAGAATTCGAAGAATCACTTTAATCGATTAGAAGAAAATTAATTAACGTTGAAAAATGCAAGATACGTGATGCAACGCGATGCAACGCGATGCAACGCGATGCAAGGTAGTAAAACCGAATAGAGAGTGAAATACAAATTTTTGAAAGTTGCACGAATCCAGCTGATTTATCGAGAAACACGTTTTCTGGCCAAATACGTCTTATTGTGGTTTATCGTTGAAACACATTCGCCGCGGTGAAACGCTCCGTAAAGTCGAATTCGCCCACCTGCTGATGTTTTCTTGCCTTTCCTTCGTTCCCAACAGCTCCAACGTTCTGCCGTTCTCGTGGTTTGTGGCGAATGTTATTATACTTATTGCAATAAACGCATTTACGAGCACTCCAGAGTAATTTCGTTACGCAAGTTGATTTGTAATACGTGTTACAAATTTTATTCTCAAGCGTAATTAATATTTTATCGACTATTTACTTTCTACTTATTTTTTACCGCGGTTGCTACTTTTACCGTGTTTCCTTATATCGATCGTTCGTTTAATTTAAATTTTCCTAAAGAATTTTCCCAGGGAACTTTACTACGCGATATATACGTCTCGTTATATCATATATATATATATATACCGATTGATTCCAATATATCGTAACATCTTCGTATCGGCACCTGTACGTACTCTTCGTCGGAAAAACGATGGCAATCACCTTGACATTTACCGGATAACCAACACGGTCGATTAATGTCGTGGAAGGCCGACAAATCGAGTTGTATAATATCGGGTGAGTCATAGACGCGAGTGCATGCTCCAGGGTTTTAAACATTGTATCTACATACCGAAACGAGCAACAAAGTAAGTGAAAAGCGTAGAACGACGCGTTGAGACGGAGTTGACGCGAGACTTTGTAGCGACGTTTCGGAGCAAGCCACGACACGCGCATCTCCGTTAACGTAACGCTTCGTACGACAGCTCTCTCGAGACAACGCATTGCACGACGAACGCGAGAAATCGCCCTCTTGCAAGCAACCCTTCACCGTGATTAATCGCGCTACACTCTGTATGTCCTGTAGAGCTATGATACTTTTGTTCCTTATCGTCGCAAGGTCATCGAATTCGACGCGATTACAGCGATCCGATATGTCCGATATAATCGCTGAGTAAGCGGACGTGAAATCGTCGGGAAAGTTGAACTTAGATCTCGTCCGTCCGCTTCCTGCCTCTAGCGATGGGATAAACCTCGTATCTCTAAATACGAAATGTACTTGGAAATACGAATCGCGTCTAATATCCAACATTCGCTTCATAGAATTGCGTCGAGTCGTCCGTACTCTTCTATCCGACAGTTTCCAACCGAGTCTAAATCGATCCGAGTGAATCGAAGTAGAACAGATAGAAGTGAATAGAAGCAGATCGAGTCTTGTTTCTTGCGCTTTTATATAATATACTTAATAACAGAATAGAAGACCGTCCGAGACTCGTTTCAGTCAAGACACTCGCGGCCGGTACTCGACGCCATCGCTAGCTATCCCTCTCACCTTCTTACACCTCGGTGGTGTAGGCTGGATCGTTCCAATTAAAACCGTGGAACGTGACAAACTATCGTTAGTGTGTCAACTCGGTGCACGTGAACTTGAGAGACGAAGAAACGGTTTATCGCGTGTTGTTGTTTCACCTCTGGACTATTCTTGCGGAAACGAGCATTTGCCAGAAATTATCGCAATTTCGCCGCCGTTGATCGTACATCATCCTTTTACGAACCACGAGTTATTTTCACCATCGTCGTTGATCGTATCTCTCTTACCATCGTTATTCCAATAACGGAATGACGAAAATCCCTCGACTCGTCGATAATCGTACGAAAGACGACTGCAGCTTGCTCGCAAACCTCGCGCGGGAAGCTTACAAAATCGATGCCTGTTCTCTCGTCTTCGATGGTGATTGATTGGCACAAAAAAAAAAAAAAAAAAAGAAAAAAGAAAAAAAGGCAACGAAATAAAAGGTCTTGAAGATTCGAAAGAGAAGAGAAACGCGCGTGGAACCGTCGAATCATCCTCGTGACCTGACGCATCGTACCGCTGCTAGAGAAATGCTTTCGATTTTTATTTACGACTAACGTAATCGATCCTTTCTCTCTCTCTGTCTATCCATCTCTCTTCCCTCTTGTCCCTCTTGTCCCTCCTGTTCTCGTATTCGTTACGCGCGATTATGTAACGCGCGTGGCCTGAAATTCGCAGACCAGGGTATAAATTTCACCGCCGTGCACCTCCACTCTGACGTCGTAACGATTTTTCCATCTTTGCGCAAAACGAGACTGCAATGACTCGCGTATTGCGAATACGTTTCGAAGGCAATCGACTATCGCTTTACGCGTCCAAATGCGGAGAACGTCGGGGATAAATTAGCGATTACACGCAAGTATTTCTAATATAAGAATACTTAACTAATCGTAATGGCGTAAATACGCGGTAATTACTTTAACGGTTCACCGTGCGGTGGAAGCGTTTGAATATCCTAATATGGAGAAAAGTATGATTAATAAATGTACTGTTTCTCCAAGTACGCAACAAGCTGTCTCGTTTTAGCCGATCCACGAAAATATCTCAATAAACTGTACGTTATTGGGAAAAGCGTTTCGAACGAGAGGGATATCTCGCGAAAGTCCTTGTCTCGGTGGACGTGCCTTCGATGTTTCAAGCTTCGTTCTTTTCAAGTGGAAAAGGTACGGAGGTCTTACTCGTTTCGGTTGCGAAGCTGATAAAAAGCAATCGGTCTTTATAATAGTTATCCGATTCGTACTTTTCAACGATCGACACGAAACTTTCATTGGAATTATTAAGATCGATCGAGGCCGGTTCGCAAATTAAACCGCTGGAAGCGAATTAGTTGCAAAATAAATCGAGGGAAGCGAAAAACACGTTATTCTGAGCTCTGCAGGCCGTGAAACGTTAAACGTGGAATAGAGTGATCGATCGGTGTTGGGCTTAATCGCAGCCGTTTGTTTACCTCGATCGAAGGGAAACGAGGAATCCATTGTGCGTGCGATGGCCGCTTTCACTGCTTTTCGAACTAATAGTAAATACCGATTCACTGTACGGTGCAGGATACCACGTGAAATTACACCACCGAAGAATTTCAATTACCCTGCTACCGCTTAATATTAATTGCGCATCCTCGTGGAAACATTTGAAGCGATTTGTGATTTGCGAGAGCTTGCGCGTAAAAGTGACAGAACGGGTAAATTACTTTCACTTGCGCGGCCACGCACGCTCGTTCGCAACGAAAACGATCGTTGCTTCGTATCTAACGACAAACCCAACAACCGTCGAACGATAGTAATCGAAATTTATACAGTCGATAGTCGATAACCATATAATTCGGTTTTCTAGTTGTCTATTTATATCGTATTCTATGGGAATTATTCACGGACACGTGCAAGTTCGAAAAGCGTCGCTATGAGGAAAAGTAGGCTGTAGTAATCGTCCTTTAAGCGTAAACACGCTTCGCTTCCGCCACCGCGCGCCGTTATACTTCCTGTGTAATTAGTTACGGCAACGATACGGTTTAATCGATGCGAATTCGTTCGCGTCCAACGTCGGATAAAGTATCGTTCGGATGTAGCTGCGGAGTGGTCGAAAAAGAAAAAAGGAGAAAAAACCGTGCCACTTTCGCAAAACTTTTCCTGCTCGGGGAACCTGGATTATTCGAGAGGTCGATCGTTCGGCGCTCGTTTACCGACTACGCCGAAACCTTGTCCGCGTTTCTTCGACGAAGAAAACTTTGCGTATCCTCGATACGACCGATTCCGACGTCTCTCGTACTACTTTACTCGGCTGCAAGCCTGTAATTCGACCGAGGAGCAACTTCTTTTACGTCGCGTTTAAGAGATTACGATCTGCACACGGTATTCTTATTACACCCGATGATGCAACGGCGACTTTCGGCATTAAAAAGCGATCGGACAGATCGTTCCTCGAAATTGACAGTTAATTTCCACTAAATCTAAAGATCGTAATCGACGATACTCGTCGGATAGGCCTGTGAATAATTAAAAATTTGATTTTCCGCTAGTACCGACGTAATCGCGGAGAGAGCTAATTGTTCTAGGCTTCTAGGCCTCTGGAAGGCTAGGTCGCTGGTTGAAAAGAGTTACAAGATCGGTGATGGCTGGCTATCAGAAAATTGTTACTTTTCCATCTTTTTCCTGGCGATTAAGAAAGAAGCGTAACATTCGTATTTCCTTCGTTGTAATTATAAAGCGACGATGGTGATCTCGAATGCCTCGTACTACGAGGAAATTGCCACGTTACCTCGCGACGGTAACAAGAGACAGAGCATCGTGTAATTGCGACATAGTGGGTGATTACTATTCGGATAAGCGACAATTGTATACGAGTATGTAATAACGACTCGGATAGAAATAAGGGACGGTTGCGGACGAAGGGTTGAATCCGTCAACGTTTCAAAGTGGCACGAAGAAAGTTTCATTGTGCGTATACGCGGTGGCTGACGGAAATATCGAAACGCGTGTCACCGAATGCTGTTTTGTACGAAACGATCGGTTGGCCACGCGATAAAGCGGCGTTAGCCGCCCTACGTCGCGTCTGCTTTCGCTGCGTGCGCCGTTTAGACGACTCACGTCCTCGACGGAAGCGAGAAAGAGAAAAGCCCGCCGGTCGAAGGAAGCAAACGGACGAAAAAATGGCGCCTCGTCGATTCGGAAGAGAAGAGAGAGGCGTGTGCAGGAAGTGGTACAGCATTGCCGGAGGGAAGGACGTCGAATCTAGGTCACAACCGTGTTCCTCTCTTCGTGTTTGCTCGGATATGTAGGCACCCAGTGGTTCTCATTTCGCCATTCACGCAGTTTCCTGTAAATATTTGTGTAAATATCGTTGACTCGTTTCCTTCTCGTATCCGATCGAAGCAAACAGCTCTGCGCATCGACACGGATACTTTCGCCTGCTCTGTATTTTCTTCGAGGATTTGGTCGCGCCGAACTTGGTAGGCGTGTCTCGATGGTCGCGTTGATTCCGCGGCGCTGCTTCTAGGAATTTGGACTTGTATCGTTGAAAAGAAATTGGAATCACAGCGATACTTGTCTCAGAAAAGGAAGAAAAGTCGAGAATGGGGACGACCGTCGCGGAACGAATGTCTCGGAAGAGAGGAGCGCAAGTAGGAGCGTTAGAACCGTTTTCACCGAGATTTTCATCGGCCTAATTTTTCCTCGGAAATGAGGCCGCGCAAAGAGAACTTGCGCGATCTCTAAACGACGTTCCAAGTTCGTTAAAAGTCGTTTGCTTTCTGCAGTGACATCCGGCTGAGCATACGGCGAGGAACGTAATTAGAAAGCTTCGAAGAGGAGTTATGGCATCGTTCGCTCTGTCTATCCACCGGTAGAAGCGTATTTTATAAATTTCTACCTATCGACTGCGCCTTCTGTTTCACGTACGCGGGTGTGTTCAAAGTGGTATAAAAACGGCCTGTTCGAATTTCAGACGATTAGGATTAAAGTCGATCAATCGATTTGCATCGTATGCACTTTCAACCAACGCGTGAAATCTTCGCGAAATAGAAATTCGAAATTCCATTTTCTATCTTTACGTACTTTTACGTGTCTATCCTATCCTACGTATCCTACGTAGAGAGGTTGGCCAAAATCGATACAGAACGCGTTCTGCGTGACGAAAACGGCACTGCGTTTAAACCTGAATTCGTTACACTCGGAAACTGGTCGAGACAAACGTTGCGATTAATAAACGCGCCTTCTTCGTAACGCGTGTAATCAGGATTATGCCGCGCCTCTACAAATTGGATATCCCAGTTCGTTCGATCGGTCTGGCATTACCCGTGGTGCTTCGAACTTGACTGGCAAAGTCAGTCGATCAAACTTTCCATCGATCGAATGGTCAATTTACATCGTCGAATAGTTTGTTTGCGCGATTCATTAACAGCCAGCCGTGGACCCTTTCCGTACTCTTCGCGTCATCCATCTATCTATGACGCGATATAATTTAATACAACTTGGTGCTGTATGCTTTGACCAACTAATACCAACCAACTGATAATATGATAGATAGCTCGACAACATCTAGCTTTAGCTAGATCGGCTAGATTGGTCGAAACTTGGCTAAAGCGAACAAACGAATCGAGACAAGTCTGCTCTTTAACGAACTTTCCTCGACGTTCGAATTTTTCCGACGATCGATCGGCAGTCGCGAAACCATGATAGTTTATAGTTACTATAGTCGATAGTACTACTTGACAGTCACTGGGAACGCTGGCGCCGCGGTTACACTCTCGCTTTCGAAATAATAATTATTTAATACTCGAAGCCGCGGTGAAATGCCAGCGACCGGTTTTTGGCCAACCTCTTTGGCCCATCTGGCACCCGAAAGCCAACCTCCATACCTCGATCCATGGGACAGGCTTTCCGTAACGAGCAACGGTATCGAAGGTATTTTCGAAAGGACGATCCCCGGTCATCGGAAATTAAACTGGATTTTACGTAACGGGACCGGGTAAACACTCCGCTTGCGCTGTTGCTGTTACATCTAGCGATTTTTGCGGGGCACCGCGCCATCACCGCGATGGCACCGTCACCGAAAATTACGCAACATGGTGCCGCTCTTGCTTCTTTACCCTGTAATCTTTTATGCAATTTTATGTTTTCGCCAACAGCCTGCGTTCGTTTATATCGATCGTACTGGTTGCAACGGTTTGTGAACGAACACATACCGCGTACGGACGGAGAAAATACAATAACGACGATAGACGAACCGGTTAATGCGTTTGCGAAGAGAGTGAAGGAGTTGCGATCTACGCGGCAATTCGTTTCCGCTACTAACAATTATGCACTACTAAGTACTTGGCATTGTTCGGATCTTCGCAGTTTTGCATTTATCGGAAACGCATAAAAGTCGGTAGTCCACGTGTTACATCGTATGTCGACCTACGGTCGAGATTTTAATCTTCTAGTTTCCCAGGGAAAAGAGTTCAAGCTAATCGTGGTTTCTCGTCTCGACGAGAGGATTACCATTTAGCAGAGAACACGTATTTAATCAGCGAGTTATTCTCCGTTTAACGGTTCCAAGATCTCGCTATAGTTGTCGGCGCGACGCGAAATCCACACCACTTGGTGGATAATTTGATGGAGTGGATGGTACCCTATTATTTTATCATACTCCGCAATCTACGCGGAACCTTGGCACTATCGTGGATGGATCGAGCGAAGCGTCTGATCCTATCTCGCCAATTCTACTTACGCTTCGCGAACTATTCCGCGTACGCGTTCGTTCGAAAAGCGAGCGAGAAACGAGGAGTCGAGCAGAAACGATTTCGAGAAAATACGACGATAATACGAAATAATACAAATAGAAATTTAGGGGGGCATAATCGTCTCGAAACGACGACTTGGTACAATTTCAGTTAAAACAACGACTTAAGTCGCGATACTTGGTTACAGTTTGTATTCTAAAATACCGTACGTTGCTTGGAACGTGAGAAATACAAAGTATAACGAGATATGCGATAACTCAAACTGTTATAGTCGTCTGCAACGTAACAATTCCGATCGATCCAAGCTAACGAACGTTGATCCAATCTATGCACGAAAAATCCCGATTTCATCTTCGCAAACGGTCTAGCATCGTTAGCGCACGTTTCAACTTCAAGCCGAGTTTTCTCGATGAAAATGTTCTGCCTCGGTTCCTGACTCTTTTCGTTAATTCCGTTCCGGACGTTAATTAATCGATCGATCGATCTTGGTGGAAGAAAGCGTTCAGAGGCTGTTCTCCTCCTATAACGATACGATAGGACTAAATCGATCGTTCTGTTTCTGCCGCAGGATGAGCAGGAAGAAGCAAGGAGTCACCGAGGGCGGAGTAGCGTCGATTCTGCTACTCGTCGCATTGACTCCTGTTATCTGTTCCGCTGGAATCCTGGACCCTTGGCAGTGGGCACGTAGCGATCGAATCGACGTCAACATTCCTTGGTTGCCGTGTAATTACATTTCGTCAGACGTCCGATGTACAAGATGGTGCAGGCAACCGTTTCGCTTTATATATTTTATTTATCGTTATCGTGATTTTATTTTGTTAGTCGAGAACGAGACACGATGCTACGACGAGCTAGGGTGCCTGAACATAACCAGAAGCTGGTATCACCTTATCCATAGACCGCTTAACGTCTTCCCTTTACCGCGAGAAGTTATCAATACGAAATTTATCCTATACACGAACGATAATAACGTCGAAGTGAGTAAAACAGTAGTACATATTTACGATTATAATTCTTTCTAGTCGACTAATTGCTACTAATTACGACTTGCTGTTAAACGTTTTAATTCGTAACGCTGTTCGCAAGATCTTGCGAATCATTCTTTTCTTTACCGATTTTTCTTTAATGCGATACTTTTGTCCGTCTTTCCGCAGGGCCAGACCTTGTCAGCCGCGAAAGACAAGTCGATTAAACGGTCGTACTTCGATCCAAAGAGGAAAACAAAATTCATTATACACGGGTTCATAGACACTCCGCTTAGCAATTGGGTCAACGTAAGTGAATCGCTTCTTCGCGTATCTATTGAGGAAATATTTTTTCACGTTAATTTTATATCAAGGAATTATTCCGTTCGAATAATAGGAATATTCACGCGCGTCGACGTTCGCAGTAAGATGTGCTTTATAACTGAAAATTGATTATAAAGTACGAGTAATTATTTTTTCGCGCGTCAAGTAGCCGGGGTGGTAAATGTTTAAAATTAATATATATATATTTGATAGTTGAATGTTAATACAACAGTCGAAAGTTTATTTACACGCTTGATATATTTAACGATAATATTTCCTAGTTTAACCGATTTACTCGCATTCCTATCTGATATCTGATCTGTTGTTGAATCGTCGCCGCAGGAAATGAGAAACGAATTATTGAAGCATGACAACTACAATGTCATCATAGTCGACTGGGGTGGAGGAAGTTTGCCACTTTATACCCAAGCTACCGCCAACACGAGGCTGGTGGGCCTTGAAATAGCTCATCTCGTTAAATACCTGCAGGTAAAATGAATTTCGCGAACAAGCAAGCCCTAGCCGCTCTCGGCAGAACGTTCTTTCTCTGGGAAGAAAAGAAAGCGGAAGAAAAGGGGAAAAGCGACTTTTTTAGCAGATTGTGACGTTTAATCAGATCGCAAAGCAAACTTTTAGATCACTCAGGTTCGTTTTCAGGTGGTACAGATATCTGAAAAGCACAGCTACGAAGGAACGTCGAATTCTTGACTCGAACGACGAAGAAAGCTAAAAGTATGTTACGTGAATCTGTCTATCTATTTAAAATATCGTATACGGACTGTCCGTCAAACTGCTTTCCACATGCTGCTGTTTCTTGCTTCAGTTTTATCGCTTAATTTACGTAAGCTTGGTTTATGGACAAACTCATCCATAACTATAACGGAGAATTTGATGTTGCGTGACTCGATTTATCTTCGAATGAAATTGAACGAACAAATTTAATAGCGGCGCAGTGCACGTACATCGTTCGTTCGAATGGCCACTCGTAATAGTATACGTGTAACATATACAGCGGATACAAAAAGTATTTACGCGTGGTACTAATCAATTAGTATCGTATTCCGTATTAGAGCTGTCATATTCTTATTATTTATTTGATTTATCCGATTATAAGACGCGGACGTTTCTAAATGCGTATTACGATGTGAAACACTATGAGATCGAAACGTCGAAGCTCGTAAGAAAAGATGCTGCATCGGATGATAAGAAAACGAAACGGAAAGATCAAAGTATTGTTTGTTAAAACGCAGACAAATTACGGACTGGATCCAAATGACGTGCACCTGATCGGACACAGCTTGGGGGCGCATACCGCGGGATATGCAGGAGAAAAGATGGGAGGGAAGGTTGGTCGTATTACGGGATTGGATCCTGCGGAGCCCTATTTCCAAGGGATGCCCAGTCACGTAAGGCTGGACTACACCGACGCCAAGTTGGTCGACGTCATTCACACCGATGGCAAGAGCTTCTTTTTCCTAGGTAACAGAAAATTACGTTAACGTGGATTACCTACTGATCCCGCTCTTCCAATCCGATTAATAATAATATACTAATAATTATCGGCTTTACGTTGATATTTCGCATAAATCTCATAAATCTCGCAACTCTTTCGAACCGCTTTATCTCACATCTTACAAGCCATCGCTATAAGCAGCGCTTCGTATATACTCGATACGCAGTTTCTTGTTACGCTATTTCCATGTTGAATGTTAACCACGTATATATTAGGTTCGTTGAACGGAAGCTAAAGCTAAAATCAATTCTACCGAAAGACAAAGTACGTGTATAGACAATTCGATAATATCATCGTATAAAAGTTGCTCACCCAAGTGCAACGAACAACAAAGGAGGACTATTAAACGAAGTAATCTCTAATCGTTCTATTTATGTAATCGTTCTACATTATAAACTAACTTGTCGCGCGATAAGGGCTTCCCGGATATGGAATGATTCAACCATGTGGCCACCTGGACTTCTACCCGAACAACGGCAAGGAACAGCCAGGATGCACGGATCTGAGCGAAACTACCCCTTCCTTGCCTTTAACCCTGATCAAGGAAGGTCTGGAAGAAGCGTCGCGAGTACTGGTCGCCTGCAATCATGTGCGCTCCATAAAACTCTTCACCGAGAGCATCAACTCCAAGTGTCAATACGTGGCCCACGAGTGTTCCAGTTACGCCAGCTTCCTCAGAGGCGAATGTTTCTCGTGCAAGAGCAACAACAGTCTTAGTTGCGGTATCATGGGTTACCATGCAGACACCAGTCCAGCTTTGGTTGGAAGGCAGGCTATGGGACAGGATATTCTGTCTTTGCTCGGGTCGAAATTCTTCTTCGCCACCGGCAAAGAAGATCCTTTTTGCAGTGAGTGTTACGAATATCTTCACCCTCGGATTTCATCAATTTTTTTTTTTTAACTCTTCTATCGATATCTCTAAATAATTGCAATTCGGATTCGGACCTGTATCCCTTCACGGACTTGGAGATTCGTTATACTTTAAAGCGTAGTTCGCTTGGCAGAAGCACTTGGAAATCTGCATTTGATTAGGAAAGAAACCTAATCGAATGGGAACCGAATCTAAAGGAAAAGGAAATTTCGGATTCACGTCGTGTCGGACGTCTTAGAAATTTTTAAATATTCCATCGATCTTCGTTCGAATTTTATCGATTCCTGTTGCAACGCTTCTGCACTGGATCGAACCTGTCGCGCAGTAGCCTGCCGAGCGTAGGTGGTGTCACGCAATTATTTATTATTATGAATCGCGACAGGCTGCTTTCACCCTGCTTATCGTCGAGGAAAATTGCTACGTGTCTCGAAACTAATTTAACTGTGCCCTACATAAGAATCCACTAGAAACTTGCAATAGCCGTCATTCAGCCGATCGGATAAAATGCAAATGACTTTTTTTTCACGACCTCGAAACGATTTTTAATTCTTTATCGAGAAATAGAATCAAAGTTACTTATATATCAAATAATCATAGAATAAATAATAAATAGAAAGATGGAATTAACGAAAATGAATAACTTCATTTTTAACTTATTAACATGCAAATCTCGATTACTTGTCAGGGAGACATTACAGGATCACCATCGATCTTGCCCGGCCACCGAGTGCAGAAAGTTGGGTCCAAGGCTTCCTGAAAGTCACTTTTCACGCGGAAACTGACATTATTCGAGACATTGATCTCACACCTAGGTAATCCTCGTGTTATATATAATTCCGCCCTATGTACCGTGTACGATTCTACCAAAATTCGTTCCATCGTCCCAATCGTTTCTTTCTTCCCATCAAACGTTTCTTTTTTAAATATTCCTCGCAAAAGAGGAAAACTACGATAAATACACCGTTGCCTATCGAAGCGAAACCACGAAACGATAAATAAAGAAAAAGACCAATATGAAAGGTAATTTGCCATAAATGCAGATATACAAACAGTGTTAATAAACAGCAGTCTGACAGGCGAAGGGCTTGTACCATTCTCACCTATAGGAGTAAAAGACGTCGATACGAAATCAACTTTTGTCGCGACGCGTTAAACGTATAATTAACGATTCCGTCAAGCACGAGAAAGCACGCGCTCTGTGTATCGAAGAGACTTGACACGATTTTTAGGGCAGACACGGAGCTTGCGGCGCTATTCTCGTCTCAAATTGCTACTTTCACATACGGGACACGCGCTTTTTCATGGCCTCGCTTTCGCGATAACTACTTTGAACTTGAACTACTTCGAATTGCCCAACTTTTTGCTTCTTTCATTCCCGCAACCGTAGCGGTTACATGAAATTGGAACATGGATCGACGGTGCGAATGGTCGTCGCTCATCCGGCCGGTGCATCCGGCGAACTTGGGAAAATTCGACGCGTTGAGCTTTCATGGACCTACGATATGGACGTGTTGCAACCCAAGTCGCTCTGCTTCTTCTGGTGTAACGATCGCCTCTACGTGAACAGCGTCACAGTGGACGTCATGGAAATCCCGGGAAGAGGGTAAGCCAATAATTACCTTTCAACGTCAGAGGCGCCGAACATTTTTGCTATTCCTCGACATCGCGTCACGCATACAACGTATGTTCATAACGTTGACAGTGTACATGATATTTAACATTTAAAGTTATACGTAATAATTCAATAATCGTATAATATCGTATCGTATCGACTCGTTTATAACGTTATGTTTTGATATATACATACATCTTTGTAAATTTGCATACGTTATTATATGCGCAGGAAAAGAGAAGCAGACTTCACCAGTAAGCTCTGTTCAGCAAGTAGGCAGGAGTACGCAGAAATTGCCAGCGGTTCCACGGCGTCTTTCGTCGACAACTGCTGACAACGTCATCAACTTAATTTAACATGTATCTGAGTACAACGTGATAGTTTGCGGTTCTCGTTCCTGTGAAAAGTATAGAAATTAAAGTGCAATCTAGCGCATACCTAACTCTAAGAATCAGCAGCATGAATAATGAAAATTATGGCAGAGTCTACGAAGATCAACCTGAAACCTGTATTTCACAATGATGTATTTCATTCGGAACAAGTCGACAAGTTTTTTTTATTTAAAAAAGAAGAAGACAAGGCATGATTCGTTTCGACAAAAAATTTATTTAAAAAAAAAAAACAACTGTAACTGTACAAATATATATATATATATATATATATACATTTATTTGTATATATTTGTATATATTTATATATATATATATATACATATATTTGTTTATATTTGTATATAATAGCTACTAAAAAGAAAAAAAAAAAAGAACAGGTTGCACGAGTCACAGGTAAAAAAAATCGTAAACGATAGTACATACCTATCTTTCGAAAGCGAAACACGAAACCACAGTGGAATAACTTTCATATATCGTAGAAAAAAGAATATTTTAAAAAACCTAATATCGTTTTACAAAAAAAAATACCTCGGAAGAATTCGCATTTCATTTCTTTTTTCATCCTGTAAAGTGCGGTGCAATATGAATATCGAATTTGCGATGAAAATGATATACATACATATAATAATATAATAATGTAAGGAAAGCCGAGGCGCATCTGCTGCAATAATAATTACCATCGATTACTTTGTACATCTTGTATATATAAAATTGGATAGATGTAACTAGATAATGCTAGTGTTAGTATAAAAGCAGGCAATCATTTTACGAGTGATCGACGATGGCGATAACTTGCTAACGCAAAAATTTTTTGGTTCGTGTGTGAACTGTTATCTACGTAAACCTCTATACAATATTTACATAAACAAAGATACCGTCCGTTGTAACGTAATAGCGATAATTCACTTGTGATATTTCTCTCCTCTTCTGTTATACATATAATTTAAATACTACGTTTAAATATATAATTTACTGGTAACACTTTCCTCGTTAAAAATTGTACAAATCAGAGTAAGCGGTCATTTCTAAATGATACGAGTATATGTATATCTTGTACTGCGTACTGTTCAAATATTTCTAACATTAAAGATCATTCTATATGATATAGCTCGATGTAAAATATAAACTTATTATGCTATATAACGACACCGTCCTGATTAACAAATCACGATGCTCCATCATGAAAAATACAATCTTTCTCCGTTTCTTTCTTTTTTATCTTTTTTCCTCTTTTCATTTCCTCTTTTCATTTCCTTTTTTCTTTTTTCTTTTTTTTCTTTTTTTTTCAGGGCTTTCCCGTTTTTGTAGAGAGGTAAATTTTCAAAGGCTACAGGAAAAGAAACACACTTGTACAGCTTGCTAATCTTTTGCAATGTTTACTCCTCGACAAACGTTGTACACGTGAATTCGTCGCTTATACAAAAAAAGATCATCGCGGAGTGCAGCTATACACGGTAACACATGATTTTTTTTCTTTTTATCTTACACGAGATTCAACAATGATCGAGTAAAAAAGCCGTCCGCGTTTGTTCAACGCGGTAACAAGGGTTGGTAAAATATATAATATGAATATATAGCGATATACATAATATAATCTAATAATCTCTATCTGTATAACATATAATCTGCGTATAAATAATAAATAGAAAAACGAGGAGCGGGGAAAACGGGTGATTAGCTTGGTAATAACTTTAGCACTAAATTACCATTACGAACATCCACGGATCTATGGGGGCATCACGTGTGTGTGTGTGTGTGCGCGCGCGCGTGTGTGTGTGCGTGCCTGTGTGTGTGTGTGTGCGTGTGCCTGTGTGTGCGTGTGTGTGTGTGTGCCTGTGTGTGTGTGCGTGTGCCTGTGTGCGCGCGCGTGTGTGTGCGCGCGTGTGTGTGCGCGCGTGTGTATGTGTGAGAGAGAGAGACAATGAGAAAAAAAAGAAAAGGAGAGAGAAAGAAAAACAGAAAAGTGAGAACGATAATAGAGAAACAGTGAAATAACTAACAATACATGTGAATATACAGCTGATTCATTTGGCATAGTAGTCTAGAGCGTTCCTTTTTCTAGCGCGCAATAGAATGGTCAGTGAAGATCATCGACCCAAGCAGTTTCTAATGACTCGATAAGAGTACGAACAAAAGCCATTTCTTTTCGTGCATTTTCCAAGATCACGCGGGGATCTTGCGAGGTACAGCGCAGTATATTTGGTGCCATCACCATTGCTAAATTGTTTGCATCCATTTTAGTACGGGCAACGACTTCCGGCCTGGCGAAAATCTGCAACAAGTATTTTATACATTGTGGTAATCGCAAATGAAGAAACGAGAAACTAAGAGAAACGGGGCCATTCTACAGTGAGCTCGTTAGTTTCGATTAACCTCCTCTGACAAATTTACGGCAACTATGACAGTTGATCGTTTGATCGGTACCGACGATTAACGTTAAAGTTCCCTAAAGTAAATACTTTATTAATGCACTTTGATTAATGATTCGCTACTTTGACAGTTGAGCGACAAGAATACGTATCCTTGATAATCGATAATTCATACTTCACATTCAGTAATCGTACAGAAGTTAAACTAACTGATAGCTAAGAATACTAACCTGAAGGAATCGTATTAGATGACAAAGAACACGGCGATTCAAATCAGGCAGACGATCTACAAGCGCGGCGACATTGGCTGCGGAAGCCTCGGCATCATCGTGCCTCATCGACACGCATTCCGTGTAAAAGGAATCAGGTATCAACGGTTCGTAAAGCTCTCGAACCCATAATTTTAACAAAGATGCGGGTGCATGAGCATCTTGAGAAGCTGCCAAAATCGTACCATCCTCGAACCTGTCCAAGCACGACTTTAAAGCACTGACCTCGTCCGCGTCCGCGGACACTCTGAATATCCCCTCCGTCAAGATACCACCTCGAGCAAGCACTTGACGCGTCAACGTGGTCTGTATCCATGGTAACTCTCGATTCGGGAATCTGTCTCTCTGCAGGGCCATTACTTCCGATAACGTCGCTCCAAACATGGACGCCCGGAAAATCTGAATCTGCGATTAAATTAAATGCTAATCAATGTCCATTTCATAGTATGAAGAAATTTAAGGTAACGTTGTGTTGGCCGCTTGCAAGAAGCAAACAAAATAAAATAAAATATAGGACAATAAAGTAAAACACGGTTGCGTAGTGAAAGGAAGAAACATACTCTCGCTTGATCGATATCTTCTATAGTAGCCTTGCGAGGCTGTCGCTTGCCATGTGCTCCAATTCGTTGTAAACGACGGCAGGCGACGGTCGCATAATGACTAACTTGCACGTGAATCGGCCACTTGGCCACTTCCGGAAACTGAAAATTCGGATCACGATGTCTGTTCATATAGCCTTCGAGGTAAGGCTCGAACGTGGCGCTGGGCGGTACGAACGCCAGACAGACAGCCATCAATTCCCAACCTCTACGCAAACTTTCTTTCCTTGGATTCTCTGTAGTTTGTCTACATATCTGGACGTACAACTCGTCCCGTAATGGCGGCTTCGAATACGCTGTATTCACAATGTCCATAGCTACACTGTCTAATGTCATTCCTACGTTAGCTTTCCGATCGCCCATGTACACTTGCACCAGCCTAAACAGATTGCAGGCTTCCCGTTTCAGTAACTTTTCACCATCTACAACTACCAGCATTGGCTGTGGTATAGGATCTTTAGACCAACTAAGAATGTCGCGGACGCTGAACTTCTTCCGGAACAACAATCTCAGTCCCTTCGGCCGTCCGCAGTTCAAGTTAAGATTGTCTTGTGCGTATTTCTCGATGTCGCCACCGCCCGCGCTGTCATCTCGCCTCGCCTCGTCGACGTCTGTGTTGTCCACACCGATACCAACGCTAGGAACAGAGCTTATCGCGGTAGACGGCGCAACTGGCGGCTGTCTTGTAATTGCTGTCACGGTTTCTCTTGTATCGGCTTGCGAGGCGATATTCGGTGGCGACGGTGGTCGTACTTGTGGCCTCGTTAGAGTGTCAGCAGTATTGTAATACGTCGCTAATCCAGCAGTATCGTAGTTACCCAAATCTACAATAACAATATAAATATCATTTCAATGTACTCAGATACATATTTTTACGAATTTAATTAAATCCTCCTTCCTCTTAGTCCATGGATAAATAATAACTAACCCGCATAGTGATCTTCAAGGTATTCTTGACTGGAAGAATCACCTTGGTTGCTCGCTGCTTCATCATCCGCAAATTGATCATCGGAATCGTCATCGGCTCTTCCACCGATACCTTCGCCTCTTCCACCCTCTTCGTCCAAAGAATCGTCACCTTCTTCTACTAACAACGGATCTCCAAACTTATAACAACCTATAAAATTATTATTTTATTATACAAAAGTATTATTAATTATCTAAGATAGAGTTATGCTTTTACTATTGAAGGCGTGCCTGAGAGTTTTGCTTGCTGAAGAATATAATGCTGAAGCGGCAACAAATGATCGTCGTCAGGTAACAGATTTCCATAAAAACACGGAGGCGGACTCGGATTACCATTACTCCTCTTCTTTTTGCTATCATCTACCTCTGTGAGCCCTTCTGTTTCTTCGCCCACAGCGCTATTGCTGCTACTATTACTGCTATTGCTACTGCTAGTATTACTACTAAGCCTTTGTCTAGGTTGTTCGTGACTCTGACTAATAAGGTAACGCTCGTGCATAGAATCATCGTCCCTATCTCTTCTTCTTGACTGTTGCTGCTGCTGTTGCTGTTGCTGCTGCTGCTGCTGCAGCTGTTGCTGCTGCTGTTGCAGCTGTTGCTGTTGCTGCTGCTGCTGCTGCTGCTGCTGTTGATGATGATGATGATGATGCAATTGTTGCAGCTTTTGCTGCTGCTTTTGCTGCTGTACAAAACTGTAACTGCGAGCCAGTGGCTGCGGTACGCCTTAAAAGATAATAAGAAAAGAGAATGAATTAAAATACAAGATACTGATGATTAATTAATTTTAAAGGAACATGAATTATCGTCGTACTTACAATCCAACGAATTGTTACATGCGGTATTCCTTCTATATTCCTTTTCTCTATCACGCTCTCGTTCTCTTTCTCGTTCTGCAACCTCAAGGCTTCTCTGCTTCGACGTATTGCTCAAAACGCCCACACCTCTGACAAGGCTCTTCGAAGGCTCATTTCTTTCGGCTAACATTGCGCCGTACATATCTCTAACATTCGCTTCTGAAAGCGACACTGAACATCCATGATGCCTTCTTCCTATACTACCAGTATTATCTTGCTTATTCATATTACGCGGATGCATGGAACTTGGATAAAAGGCTGAAGTGTTTGTTTTGTCCAAACTATTTACTCTTTCCCTATGATGAATTTCCCTTTCCCTATCTCTATCTCTATGATAACGATTACTGCTTTCCACCAGGGAGCCATACTTCTCACCCTGCGATTTATAACTATGACTCAACTGAACTTCTGGCGGACGGTATGGAGGCATCTCTTGCCTAAATCTAGATTCCATCAATGACTCCCGATATGGCGAAGTACTTGGCTCAGGACCATACGAACCTCTACTGCTTTCTCTACCTACAGCAACAAAACGGATTGAGGTAATTTCTTACTTTCTTTTTGCATTCTGTTTGTACGAAGATTATTACAGATCTTAATTTTTTAATGAAACTTAACTCACATTCTTACCATTTTTATTCTTTTCCAATTCTAAATTCCCTGCCCTACCCTCGCGTTGTGAATCAACAAACGTCTTCTTCTTAAATAGGGGAGTACTAGTTGAGAGTGACAAACCTAATGGAGGTGGTTCACCCAACGGTACTGATTTCTGATTCTTCACACTTTCTAGAGTGCCACTCTTGTGCCCCCTAGCTTCCAACGTACCGCTGTGTTGCCTGGGCGAGGATTGTGCTTGAATTGCCGGTGTCTGGGCGACGGAACGATGATGATGCCGATGAGGGGAATCCAACAATCGATAGCCAGTCGATTCCAAAGACGTGCGGCTGTGAGAAACAGAACTGTCACTAGATCGACCAGAATCCTGAGAATGATTATGCTGACGTCGTGTTGTGGGCACTTCATGATGCCTATGATGTCTATTATTATGATGGTGGTGGTGATGATGATGATGCCGCCTTGAAGATGGAGATGGAGAAGGGGGAGACGTTTGAAGGTCCACGCCAACACTGGATGTTCTCGTTTTATTTACACTACCACTTTGCTATAATAAAAGGTAGTATAGTTCCTATACCGATCGTTCTTTTAGCATAAAGACCGTAAGACGAAGGACATACCAACGAAGAGGATAAATTGGAACTTTCTTGATGATTAAACCTTGTTAATCGGCTGACTGAAGGAGTTTGTGTCTGCGTTGATACAGACTCTTTCTTTCTTGGCTCGGTTGATTTCTGAGTATCGACTCCACTACTACTCGCTGGTTCTGTATTTTGCTTTAATGTCTACAATACGACAAATTCTTATAATTATTTCTATCAAATCTAATGTCAGTTACTATTGAAAACAAAGTAAATAACAAATATAACCAATTATTCCTTATTTATCAAAATCGTTTAAAGTTAAAATATATTATCTGCGCTGGGAAATAAAAATGCGGTACAAGCGAACAAAACATAAAATGTTCTGAAATGATTTTCATGCTTTCAATATGGTATAACGTATACCAGAGTTTTTCTCCTAGCTACAAACAGCTATTTATAGCTGTATGGAGAGCAGACGGCTTGCTCACTTCTATCTTCAACATCCTACAGAGAGACAACATTGATGTATAGAAAAGCTTCTAAATCATTATGTCTACGCATACCACGGAATTTGTATCCCTGAGAAGTCAAACGCTATACTCACTCAGTGTGTAAATATACGCAATGTCAACAGACTTTTATCATTAAATGGAATTTCAAATATTCAAGAGGCCCGCCTAATTTTTAGCACAGTATGACAGATATTTTTAATGCTGTATCACCACCGTTCTAAATTACATATTTGTTATCAAAGTGAATCACTCACCTGAAGCTTTGCTAAAGGAATGATGTCGCAATCGCTAGGACGGTGCCACACAGTTTTCTGGGATGTTGCATTGTAATAATAAAATCGTGAAGTATTTTGATCAAATAATTCCCACCATTGATTGTTATCTGTCTTTTTCCTATAATAAAAAAGCGGAACAATGATATATACATATGAATTCCTGATAATTGAGAAACTATCATTTACGTTACGATTCGATAAATTTCATCAAGTAATATAAAACTATTCACTTTGATTACTATTAAATGTAGGTTACAAAGAGCATTAAGATTCCATACATGTGTCATGTAGAAATCTTGTCAATTATAAATGCTTCCTATATCATAAAAGGAAAAGCTTACATGAATGACGATAACTTTCACCAAGCTGATTAGATCAAAAAGACAGTTTAATCTTTTAGGCAACTGATTATTTTTCTTAATGAGGAAGTTGACTTTGTAATTCATTGCAATGTAATTCAATGTTAATTGTATCTTGGAGCATTTACTCATAAAAGAATATATATATATATATATATATTTCTGTCTTACACTGGTACACCAGGTGGAGGATCCCATACACATTCTCCAGTTGTGAGATTAGCATACATATGCTCCTTGGTGCGAGGTTCTATAATTTCTACCCATTCCATTCTACTGCAATATTACAGAGTTTTTTTTATTTTAGAGATATAAATAATTATAAATAACACATATTAATTTCATTGAAATAATTCATCATAAAGAAATAATATTATTATTCTCTTTCAGAAAACCTCTTTTTTCTTTTACAGAAAATTTACTTAAAAAGATCTACCGTATAGATTAATAACAATACTAAAATAAATATTATTAAAAAGTATATAAGCGATATTTAAACCTGATAAAATCACTAGTGCACACATTAAATCATTAAAGCATGTGGGATACACTCGAAGATAAATTTGTTGTTCCTTTTTATTACTATAATTAAAAACTCTAAAAATAGTGCGGCAAAGTGAAAAAAAAAAAGAGTATGTGTGTATGTATATATATATATATATATATATATACATGTACATATATATATATACATACGGTTTGTTTAATGCATGGATTAGATCGAGGGGATATTATACAGTACATTTAATGACAACCGGCCCAATACAGTTTTAGTAAACCGGGAGATAGAATCGCAGCGGATTAGCCATAAGATATAAATAATTAATCGATAGGATTCTGTCAAATTTACGGGGCAAAAATGGGACACGAAATCGCTTCATCGAAGTTTATTTTCCTTAGATAAAATAAATATCGTGGATAAACTAGAAATCTCTGTAAGTGGAAAAAAGCTTTGGTCCTTCTAGCAAAATGTTCGAAACAACGGGGAAGTGCAAACATTTAAAAACGTGGAAAGTTTCATTGTAATAAAAGGGTGTCCACCCCCCACCCCTGTAACCATAAATTGATAGGAATGCTGGCTGCAATACGAGCAACCGTCTGATGTCATGCTATCCGTTTAATTGACCGAAATAGGCAGCAGAAATCCATTCGTGCATAGTTGTATACAAAGGAACGGAAAAAACGAAAGTGGTGAAAGAGACAGAGAGGAAAAGGCGACACACGCATGACTTCGATAATTCGTACATACAGGGTGTTGCAGCGACTATGTTTCAATCGGCAATAGGGTGATTCTACATGAAAAAAAATAAAACAAGTCGATAATATAGAATAAAATTTATTCATATGACGTTTCGTTTTCGAGAAAATCCAGGCTGAAAATTTTGTCAGATATACTTGAACTTGGCCAATTCCGCATTGGTCAGAAGTAAATAATCGACAGGAAATTATTCTACATGTGAAAATAAGCGAAAGATAAAGAATAGTATATGTTTATAAAACTTGGAAATATATTATGTGTACTAGGCCAATTCATAAGTAACATCTATTTTCTTGAAAACGAGACCTGGAACGGAAAAATTTTATTTTACATTTTCCACTTATTTTCGCAAGTAGAATAACCTACTGTCGATTGTTTTATTCATACATAGTCTGTAATTAGCCAAGTTTAAGTATACATTACAAATTTCATTAATTAGTTTCTTTCCAGAACGAGGCATCGTACGAACAAATTTTGTTCTATAGTTTCGACTAGTTGTTTGTTCACGTAAAATCACCCTATTGCTGATTGTAACACAGTTGCTGGGACATCCTGTATACATGAAATATGAAATTGTTAAAATGAATCTTGTTGAACTTAAAGACCCACCCAGTTATGTATATTGATGAACTTAAAAATCATTAAGAGAAACACTGTCGTGCGTTCGAAGAATATGACGAGGCTCTCTGCGAGAAAACTGGGACGGGTCACTGGGAAAAAAATTCACTATCGATCCGCGAAACATAGCCACTATTATATCGCAGCGATGGTACTTATTTCCATTCCCCTAGAATCGAACGAATTTCATTCTTACCCGTCGGAAGCCATCGCGAACAATCAATCCGTGTATCCGTGTATCAGCGAAAACAAAACACCTCACGTCACTCGGTGAACACTTTGTGACACTTCACGAGCGCTGCAGTGACACTTCGATGTCGCAACGTCCCATTTCCACGAGCACGAGCGACGCAGCCCCTTCATGGCAGCCCACCGGCGGCCATCTTTTTTTCTTCTGCGAGTTTCAACGTTCTGCCACTATAGCGAACAAAAACTTACTTTATCCTAGATTCCCGACATATCGTCCCGAGGATGCGCTCGAACGCTCTTCTCTAGCGTTTCCACGTCTGTGAGTATTTATTCGCGATTCGATTCGCGATCGGATACTACTCACCGATGATATATCCCATGCATCGTAATTTATCTTGCCTCCTTTTCGTTTGTTTGTTTTTCTTTTCTTTCTTTTCTTTCTTTTCTTTCTTTTCTTTCTTTCTTTCGGTTATGTTACACTTCCCGGACTTAAGATGAATATCGATTGATCACTGGGATGGTCTATGTTGCTTACATCGTTGGATAACCATAAATACAAGACTAGACACTGTTCATAAGAATCGACCGTGTTTTGATGGTTGACATCTTTGATAAAACTGTTATCTATTAGTAAGCGATAACGTATGTACGTATCGCACAGTTGAGGTTAGAAATGCTCATGGTCGTATCTCTACTCGTTTGAACCATGTTTGAGCATAGTGAGTTGCCCCCATACCCGCACTTTCGAATGGTTTCTTGAAACTTTGGATCTGTTTATGACTTGTCATGTCATTTTAATTACTCACATTAATATTCGGACACAGCACACTATCTCTACTTACATTTGTTGCTTCGTATAAGAGGGGGTGATTTAAATATCGTATTGTTTCCCCTATGAAAATATATGAACCATTTATTGTAGCTTGAAAATATGTAAACAATTTCTCTCTAACAATAACATTTAATTTTACAGTAGGCTTAAAAAAAAGAGATTGTCCTCCTTGTCTCTTAAACTCGGAATAGTCCTCTTTATACCTTCTAATAGTATCTGCTATAATTAGTAATAATAATTATGCAATTTCACGATAACTTTCATCCTTTTCTCTACGACAAATTACAAGTTGTCTTTTATCAAAACTAGTATTCTTCCCTTTTCCTAACATGTTAAGTTTCTCGATGTATTATACAAACATTCATGTTAATTTCTTTTGCCGTTTATTGTACAAAATAACTATATAAAGTAAACGTATTCCGCAGTTGAAAAGCAAATCGTCTATAACTGTCCGCAAGAATCTGCCCGATAACGATAACTGTCTATGGTTTATCTCCACCACTGAGGAGGAGGTGGTTCCCCCTTGAAACAGCGACGCGAGTAATGTGACACGGCAGTGGATTCTCTTTAAAGATCTGTACCGTCTTTGTATCAATAAAACAACACTGATGCAACGACAAAACTGTTTTTATTTAAAATTTTCCTCTCTTCAAGACTTCGGGAACAGTTTGCGAACAGCTTGCGAACAGCTTGCGAACAGTTATAAACTTTTAATAAAACCAAGTTAAATTTTATTTGATCATTATTATTAATCACATTATTAATATTAATTAGTAATAATTATTTAAATTACATTGTAATTAAATTCAGTTGCTTGGATTTACGACAAATGCTGATACTGTTAGTTGTAAGATTTATTTGTTAACGACAACGAACGTTTAAGGGTCATTGAAGGTATTGCGGTTATTACTATCATATACTGTTAGATCTAACATCGTTTTGGCACCTTGAAGGCAATCAGTTATTCGTAGACGTTGCTAAAAAGTGAAAATTTAACTAAATCCTTATTGGTTAACGCGTTAAAAACAAATCACATTGAAAGCAAAGTAAGTGTAATTATCTACGCAACATATATACATACGCACACACACACACATCTGCATAATTTCTCATTAAATAATTAAATGTGAGCCAAATTACATCGTATTTGGTTTCATTCTAATCAGAAAGATCTCATTAATATGTTAATGAAATTTTTATTAATAAAAAACTGAAAATAAACCAATTTCCTTGTTGCACTAGTGTTGCCTCACCGATATATAGGTTTTTAATTTTGCCGATTCTCAATCCCCCTATCCTATTCATTCGCTGTTCTTCTACGACTGTCAGTGTCGGCAGATTACAAGCAGTTTGAAAATGGAATCTTCTATTCGTTAACTGTTGCGCAGCAACCTAATCCTGAATACTTATAGATAATTTACCCACAAGTGTTATGTTCTCTTCTTTAAATGCACAATAAGACAAGAAATTTATTTACACTATCACAAGTATCTTTTTATCCTAATTCGCCAGAATCAAATGCAAACGACATCTGCACTATATCACAACAACTATATTGTAAATTACTTTAACGTTCCTTTTTCTACCGTCTAGAGTCTAGAGCGTATCACGATAACAGTGCATCAGAAATTTTCATTTATGCATTGCAAAAAAAGGATGATATCATTCGTTAAATCCGAGTGACGTACTTACGGTAAGCAGATGTTCAAGATTTAAGGAAAAGCCACAAGTATTCATGATACTAATATCAACCTGTAACTTGTAACCTTTTTGTATATAAAAAGTTTTTATCGTCTTGTAAACAATATTTGTTACACTTGGGTTCTGTTATTCGATCTTTCTACCATAATCGATGTTAAATCCTATGCAATTATACGCTTGTAACATTGTATATATATATGCGACGTAAGTTGTGACACACACACACACACACACACACACACACACACACACACACACACACACACACATACGTAAATTATTGTCTATTTTTTATTTAGTACACAATTAACAATTTTCAGATTACGATAGACGTACTGAATTTTCTTACAATTATAAACTGTGCTTCAATCGTCATTTTGGTAAAAATTTAATAATTTTGTTACTAACTTTTATATTTCATTTTTAACAGTGTCAACGCTATCAAAGGAATAAGTAATATACTTAGACTGAGTGCTGTGATATAATACCGACAATGGATCAAGATGTATTAACAGTCTTAAAGCTATTAATGATAGGAGAATCAAATGTTGGAAAATCAAGGTACCTATTTAAAACAATAAATTACTTTCTAATGCTATGTAAGTTGAGTCAATATATTTATATTATTGTTATTGCCGGCAGCATACTTCTTAGATTTACTGAGGATGAATTTCATGAAAATATGCAAAGCACAGTTGGCATGGATTATAGAACTAAACAAGTCACAATTGATGGCAATACAGTGAAACTTGCAATTTGGGTTAGTTACGTCAGTGTATCGAAATTTATATTTTTTATTTAATGCAATATAATATATTCAAAAATTATTGCAGGACACTGCCGGACAAGAACGTTTTCGTACTCTAACACCTAGTTACTACAGAGACGGTCAAGGTGCTATATTAGTGTATGATGTTACAGATAGAGTTACTTTTATGAAATTAGAAACATGGCTTAACGAACTGAATACATATTGCAATAAGACAGATATTATTAAGATGGTAGTGGGTAATAAAATAGATTTACCAAACAGAGAAGTAAGCACTGAAGAAGGTTTACAATTTGCCCGAAGACATCAAACCCTATACATTGAAAGCAGCGCTAAAACGGCAGACGGAATCAAATGTTGTTTCGAAGAACTTGTACAAAAGGTATAATCATTTGTTTTCTTTGCAATTATCAATTCTTATCTTATTAATATTGTTTGTAGATAATACAAACTCCTGGACTTTGGGATCGACATGCCCTTCTTAAATCCGCAGCGTACGGTAATGGTAATATGGGTGGTGCAAGACATAGAGGTCAGAGAGGGATACAATTGGCGGATGAGATTCAGCCATACGAACCACATACAAATTGTTATTGCACTTTGATTTAAATGATTGTAATATAAAATTCTGCCAGTGATGAACTGCAAAAGGAACAAACTATAGCTTGAATATGGTCTAAACTTTATTCAAAAACTAGATATTGAAGAGTGAGATCGTTGAAAAAAACAGAACGTGAATAATAGTATGTCACATTATATTGCTTTGTGTATGTTATGGGAAAAAATATTTTGTACCTTATGTACCAAAGATAGATACATACATATACAAATGAGTTTGCTTCTATCTTCTAATTCTTTGTTAAATAGTTAAATTTTATAGGTATTTGTAATACAAAATTTATATTCATGTAAATATATTATGCGTATGCACATAATTTAATGACTAATAAATATCAATAGAACTGCAGTAACACCATAAACAAATATGGTATCTTTAACTCCTGTAGAGAACGCTTTTGCATGTGCTGCAGCATTTATAGCTTCAATATTTTCTGATCTGTTTTGTTATCATGATATTGATTTGATTTTGATATTTATTTGAATAATAAATAGGTAAAATACATATCATTACATATGTAAACAAAATGTATTTCAATATTACGTTAGATATGTTTATTTAATGTTCTGCATTTTATATGATTATATTTTTAAAATGTGATCAAATAAACGATAATTATCTCATACATAAAATTATTTACTTAATATTATTTTAATGTATTTATCTTTATGAATAAAACAAATTTCTTCATTTAAATTGTGGTAGAATAATGTGATATCTCACTCTGTGCGATACAAACAGTTGCCTGTCAAAATATTTGATTTTAAACAATCGTTTCATGTGTCCTGAAAATTAATTTGATTTATATATAATTAATTAAATAGAACAATTATGTTATTTGACCATCGCAGAAGCTATGAAAACGTTACTAAATATCCGCATAGTAAAAAGTAAACTAAGTTACAATATTTCAATTATATCTGAAACAATTTTTAAATTGTGAGATACATCTCTCGCTTAGAATCAATTAATTGTTTGTAGAGAAATTTCCTTCGAATCATGTACAACATTATCATCAAAAGAAATTTTACACGCAACTAAATTAGATGTTGTCCTAACTAATAAGGGACTTCAAATATATGGAACATGGAGCGCAGAAAAATTACTAATGTTATTAACAAACAGACTTAAACAATGCATTCATGCGCAATCAAATACACTGAAAATTATTTCTAATGGGATAAGTGATAAAAGATTATGGATCACTGTCTATAGTGGTTTATATAGTATTAGTGTTTTAAAGGAATTAAGAAAGAAAGGTGTCCCTATCTATAACATAAATTAAAACAAAAATTATATTGATTTAACTCCATTTTTAGGTATGCCCATATACAGCATCATAAAAGCAATGAAACTCGGTCTCATCAGTCTTAGCTATTGTGAACTTCTTTATTTTAGAGAATTTCATATAGAACCACATAATTTGGAGTTCAAAGAAATGTGGTTCAATAAATTTAACGATGGGCTGATTTTAAATTTAAGACCTACAGGTTTAAGTGAAATAAATTGTTGGAATATTATCATATACGGAGTAGTACTTCAAACTCCAGCTATTCTTCGTCATTTAATTTTAAGTGGCATTGATGTTCCTGGAATTTTAAATTGGCAATCTCCCTTTAATTTTGCATCATCTAAAATAATTGAATTCTTGAAACACATTGGAATAGAAGAAGATGTCATACAATTAGTAGAACAACATGGAATCGATGAAGAGACTGAAAAAATGTTAATTGATTTAGGACTTAATGAAATGGAAACAAAATCTTCAATTACGGAGGTTTGAATACAATTTGTTTAACTTGTCCTATATACCATACCTTGTTGTGTTAATATTTTCTGCAGGAATTAATATGTGAATGCAGTTTAACTATATTGGAACCAACCTGTAGTTGTCTAGAAATAACACAGGAGAGTTGCAGGACAAATAGCTCTAAAAGCAGTCTTAGTTTTGCTAGTCGGCCGGATTGTTACCAACAATATGCTTGTCAATGTCACATTTTAGCAAAAAATGAAACAGTACGTGAATTAACAGCACAACAAAATGATTACTTAAGGTAAATGATAATTGTTTGATATTAAGAAATACTGTTTTATTTTCATTCTCTAATTAACTATAATAGGCAAAATATCATGGTACCATTATCATGGGCGGTAGCTAAAACTTTAGAATACAATCCATCAGATCCAGTACATTTCATAGGATATAAATTATTGCAATGGACTTGCAACAACACTTCTGAAACGGAGAAAGACAAGCATCAACAATTAATTGCATTATCTACTATAAAAATGGATCATAAACTTATTGTAAGTATTATTTACAGTAATTTTCAATGCTTGAAAAATAGTTCCTTTATTTCATTAAAAATAATTAGTACAATGTATAATATCATATATATATATATATATATATATATATATATATATACATAATATTCATAATATTCTCAAACTAGGATAAAAAACATTTAGAAAAAGAGGGATTAATTAAAACTCTGGATCAAAAGGCTATAATACGAAATATCCCTTGTAATATTTGTAAAAATCATCAAGAGTTATATCGTATTAAAAAACAATGTTGGAAATGCGTATGGAGACCAATTAGAAAATTAGAAAGTTGTGAATTTCCTGATGTATGCAGTTCCTGTAAAATCGATGTATCAGACGAAGATGGCAATGCCTGATTATTATCTTATTTGGAGCATTTTGACAACTAATAAAAATTTTTACAACTATAAAAGATAGATATTTAAAAGACTCTTTAGAAAAAATTCTTTAAAAAACTCGTTTATTTTGTAATTTGCCTTGTACATTTGTTCCAAGATTATTGAAATGGTGCAGCGTAATCCCATGAAAGTGTTACATGGAACAGAATGGAATGAATAAGTATTAAATTCATTTCGTCGCAATACAAAAGAGACTCCAAATACATTGTGGCAGTGAATCTAATTACAGTCCTTCTTAAACATACGACATTATGTTACATTTGTATGGATTTTTATATTACGTTATATTAGCAGTTCTAAAATAAAATTATATATAAAATTTCGATTATATTCACTAATGATAGTAATGACGTGGATAGCCTTAATTATAATACGTATACATGAGTTTTTATAACATATAACGTCCAAAAGAATCGCATGTTTAATTTTATTACAAGATCCCCTTTCGTGATTACCCTATATGGTACAGTAATTAACAATATATATCTTTCTATATTTCTTACTGAAATTTTCTTTGTTGAATGTAACTGTTAAACAATTATTAGCTTAAAATGTATGATAAACAATGCTGGTTTTTTGAAAAAGCATTGTTCTTGTTCGTCGCTAGATAAAATAGGTTTAATGCTTGTGAACATAAAAATGAATGAGTTTATGAAACATTCTCTATATGTTTATCATAGTAACAGTCATTTAAAGCATAAAATCCGCTTTCCTTCTCTGCGATCATAATCGCATTTAGAATGTCCCTGTACATAGAATATAAGAATGATTTCTGCAGATTTAATGATTCAGGTACTACTGCAATGAATCAATGATATAGACTATTTGTGTTTGTAAATACATTAAAATGAGTAATAAAAGTAAAGGCAGTGTTTGTTAAATTCCATAAGGTGTCTTTTTCTCAGTTTCCAGCACTCTTTTTCATACGTATCAACTATTTCCATTCTTGTTAAAGTGATAGAGAAAGCGAGAGTGAGAGAGAATGAGGGAGTACTTCAATAAAATAGCAAAGTATCAAAATATATTTTTGTTATCTATATGTTTGGTCTATATCCTGAGCTACTAACAGAATGGGGTTCCCTATTATGATAAACTTTTCTTCATATTATTAAGTAAAAGTGGAAGTACAAAGTAGAGAGTAACAGTTAAGTCTATATATTTTGTATGGACGTTTTTCGCAGTCTATTAATAAATTGTTCACAGATCTTTCAATCCTTCCTTCAAGTTATTTAAAACAACTTGGCTTAATTAAAGGTAATAATGTTATTTTATTACAATTCGGTTTTCTTTTTTCTCCTTTTCCTTAAATGTAATAATGATTGCGATGAGTATAGAAAAAATTTCCCAATGTGTCGACGTGGCAATTCGATTAGCGTTTACTTTATGAGTAATTAAAATGTAAATTATCCGTTTTAAACGGAATATACTTGAAGTTTGTTAATTTTAGTCTTCTCTTCTTCGGATTCGTCTCGACAAATCATAAGCGTATGAGAGAGACCACAGGTAACAGCAGTAATGTACAAACCTTCCAACGCTTTCACTTCCATCGGGGTAGTCGAGGACTTACGCATTTCACCGAAACCCTGTAATTATTCATCGAAGAAGAGGAGTTTAGTTTAAAAGTCTGCCAAATCCTTTTTCTGTTAAAAGATTTATTCGTTATACAATTATTTACCAATTCACCGAAAGTGGGACTAGCACCCCAAGCGATAACCGAATCATCCGCCGCGACTACTACGCTAGTCTGAGAACATCCGACGCATCTAATTTCCCAACCGGACAAATCCTGGATCGGTTTAGGGTACATATTTGCTTCTCCGGTACGTTTCGTTTGTCCGAACATCAAGGCTGATCCGTGCACATTGATGGCAATGCTATATGTACTACCACAATATATAGCCCTGACACCACGAGTAGGCGGCTCCAAGAATTTAATTAAACGAGGCACTAGTTCATCTCGTTGCTCGTTGTGGCCCAAACGACCGATACCTCCGAATCCCCAGGAAAATGCACGATTTTTGCTATCAATTGCAACAGTATGATAGTGCCCACAACTGAAGTCCGTGATCTCAACACGATCTAACGGCGTAACATGGCCATCCTTTGCTCTTTCAATGTATAAAACGATTCTCTTAGGCACTTTCTCAAAATGAAACGCCATCTTCGTATTCGTTATAAAATATTTCCCATCTGTGTTATGGCCCAATGCTCCATACTCTGGGCTTCCGAATGAGTGTAGACCGCCTTTAATGTCTAGTATCATCGAAAAATCTGCACCACAACCCACTTTCACTATTGGCGGCCCGGAATACTTTACTTTAGTGGCAGAGACAATGCAGGCATCGGATTTCCCAACGCCGCATTGACCTAGTTTATTGTCTCCAGCGGCAAATACGATGCCGCGACTTGTTAAAAATAAAGTATGATTGCGGCCGCAAGATGCTCCTATAACTGTATGACCTTTCAATGCTGTGACTTCCGTAGGTTCATCCCGACGTTTCGTATCACCAACACCTAACTGACCTGCAAAAGTTATGTCATAAAAGTTTCCAAACAATTTATTTATAAAATGTGTGTGTGTGTGTGTGTGTGTGTAAGTAGAAAATTATATTCTCATGAAATTAGTATCAAATAAGAAATTTGTTAGTCCAGTACCAACAGAAATGATACGACTAAACAAATCTTGCAAACTTTCAATTTATGCGAATCACATTTACTTACATAGTAATACTTAATCATAAGATAAGTTTTGTTTACCTTTCATTCATTTACCTTTATCATTTCTACCAAAAGCTAAGCATCTATTATCCTCGGTAACAATAATACTATGAGATGCAGCCGGGCCAGAAGCAACTAATCTGACTCTAGCGCCATTTAAATTTTTGAAAGTATGTGGGGTCCACAAACTACGCCCTACATTAACTTTCACGCCTTTCGGTGGAGCTTTACGTCCCGCCATGTCCCAATTTGTCAGACCACACATTAATAATGTTCCAGGCTTACCCCATCCTCCCTAAAATAATTAAAGAATCTGAGGATAAAGAGTTTGTCAAATAACAAAATATGAAGTTCAATGATTATAAACGCCAATTATACATAGCTATGATCATTATAAAGAATAAAATCGTTGTAGTTTGATTTTATCTATAATTTTATAATTAAATTACATCTTGCGAAAAATGAACAAGTGTTCAGGTATCTTTGGGCATTAGCGTAGAAGAAACCCTTACCAGACTGTATCATGCTTAGCTCAAACTTAGCTCAAGCAGCCATTTGACATTTACAATTAATGATTATGTTTTAAAGGCTACCAAACTTATTTTCAATGATCTACATTTAAACTTCCAAATTCTGCTTTTGTCACATTATGTTCATGATAATGGCATCATATAAATACGATTAATGCTGTTTTCACAGCCTGGATTATCACACTTAACATTGTTACACTATACACTGTTACGCTTTACATTGCTTTGCCTCTAATTTCTTGATGAAGCTAACCGCAATGTTGATGAAACATCAGGAATCTTTTCATGATAGACAGCTCTTGCCCAGAAGTTTCAATGCTAAATGCAGCAATGCTAAGTGTACACAATTGGTGTTTTATAAATTAAAATGTTATAGACGAAGAACTCTAAACACACAGTTTTGCAGGGGCTTCCCAATTCTCCAATTCTCTAAAAATCTGACAGTACAAACAATCATCAGTTTATGATCTTTCCTCTTATGAAATGAATTCTTTTTCATTGAATGTATGGCTGTGAGGCTTAACAGCGTCGAAATGCCAATGTCGCTTTCTCACTCATTCAGACACCAATATCCTGTCTGCCTGGGACAAATAAGTATATGAAAAAACGATGAAAATAATTTCACCTCAGGCGGTGGCAACTCCGGAATACTGGAGACATCGGCAAGATCATCTTCGGCAGCGTCCTCGCCGTCGGCATTGGAGCCGGTCTCAGCGTCATCAACGTCCGAGTCGTGCTCGCTCGAGATGTCCTCCTCGTCATATTCAACCTTCCTTGATTTCGCGCGGCCCTTCTTCGTCGCCGGATTTTTACGTTTAGTCGACATATCGGCCGAATCTCCTTTATTTCGAGTTTAATCCGTCTCAGGGGAAATTAGTTATCGCGGGACGCGCAATACAATGACATTAATCGATGTAATGGCGCTGAGACCTGTACTGTTCGACAAATGGACAACAAAAACGCGGCCACCTGGCGCTCAAAAATCATAATAAAACCATGCTCCAGTGATAAGTACAAAGCAAACTCAAGTTTATGATTGTAAATCGCTGAGAACGCGCTCCGCGGTCCACTCGTTTCAGGCACGCGGAACGCGGGAACCGAACGATCATTTTCGAATCGCGCGAGAATTTAAATCTCGCATACACAACAGAAATGAAAAACGCACTCGAAAATCCTTATTTTCTTCATACAATTAAAGATGTTTCATCATCGTGCTAGCAAGTGCTTAGCTAGTTTGTGACTGTTAATTAATTCATTGATTCGTTTAACCTTGATCATGTTTAATGATATATAATAGACTCCAGGCTTCTACATATTCTTATATTTTTATGAACATATCTAAAGAAATAGAATTTAAATAAATATCTGTTTCATCTACCAAATATTATAATAAACACTCTATTCTGGATATTTTACACATTTTTGCATATTGTACGTATGTATTTACTTAATTTTGACTTCGTCATCGAGGAACAGACTTGGTTTATATGTATGCATTACTGTATCTTTAAATTTCGTGAAAATTATATTCTTATATTCGAATATTTGAGAAATCAATATAAAAACGAATTAAAATTTTTGGCAATAGAATAATTAATTTGTTCATTAACAGTTACATATAGGAAATAAGGCGAAAGATTGTTAATTTGGATCAACTGAGGATTTGAATTGTTGTCAAATTTGTTTATAAATTGTAATACCTGATCAGTACTAATCGAGACATCATGTCCGATTCGCTTGAAAGCAACGTCATGCTTAATTCGCGTTATTCTTTGAGTGACGCGATTATTCCGTCCGTTTCGTAAGTTTCGATTCTTTATATCCGTTTCAAATCTGAAAAGTCAGCCAGTTTGAGAAAGTATCTACGTCCTCAATTTTACATTTAAGAAAATCATGCTCCTTCTCGAAATATAAGTTTTCCTTTCAATTCCGAAAACTTTGAATATTTTGATAAAAGATTTAATTATTTAAAGTGGCATTTATTTTACTGTGATATATACGTATATTAAAAATAAAAAGGTTAATCAACTTTAAATACATCAAAGGAATTGTAACCTATTTATTTGGAACGTAACTTAAGGTATGAGCTTGTACAGAATTATATTATATTATTTTTACTATGTACATTTCTTTACATCTCATTATGTTAACCAGTTCTTGTTGTTTATATATGTAGTTCTTTATTTACTAACTTTTTAAAGTTTAAAGGTTGGGGGTAGTGTATATAGTTGTAGAGGTTATAATTTATTTATATAGGGCGACACAGTAAGTATAGTACAATCAAGAGGTGGTTGATTTTTTATGGAAAAATAAATGGAAATGCAGGAATTTCCTATCATTTTTTATAAACCATTTTTCAACTTCGTTTTGTTATACGGACATAACATCTTCAATAATATTTTCAATATTAAATTATTTAATTGAGTCCATCATCGCTGCTTTTATATTCATCATTTAATTTCACAGATATATTATGTTATTTTTTGAAATTTATTTATAAAATTACAATTGTTTGAAAATGTATGCGTGCATTTAGGAAGCGGATGTACGTGTATGCGTATGTATATGTGCGTCGGTACGAACAGCGACGAGTCGAAGGTGAAAATTATTGCCTAATTGTTACCGTCGCAAAAATAATAAAATGGGAATCGGCCCGTCGGCAATGACGGTTAATGCCCGGAGTCTGAATGCGTAACCGTCGTGCCCGATCAGTCGGTATGTAAACCGGTGCAAACGGACCGACACGTAGAATTAAGAATTGAATTGTCGAACAAAAAAAGCCGAAAGTCAAAAGTTGCGCGCGGTAAGTTTTGATCGTGTTTAATTTTCAACAACGAAAATGTAAGTGGGTCGCGATACCGAATGTTGTAGGCGATCGTGTTAATTAATATATATATATGCACTTTTAATTTTTTATTACATTCTACTTTAATTTCAAACGCGATCGATCACTTGTGTTCGTACTGTGAGAACACCGTTTTCCATTCGCTCCTTGTCCTACATATATTATAAAGTGTGATATAATTTTCATTGCAGATATTCTTCGTAAAGGATGGAGTTCCCAAACCTAGGAGAGCATTGTTCAGAGAACAGCTGCAATCGATTGGACTTCTTACCTCTTAAATGTGATGCATGTTCTGCAATCTTTTGTTCTGAACACATATCATACAATAACCATGGCTGTCCAAGCGCTTATAAAAAAGATATTCAAGTTCCAGTATGTCCACTTTGTAATGCTCCAGTGCCTATAAAACGTGGTGATCCTCCAGATATTGCGGTTGGGCAGCATATTGATGACGAATGTCAATCAGATTTGAAAAAACCTAGCCAGAAAATTTTTTCTAATAGGTAAAATAGACAAAATTTTGTTTAGATAAAATTTTATGTTGTCTCAAAGGTGATGATTTTGAATAATCTTGTAATTGTTGTAAAAAGCAGTCAACTGATTTTTAAATAAATTCCTTTCATTCTAGATGCTCCTCAAAAGGTTGTAAAATTAAAGAAATAGTCCAAGTACGTTGTTCCGATTGCGGTAAGAATTTCTGTTTAAAGCACAGACATCCAACGGATCACGCGTGTATAGGCCAGGAGGAGACGATACGGAGAAAACGGCTCGATGCCCTAGAAAATAATATGACAGTAAATAGGAGAAATGGCGAAATCGTCAAGAATTATCAAGGCAGTATGAGCGAAGACGAAGCTCTCGCGAGAGCTCTCCAAGCTTCGATACAAGAGGCAAATACTGCTAAACAAACGCTCGAGGCTGTACCATCTGGAAATAGAGATAGGTGTAGACTCTCGTAATTCCATACAATTTAATCTTAATTCTATGCAAATTTTTTCAATCGCTTTAAGATATGTTCTTCAGCTGCATAAATGTAGAGAAATTGTTATATCTTTCAGAGATTTTCTTGCGATAAAAGCGATCTAATGACTATAAATTTCCATATAATTCAGCTTAACGTATAACTTAACCATTGAACTTTATATATAAATATTTAAATTAAAGACGATAAACATTTAAGGTTTATTCATAGATCATTTCAATTCATAGGTACATGAACTGTAACAGTTATACCTTTTGTACAAATGTATAATATATATGATATTAATTGCAAAACTCAACATTGCACAATATTTATATTATAATAAGATTGTTTTAATCTTATTGTGATCTGAATAATCATTAGCAACATTACCTGCCGAATATGCGTGATTTTAGAAAGAATATTATAGGGCAGCCTCAAAGAAGAGTGCCTTAATATTATGTAAATCTAAAGAAATCTAAAGTCCAGTAATTTTTATCTTCTTCACCACATCATTTCTCCCTCTAAGGAAATTTTTAATTCCCCTATCCTAATTTATGATATAATCGATCTAATATTGAGACCCTTAGTGTCTGATTTATGGTTCCTTATTTCATGCAAATTGTCATCTATGGACTTATAATAATTAGCATTATGGAATCACCGTCAAGAGAATCCTGTAACAATCTTGTGAGCTTATTGTCTTTATAATCAACATATGTTGTAGAATTCTCTGATTGAAATATGATATATCCTAATGCTAATAAGCTTTTATTTATATTAATTCCATCCTTAAACTTTGCACCAATTGCTTATATCTTCTTATTACATCCAGATCCAGGTAAATCTACTTAAAAAGAGAACTTCTTCATTATTATTATTATTATTATTATTATTATTATTATTGTTAATATTACTTTCTTCTTGTTGACATATGTATAAAATGAATATATTCTGTGAATATGAGTGTCGTGTGCATTCATTGCGGTTTGCGCGTCCTCTATTTCTTTGTGTCAGATAGGCTAATAAATACTTTATTGCTTTGTAACTTCTTTGTCTGCAAACCGTATTAGTCATTTAACAGAGGCATGTTCAGAATGTGTAACAGGTGCTACCACAATAAATGCATCCTTGTTTTACAAAGCTTGCAAGCAAAGAAGTTACAATAGAAGTGCAATAGAGATGTTGTGCAACAAGTGTCGCAGACAATGAAGTTACAAATGCAATAGAATGGTGCCTTAGTAGACGAGCTTAATTTTTGTTAAAATGTATATTCACGATTTGGCACGATTTTTAAACACATAAAAAACAATATTTCTATTATTCAAATATTTGTATTTTTACCTGCCCTAATAATTTAAAGACAATTGCATTTCTTGAATATAAAGACTTTCATCACAAATACAATTTGCATTTGTATTCTTAAAAATAGTTTAAGACAATTTAGATTTTAATTTAACAAGAATCTATGAGATACTTGCGTATTTATTAGCAAAACGTAAAATATGCAACTTATATATTTTTAACATAATTTTAATTTTATCTTTACATCTGAATATTGTACTCCATCCTAGAAGAAAATCAACTGTATCAGAAAAAAGAACACAAAGATAGTGATTGATATTGAAATATTTTATTAATCAGTTTTATAAATATATATACATTTAAGAATTATTCGAAGATTATAATAATTTTCTACTTAATAAATATTGTCAAAATACCTGAATCTTAGGTTTTTCTTAATAAAGTAAACTATTCACTTATACAAGTATATAAAACCAAAATGTTTACACTTCACTTGTTACTAATCTTCAATTAAATTTACATTTGAGCTGAGTGAATTAACATTTTTTTGCAACAAAATGTAACATTCTTTGTTATGATTGCCTTCCTATCATAATGATTTGATTTTTATTTATACCAACTAGATGATATCACTATGATGAAAAGATATACATAAGGCTATGTAATAAAATAATTCAAGTATTTCGATTTTCTGTAAAGTATCCTATAGAAGGTATAGAGTACGTGTTTAAACGAAACTAATTTTCGTAACTATTTTAATAAATAATTACCATTTCTTGACTATACCACACGTTACAATAACCTTGATTTTAAGATAAATAAATAATGTATTTTTTTCTTTTTTTTCAAAACTTCTTGAGATTTCGTTTAATATTTTTATCATATCTGAGATACGCCATAAAGTAACATAACAAAAGGCCTTATTGGCAGAATAAATAGTTCCTTATTTTCCAACTTTTCCTAACTTGGTATCTGTCTTAGGATTAGCTGTGACACTCTGCACACGAACAATCACTTCATTAATTTTTGTTTGCAGATTTCTAATATCTTGAATATAAAGAAGAGCAAGGATTTTAGCTGCATTCTCCACTGCAGTCTTCTTCAGTTGGAAACCAGGATCACAATTCATAATAGGGAAGGGTTTGCCTCGAATAATTTTGGAATTTGGATTCCTTAAGCATTCGGAATTTAATCTTCTTTGTACTAGTTTACTGCAAGCTTTTAACGTAATCAAATGATTCGGATGTTGCGGAATTCGGAGCAGTTTTGCCACAGAATAGATCCCATTTTTAAATTCATTACTCTCGACTAGTGACCATGAAACGGTGAAGACAACGTGTTTATAAAAGTAGGAACATTAATATTAGCAACTTTCAAATTATCAAAACGAAGCGTAATTTGGAACTTTATCTGTGTATTTGTCAAAATGTATAAACACATCAAAGGATAAAATAGAAAACTCAAAAATGTAATTACTTTAATACTTTAACAATGTAAAAGATATTAATAAATTAAGCGAAAGGCTATCAAATATAACATATATTTCATAAAATACTTTATAATATTTGTATACAGATGTTTTATCATTTTTATTACTGTTAAAGGTACAAATTAGCAAAACAACTAAAATGCAAAATATTATTTAAAAATAAACAAATATACAAGTTGGTAGAAAATACCTATATTATATATACTCACAGTCTAAGTTGTCAAGTGGATTTGTGGACTTAAGATGTGGCACCAGTGCTTCCTGTTTCATTTTCAATTTCATTTCCTTTACATTTTTTGAATACTGCTCAGCTGAAAATTACAATTAATGATTATTAGTAAGAAATTTCTATCTAAATCTTTGATTTCATTCATGAATAAATATTTACTATTATTCTCTGCCTCCAACCAAATAGCTCGTCCAATTAGCCATTCAAGTTGATCTACATTGTTACTTGAAATTGGACATTTAACATCCTCGCAGTATTTGGCAAAAGTTTTAGGCCAACTTTCACTTTTTATATCACGTAGCTCTTTTCGATCTTGTATACTATACTGACGTATCTTTTGTTCCTCTAACCATAATGTTACTTTACGAAAATGTTGTGGATCTGCAACATTTTAATAATACTAATATTACAAAAATAAATAAAATCTTATAAAAAATATAATCAATCCAAACGAAAATAATTACTGAATGAATAAATTCTTCACCAACAATTACATATTAAACATGTAAAGACGGAGTCAGTGACAGAGAAGTTAGACTTTCGTAGGTTACAGCCGTCCAAATGTTTTTTAAAAACTAAGATAATATTTTCTTATCACAAGATATATATAAATAATATATATTATTTTACAATTTTAAATCTCTATGTCAGACATAATTATAATAACTATTCTAATAGGATAAATTATACCGCTCATTATAACCTATAACAATATAATTTTTTAACGTTAATAATAAAATCCAGGTATTTGCCTGCCATAAAGATACTAAAAGAATGTGAAAAATTAAAAAGGTATGTGAAATTTATTCTTATTTAAATTTCTCTAACTTATCCTGAAATGAATTTATTTATTACAAACAACAAGATTAATTTAAAGTCAAAGTCAAATTTTACAATTATGCAATTATTAAACAAATTCTAAAATATCCGAGAAAAATAAACATTCTTCTCGATCTAACTCGTTTAACGAATATGATTTCGAAAATATTAGATTTTATTAGTGATAATATCAATATGTTGAAATTCCTTGTTGATGCAGATGTTAAATACGAACCATTTATATTAACTTTGTCCCATTCTAAATATCCGAGTGCTTGAAGCCTTCTTTTAAACATATTGGATATCTAAAATAAACAGAAGTTCTGCAAACTAAATGTAATAGAATTTGGAAAAAAAACCTCAATTTTTCAACACACACTCCCGATATACTGACACTACACTCATACTATATTTAGCGAAGCCGGTGAACATAAATATACCATATACCGTATACTCAATTCATTTTCCATAGTATTTATCTCCTATATATAGCATAAATAATGTTTCAATAGATAATTCTGAAGAATAATTCTGCAGTTAACTGGTTAAATTTTTACTGAAATAAATGCTGTTATATTACTAATACTATTTATATTACATGACTTCTACAAAAAGTATATAATTAAATGCAACGAAAGGTATATGTATAGTTTCAATAATTACCATATAATGTATAAACATATGCAATGTATCATAATAACAAGATAAAAATTAATTGTGTGCCCTTAATATTCAAGTTTCATGCCCTTTTCATAATTTACTATCATTTCTGAAATATCTATAATAGAACACATTTATTATATACAGAAAGGGAATTCCTCTCTATTATACAGGCAATATAATATATTGAAATATACTATATATACTTTTGATAAGGTTTGACATTATATCCGATAATACGCCAGATGTCAGCACTAGTACAAATCCAAAATTTCCTCAAAGAAGTAGATTATCTATATATTAAGGACTTCATGGACCCGAAGATAAAGTTGAGTTGCGCAGGAGCGTTGCGCAGTCAGTCAAGCAGAGTCCACTGGCGAAAGTAGTGGGGCTGCCCAGGAGAAAGATGGCCGCTACCAGCGAGGAACCGAGTGTTATGGAGCCTTCTCAGACGAATTCCGGGCAAAGTCAGCCCGTTGATCCACTAAAGATTCTTTATCCGATGGTAAACGAAGAGGAAACACCGTTGCCACGTTCGTGGAGCCCCAAGGACAAGTACAATTACATCGGCCTCTCCCAAAACAATCTTCGTGTTCACTACAAAGGTACGTTTCTCATTTCGATCCTCTGTATCTCTCAACGACTTTTCATTTTGCCACCCAGAGAATTCTCGCGGACGATTTTTAACATTGCCCGAAACGAAGGATCGAGGAACGATCCCGGCCAATAGGATTCGAATTCTTGCTTGATACGGACGAATCGTTTGACGGAGCTGTAATATCGATTGAAAATGGCAGGGCTCCGTTTCGCGTGTGTCAGCGACCTAAACAAAGGAATCAGCTGATCGGTCATGGTCTCTATTCGACTTTCTCTCGGTCGCTCGGTTATTATTTCACTATCGTGTTCAAACATTTATTTTAAATAGCAAGTGGATCGAGATCCCTTATGATTAAAGCGTCGGGGTTCTGGCGATGATTTTTCCGGATATTCATGAGAAAAATGAATCTGCGTAGAGAAGGCGCAATGGCAATGACAGCTGCGATGTTTGAACAGTTACTTTTCTCTCTCCTGCTCGCCCACAGCTTCCACGTATTTACCCTCTCTCGCGCACTCGCTCGCGAGCTCTTCTTCGCTCCTGCTCCCCCCTGGTCTCTCGTCGTCAATCAGTTTCGAAGTGGACGAATTTTTTCACTATTTTCCACCATTGGTATTTATTCGTATTTATTATGTATATATATATATAGATGTTGAATAAATCCATGAAAATTTCGATGAACGACAAGAATCGTGTTATTGTTATTGTTGTTATATCCTGATTTCCAAATTAAGGTCGAGGCTGTCTAAATATTAGCTATTTTGTGTTTGAAAAAGATAGTGTTAAAAAATAGCCACAAGGATCTTTTTCTCTTTAAGTAAGAAAAGAATCTAGGAATTGTGTTGTACTTCCATTTAATTAATATGATTATGATTATTTGTTTCAGTGATTATTGATAATGCTAGGAGTAATGCTTTTAGATTCATAAAATGAATACATATTACTGTATATCGAAAGGTATGAAGGATAGATCAATCGCAGAAGACTTATCGGTTAATGAATAAACTGTCAGTAAAATGTTTCATGATTTCATTGACTACATTAACAAATTAATGTAAATGTTTTGCATTTACAATAGATTTGGACATTTTCCGCAGCGAATGCCAAATAAATTAAAATATATTATTTGCATTTTTAGAATTGAACTCTAATAACAAATTGAAATAATTTGTTCAGTTATTATTCACACTTGATCTTTTTTCATTTGATCTATTTTCTTATTTAATATTTCTGCCCTGTTTTGCAATTTTTACATTCGTTCTCTGTATGTAGATTATAATGTGGCTTTTAAATCCTTTGTGAACAAGTACAGACATACTCAAAGAAGATTAAAATATAATAACCTTAATTCTTCTCTATTTCTGTTTGTCACAGAGATTGTCTGTCAAGGTTATGCTAAATCTTTATTTAACGAGCTATTGTATTGTTATAATTAAAGTAGAAATGATTAAGGCTATGAACTTTAATTACTTATAATTTATACGATCATTCAAAGTACCATTAATAGCTGAATAAATGTATTTAATTCATATGTAATTTGGTGTGTCGTTAATATGAGAAAGTAATGCTACAACAACATCAGAAATTATATGTTTCTTTAACATCAGAATATTAATTACTTCAAATAAGTAATTAATCATTCATTCAGTAAGTATTTGCAACTACGAGGAAATAGCATTGTAACATATCCTCTATTCCATAAGGGAAATAAAAGAAGTATAACGAATTCTTAACGGTGTATGTTATTTTGTTACTATCGGCCATAGAACTTTATTCTTCCACAATTTCCACTTTTAAATAATATTATTTAAATTATTTGATGGAAAAAACATCTTCTTTATCTTATTATTTAGGATTTCAAATATTTAAGACTAAATACTATAATATTTAAACCAAATTAATTTACTAAAAACTAGTTTAATCTCTAATTTATCTAATTTATATATTTTTCTAAATATTTAACTTTTTTAACGTAACATTAGTCTTATTCATTCATTTATTCAGCAATTGTTTAATCGTTAGCGATAAAAATTTAAAAGACTATATATTTAATAAATTGCATAGAAACAGTTTCCAAATTCTTTAATGAAAATTAAAAGGTATAAAAAGATGCAATTTATACTTCATTCATCCTTCTTATTTTCTCATTCTATCCATATTACTGTTTCTTTCCCCCATTTTTGCTATCTTAAATTGTCTTTGCATTGTAAAAATTTTTATGATTCTTGATTTTTTTTTTTTTTCTTTCTTCTTTTACATCTATCGTTCTAATTTTTGCTCAGTGTTAAAAACAATACATTATACAAAAGTGATTCCAAGTTATTAGCAGAAGTAAGACAGACATAGAATTGTTTAAATGTACGTCGAATAAATCAAGAAGACAATTTAAACACGGGAAGCTGAACTTCATACTTCTCTGTTACAATTAAATTACTAATCGCAAACTTATTTTCAAAAAATCCGCGCTCTTCAATTCAATTTATTAACCTTCTTGTTGACACGATTAGCATTTCCTATGAGGAAACTAGTAACCCCGGAAATAGCTGTATATGAAATTGAACAAATTGGACAAATAACATGGAATGAAATTATCACGAGATAACATCCTCATAACTATTCCATTAAAGAAATCCAAGCATCAAAACATTCTTGTTAATAAGGCCATTTGGATATCGTCAAATTTAATTGACCGTGGCTGCACGTGCGTTTGTGTTCGTGCGCTCTCTCGTCCGTAAGAGTGCTAATCCAAACTCATTAATTACGAGCCTCTTCATTTTTCATTAACGTCAAACATTCCAAAGGAAAAAGTACAGTATTCGTTGACGTAGTTTAGAAAATAAATACTTGTTAGCCGTTACGGTGTTTAATAATAAATATTGAGAAAATACTCTGGAGTTGAAACGTTTTATCGGAATATATCGTATTTGCCTTTTTACTTTTGTAACTTTTTAACATGCCTTCCTCATTTTGTTATTTTAATATCCGTTTTAATAATTTTACTCATAATTCTTTATTTTGCCTGTTCTAATAGCAAATCACAATTTACATCCTCATGTATAAACACAGTTACTGATCATTATTATGGTAATATCCTTATTATATAATTATAATATTTTCATTCGCTATATTGTTTCTATTATTGGGCTATTTAAAATTACCATTAAATTGTTAACACAACAATTTCATTCGGGATATTCAAATAGCCGCAAGTATTCATTCGCAACATTCACAAACGTATGCATTATCGATTAAGTAAATCGGTGTGTACCTTTGTTTATTATTCGTGACAGACCGTGCGTTCCGTAAATTAATTTGTTACATCGATGTTTACATAATTAACGTGCGATTATTTTGACGCAAAATGATGCGTCACAGCCGAGGTTCTACCGTAGCGTTTTGTTAGACGGCATTAATAATTCTTTTGCACTTAATTATATGTGAAATGGGTAACTGTGTAGGTTTCTAGGTCGGCAAACTGCATCGCTACATTGCAAGTGCATCCAAGATTAGCGATTAGATTGTGACGGCCGATCACTTCTGTTCTCGAATTTCGTGCCCTCGTGATTTTCGCTGTAGCTCACTCCCTCTGAACCTCTATTCAAAGCAGAGACAGACGAAAGGAATCAATTATTTTGTAATGTCTGAGAATAAATATAACTTTTTAGAAGATAACTTATTATTTTAGTTAATTATTATATATTATCTTACTAAAGTATTTCCTATATACGTTATTTCATTTACTACAATTTTCTGTATATAATACAATTAATATGATGTTATTAAGATATACATTTTATTAGAAATAATGTAATGATTTTAAAATTAATATTCAATATCTACATATTACATTCATATTTGATATTTCACTTTACTATATACAATGTATTTGCGTTTGTTAAATATATATTTAAAATTTAATATAATTTCCGATTTCTTATTAAATTCGTCATTTCGAGTTTTACCATGGGCCCATCATGTTACTTCTCTAACCTATTTTTCCACCTAAAATTCTTAATAAAATTCCTTCCAACACAAGAAGCAATTGTTGAAACATGAAATCAATAAACAATATCGTACATATTACACCATTTTAGGTTATGGAAAAACTCACAAGGATGCCGCAAGTGTACGTACAACGCACTGCATACCGGCAGCTTGTGGTCTCTATTATTTCGAGGTGAAGATCGTTAGTAAAGGCAGAGATGGTTACATGGGGATCGGCTTATCTGCCCATGGAGTGAACGTTAATAGGTTGCCAGGTTGGGACAAACACTCCTACGGGTATCATGGTGACGATGGGCACAGTTTCTGTTCTTCTGGAACAGGACAACCTTATGGGCCCACCTTCACCACAGGCGATGTAATCGGATGTGGTGTAAATCTTGTTGACAACACTGCCTTCTACACGAAGAATGGACACCATCTTGGTATCGCCTTCACTGACCTTCCGGTTAGTAGTACGTCAAAATTGAATGGCTCGTAACAAAGTAAACCATCACCCGCGTTTGTCTTCCTCCAGAAGAGCTGAAGCTAATATTTTTAATTAGGAATAACGATTTATTACACGACTTATTAAATAACGATTATCAAACGTTAATCATTGTTCGTTGTATATTTTACAGCCAAATTTATATCCAACGGTGGGCCTTCAAACTCCAGGAGAGGTAGTCGATGCGAACTTCGGACAAGAGCCATTTGTATTTGACATCGATGACATGCTTAACGAACTCCGCGTCAAAACAAGATTGCAAATTATAAACTACCCCACGCCAGATCACGGACAGGGTCAATGGCAAGCAGTCCTCCACAAGTGAGTTGCATCTCTTTGTTCTCCTTACTATCGTGAATATTGTTACAAAATGATTGACGTACGAATTTTGGGCGTTCATTTCACGAGAGAAACGGGGATTGACAATTGTTCGCAAAATTCAGCCAATTATTTGGTTACACATGATCGTTAATAGCCGAGTTGACCAGTACTTTCATGAATATGCAAACTAACTTCCATTGTTCTCCAAATTGGTCGAAACTGAACTCACAGCGCGTGATTGAAAATTTAATAAATTTAATAATCGCATGCACGGTCTTGTGTAATTTTCTACTACGTCGGTTTAATGTCGTATGACCTTGTAGATAAGTATATTCTGTCGCATAATAATATGTACACGTTAAAAGTATGTATGTGACTTGGCGCGTACGTCGAAGATTTACAATAAAATGTTTGTTTAAATATATTACGAACGTGTATTAATTCATGACACAGGAAGGACCATTTCGGAAAATTTATGCACTAAGTTCTAGAGGATTTTATTTACTTCTTTCCCAGAATGGTGTCAACATATTTGGTCCATCATGGTTACTGTGCCACTGCCGAAGCCTTTGCCAATAGTACTGGTCAGGGATTCGAAGAGGATCTTAATTCCATTAAAAATAGACAAAGTAAGAAATTAATGCCGTTTCTTTTCTTTTTCTTTTCCTTTTTCTTTTCCTTTTTCTTTTCCTTTTCCTTTTTCTTTTTCTTTTTCATTTTTCGTTCCTCCTTTTATAGGAGGAATATGAAAAGATAATATGCATTGTTTCAGAAATTCTAAAGCTGGTATTAGCGGGCAGAATGGGTGAAGCAATAGAATTAACCAGTCGACTGTATCCGGGTCTCCTCGAACGGGATCCGAATCTTCTTTTCGCCCTCAAATGTCGGCAGTTCGTTGAAATGGTGAACGGCAGTGACTCGGAAATCACACAGAATTCCAATATCAATCAAACTAGTGTTATACAGTCTACGAAGGCTTACACAAAGCCCTCAACAAATGGCAATGTTGAGGAGATGAATATGAACAATGCCATGAACGGTTCGACCGAACAACAGCTGGTTAATGGACAAATTGAAAACGATGTAGATATGGAAGAGAATGTTATAAACGGCATGAAAAGTAATACCGAAAACGGCTATCAAAATGGTGATTTGAATACCAACGGGTATAAGTGTCAGAACGGGGAAGACGTCGATATGGGTGAGATGTTATTGTGTTGCTTCTTATTCTCTTAATCGTGTTACGTTTGTCGAAGTCGCTCTTAGGGAAAAGACAAGAAATTTGAAGTGAAAAAGGACAATGGAACTGTATTATTAAAAATTTTGTATTTATTAAATTATTCAATTTACATATCAATCACTTAAGAAAAAATATTGCAGACCAGTTATTACATCTGCACAAATATTTACTAATTTGTGAAATATTTCAAAAGAAATAATTTTCAATTTTAAGATGTCTTCTAATGGTAAACAAATTCTTATTTGTTCCCAGAGACCAACAGTGTTAATCAAATTCAGCAACAACAGAACGGTAATTGCAATATGGAAAATACATCGAATAAGAATAACAAGAAACAGCTTTGTGGCGGGGATAAACAGGCAATCGAAAAGATGTTAGAATTCGGAAGACAGTTATATTCCCAATCGATACATTTGCGACAACAACACGGAAAAAACGAAAGCAATAAAAAGATGCTTCAAGATGCGTTCAGTCTTTTAGCCTATGCAAATCCATGGAACTCGCCGGTTGGTTGGCAACTCGATCCCCAACAGAGGGAAACCGTCTGTGCGAGACTCAATTCTGCCATACTTGGTAAGAAAATTACAATTTTTAACTATTGCACAAAGTGCTTGTTAAATGGTCTATTTAATTAGAATGACTATCTAGTGATATATTCAAATTTAATAATAACACAGCATTTCTAATATAAAGTATAATTTCTTTTAAATTACGGTAAAAACTAATATTTTTAATCTATGTGTATTCACGGTATCTCATGTATTTAATAGTAACATTTTTTAAATCAACATAGCCGAACTTTATTTTTGATTTATCTATCTTATTTATTTATATATCCTTATGACGTATCTGAGTTTCACGTATTTTATTCGAATTCCAACAATTTAATGTCGATCATCTGATGCTTCTAGAGTCGAGTAACTTGCCACGACGGCCGCCGTTAGAAGTGGCCGCGTCTCACGCGAGAGAATTGGTACGGCTAATGTCACACGCTGGTCTGGGGGCATGCGGCTTCGCGGTCGTAGACAATATCATTCAATATTGACGGTGCCTACCCCTGCTGCCACGTCTGCTTCTTCTGCCGGCTCGAGTTTGGTTAGTAACTCTCTTACACGTAAATTATACATCGATTAGAAGAAGCTGGGGATAGTTGATACACGTTATAGAAATCGTCCTGTAACATAACCGCGATTTATAGTCGTAGTTCTGTATCAACATGGAGAAAAAGAAAGAGAGGGAGGAGGATCGTCCTACGTTGTACGTTTCTAAATTAAGCCACTACCTTTGTGATAAGAAGAGGATTATACATCGTGGTCCGTTCAAACGATCACGATTTTATTGATTTTGTTCACTTTTGCTGATAATAAAATGTCCGTTCTCTATGGATTGAATAAAGCATTTTGATTTTCGTTCACTGCTCCGCCATTCGAGACACCGGCTCTTTTCATTTGTTCTCGTTCTTCTCGTCTTTGTTCTCCCAATGGGACTGTAATTCCCTATTTTCTCTTGCAATGAATCGCTATTACTATAATTTAAGATTCTGTAGTTAAAACAACGATAAATTATCGACGTTGTCCTCTGCTGGACGAATTTATGCGAATGAGAGAGTATGTCCCGCTTCTTGGATTTTTGTAAGAGTTTCTGGACGACAATAACGAATTTATATTTACATTGTTGTAATTGAGATATTGTTATTATTAAATTTACAGAAATCTAGTCGCCATTGCAAATCGTGCAATTTTTACCGAGGATGATGCTTTTTCGAGATTTGTCAAGTTTGATATGTATCAATTATCCCTGGACTTTCGACAGGAATGTTTCCGCATATTTGTACATTTTTACTTCCGATGTAGATAGCGACTCGTTTAACCATTCACATAATTTATGACCATTTACACATGTATCTTACATATGTAAAAAGAACGGGATAGTGTATGGCTCTTTAGTTGACATCATTTTTGTAAACTAGCTTTAACATCATTTTCATGTAACTGGTACATATACATATATTTGATTTTATATATTTTTCTAAAATTATAGGAGGTTTTAAAATACAACAACGTCTCATTGAATCACTCTTTAACACCCTATACAGGAATCGTTTTGTTTTCTCATGCGTTAAGAAAGACGAAATTATATATTTTCTGTTGTTTTGTTGTTGTTTTTCTCACTTGGTTTCATAAATGGTGCTGTAATTAGAGATTAAGATAATACACAGGTATTGTGAATTCGAATTCTTTGTATCTCTGTTCCTGCGGTAATAATGGAATACATATGATTTTGTGAGGTTAAGTGCTTTACGAATTTATTTCTTGATGTAATTGTACCAACAAGTGTTCTTATTGCGAGAAACTATTTTCAAATTGTAGAAAAAGAAAGTTATTGCAATATTCGATATCAACGAATAGATTCTAGTGTTATGTTTGCGCGTATTTTCGAAATTATACGTTTTTAATAGATTTTCTGATTTTTCATTGTGGTCAAGCTGAAATGTTAATTAAGTATATATGGAAAAAGTTAGGAATATTTTTCCAAAATTTTATATTATATTATATTATATTATATTATATTATATTATATTATATTATATTATATTATATTATATTATATTATATATTATATTATATTATATATTATTGTATCATTTTTTATCTTAATTTTCACAATACTCATTGTATAAAAGATAGCTTGAAATATACATTAGCGATTTAGTTTTAAGTTCGATTAATTTTTTAATGTTTTAGCAGCCATTTATTTATCGCTATTATGACATTTTCGAACATATATGAGAGCTTATGGTATGTAAAGTAAATAGGTAAAGTAAACACACCTCGACAAATTTATTTTATAAAAGTTAATAATTAATTAAAATAATATACGATCCTCGTTGGAAAAGATTTTTAATAAATCTGACTTTGCTTTTTTATTATGTCAGGATTTGTGGTAATCGTGAAAACGACATAGTAATTTCTGTATAATAGAAGCAAAACCGTTATTGTACACCTACGTCATCAATTAAGTTTACTTTGATTAAGCTTTGATTAGAAACAAAAATGCAACAATGAAAATACTATTGTAAATATATCGTTGTAAATTGTTTCGACCAGAAGCTATACAAAATTTTGTACAATTTTATAATGTGAAACTTGACACGTGTGAGATATAATTAAAATCCATGAATTTCACTTTTGGTGCGCAATATATAAATCGCGTTGAATCAAATATGCTCATGCGCGCCTGTCAAAAACATAAGTATTAATGAAACGAAAACCTTTTTAATAAAACCTATATATTTTAAATATTCAGTATACAAATGAAGAGTTTGAAAATCAACGACTGTATAATCATCAGTGGACCCAATTTTTCGAATAATTAATTTTTTGTATAATAAAATATATCTAGAAGCAAAAAAGAAGTTAAACAGTTGTTATCGTTAATTATATAATGTAAGTATTTCTAAGTTGCGTGAATTTTTTTCTTTCTTTTTTTCTTTTATTATGATGATCGTGAATATATATAGAAAAATGAAATGTTATAAAGTATGTTAAGTACCTATATGAATGTATGTATGTATGTACGTATGTATGTATGTATGTATGTATGTATGTATGTATGTATGTATGTATGTATGTATGTATGCATGTATGTGTAAAGATGAGAATTTTTACGGATGAATGAAAGCTTTAAACTATTATTAATATAACAATAATACTTTATTGTCAATATTTATATTAATCATAAAGATTTTTAAAAATATTTCTCATAAAATTCACTTTTGCCTTCATAAACATCTCCTGTGCTTGTATCATGCTTGATATGCAAAATTCTGGGAGCTGATTATAAAAAAGTCAGTCACCTGTTCGATCTACGTTTCATTTACATAGAAAGTATATTGTTAAACTGTTACAATTAATTCATCCGTTAAAGGATAGTTTAAAAAGTAATTCTATTTTTTATATTTTACATGTTTTTGCTCCTTTAAATTCGCTATAAGCACATAAACATCTACAGTCCATTTATGGCATGCTACTCAATGTCTGAAATCATAAAATTCCTTACATCTCTAAACCATTAGTCAAATTATAAGAAAGCAGACGCAAAAGTCCAAGAAAAGTCAGACATGTTGAAAGAATCGAATGCAATTGGAAATGGTGTCAGAAATGGTGCGCTGATACAGCGATCCTGTTTGTTCTAGGATATGGAGACGGAACGTGGAGCAGATAATATTCTTGCAGCAACAACTTCGCGACATCGCGTGCCTCTTCAGCTAGAGTCCGGCAGTTGGCTCTCTGGCTCGATCTCACACAGCTACACCTGACATACAATCGTCTAACATAATATACACGCTCGAGACCCACCAAAAGTAAACAATGTTACGGCAACGTGGATGAGAACGAAGATGATTGCTAAATGATCATTATTCGAAGAACGATGAACATTGATTGAAGTTTTCCAGAGCCCAAACAGGAAAACTGATTTAACGAAGTGAAGGACGAAAAAGAAGAAGAAGAAGGGAAACGATCTTAACGATCACGAACGGACGTGTAGAGAGGAAATAGTCAGAATTAACAGTCAAACTTAAGGCAAACGAAGTTCCGTGGACGTAGATGGCGCTGGTGATGTAAGGAACATAAGGAAACGTAAATACGATACTGAGGCTGGAAATGAGATCGTTTTCACTATAATGAAGTGATTTTGGACGTGAAAGAGATTGATGATCGAAGACGGCGAACAAGCTTGAGGCGGAGGATGACGTGTAAACACCTGCCAAGACGACCCTTTTCTCGTTTCCTCTTTCTAGCCCTGTAACTTACCATCATCTTGAGATTGTTCCCTCGTTCCCATAATAGATCGAGCCGTTTTCCACAATGGGACGTGCTTTCGTATATTCGTCTAATTTATCATCAACAGACGATGAATAACTCTCTTCAGGTGGGTTTCTAACATCATTCATCCGACCTTCCTTTCAATTAACATTTTCCTCTAAGTTTCTTGTTTAACCTCACATTCGTTGCTTCTATTCTACGTGATAAGATTTCAATTCATATTTCACGAAATTTGCAGCTCATTCTCTGCTGTTTCGATCTCGTCAATTATAAATGGTTTGGCTAAAAGTAGCGACTGAAATTTTGGTTTCATTCAATGTTCGGAATTATTATAGCACTTTTAAACGAATTTTATTTCATTCAATTTTTTAGTGCACTGCCTCATTGTATATTCTGTTGACTTTTTTTTACGTTTGCTCCTTTTTGCGACTAAAATCTTTTTGCGACACATGATTCGTCGCATGGTAGCTGACAACAGCCAGTCAGCATCACCTTTTTATTGAGAAAATGAACGAGAAAAGAGTCTCGTCGATACAACTACGATTAATTAATCCCTCGTCGATTATTTTGATAGCCTTTCTAATCGTATGGCCAACGAGTCGATTTTTGTATCAATTGTTAGCTCTTAGTGAAACAAAAAAGAAGGAAAACATAAAACTCAAAAAGATAATATATAAATAAAAAGGAATATTCTCCTCTTATAATCATCGTAAATTAAGGTTAGAGATAACGTGATAATCGCGTTCTCTGTTCGACGATCGTTCTATTTCCACCTGATTTCCACAGCAAACGAAGGAATTAACGATGAAGCAATAATCCTTGACTTTTAATCATTTTCTTACCTCTATTTTTTAGTATTCGTTTCTCTCTCTCTTTTTTTTTTTTTGTAGGTCGTTTTGTAAATTTCTATTATTGTCTAATGTTAGAAAATCGATTTAATGACCGTTAAGTATCTTCGTTTCAATTTTACTCGCCCTAGGTTCGATTGAATAAACGAAAGAAAATGAGCAAGAAAAAACATAAATCGTGTATTAGTGATATGTAATTAAGGAATACATTGTGTGATTACGAGAGAAAATTTGTAAAAAAGGAAACCAAAGAAAAAAATAGGCAAAACGATGATAAAAAGAGTGTGTCGAACTTGAGCGACGAAATCAACTAAAAAAAATACAAATGAGGAATTATACGAACCTGAATGATTGTAAGTGGTCGAAGATTATTGGAGTTATATAGTGAAAAATTAATAAAAGTTGTGTAATTAAATAGAAGGCTGTAAAATATGCGGTGTTTTATATTTCTATCTTTTTCTCTCTAATGATTCATTTGTTTAAAATATTTCCTTCTGTAAATCTTAATTAACTACTTGCAAATGTTTCTAAAGAAATTTGAAAGTTTCGATTAGACACAACCTGCGGTTTTAAATTAGGCGGGTGGAAAATTGAAAATTTTTATACTTAGCATTAATGTTGAATTTTAGTAAATTAAAATGGCGATCCTCTCGATTGTATAAGTTTCATTAAATCAATTAGTAAATTGATTAGTATAATTATAGAAATGAAATTTTATATTAAAAATTGTATAGAATTTGTTAGTTCGAATTTTTCTAACCGAAACTAATCGTCTTATCGAAATTAGAATTTCTTTATAGTTGCGGAAGGAGATAAAGAAACAATTAAAAAGATAACTATTGCGCGAATGCGAAGAAGATTTTCGGCCATGGAACGAGGGAACGATTGTAACAGTTTGTAACAAAAAAGTAAGAAGGAGGCGAAGTAAGAAGGTTGCGACGAAAACTTGAATAGACAACTGTATAAGTAACAACAATAATAATGACGATGATGAAGTTGCAAAAGAATTACTCAATTAATTAAAAAACAAAAAGAAGGAGCATACGTACATATATATATATATATATATATATATATTTATATATTTATATGTATTTATATGTATGTATGAAACAATCTTGTATTCTACGATAAGTAATTGTTTTTTATATGCGACATAGTATATTATATTATATAATACGCGATACGTATATATACATGTGTATGTATTCGTACATGCAAAAGGTATATAAACATGTATATGTGTGTAAATGAAACAAAAAGAAGAAAAAAAAAAACGAAAGAATTAATATCGTATGAACTAATAGTGTACGTGTGAGATTTCAAGGAAAAAATGTTTATTAATTCATTTTGTATGTGTGTGTATATGTATAGGGCACACATACATATCTCTGTATGTATCTCTTTATTCGTGTCGTTCTAGATACATATACGCAAGCATAGCAACTGTTTGAAGTGAAGTTTGAATTCATAAAAGGACGAGTGGATTCGAATGCGTGTGAAAGAGAGGCTGAGATTAGTTAAGACGAATAAGAGAGGAAGAGCGAATGCTTTGAGCGAATTCGTTGATTCCGTATGACCGATGGAAGAGGAAAAAAATACAATTTGACGACTTTTAGTGTTAAACGTTTTCTGTACTATAGGTAGAGAGCCATGAGTATCTTGCGAATAATACAGTATGATTTGGAGACATTGTTCGTTGAATTCTGTTTCTGTCATTCACTGCAACAAAAACCCTGCAAACTTTCTCTCTACGTTCACTTTTCTTAAAGAGGATTGCAAGAGGTATTTTTTATATTTTTTTAGCAAGTAATTTATAAGTTATGAAATTTATGGATTATATTAATTTATATAAGAAGTGATTTTATTATTTTATTTTTTTACAATAATATGTTTTATTAATGATTATTTTATGTTGGTAGGGTTTCCTTTATTTTGTTAAGAATAAATTATTGATGTTGACGTCCTTTAGGAATTTTAAGGTGTCTGTCACATGTTCCTGTAACATTAAGTCTAAGAGGGAGGGGGAGGGAGGGGGGAGGGAGAGAGAGAGAGAGAGAGAGAGTATAATTTGTACTTCTGCTCTTTGGTATTGATAAAATTTGTTTATTGGTAGACTAAAGAGATGTACGGAATGGTATTTTCAATATTTAATTTTTGTCTAAATAGGTTTATTAGCATTGTCTTTGGTTTCTTAATTTTTTCCATTATTACATAATTAAATAATTTATTTTATGTATTTAAAGTTATTGATGATCTCTATATTATCCATAATTGATAGTATCGGTTTTGTTAAGTTACCACATGTTGATCATCTTTTTCTAACTTTACCAACATATATACAAAAATTAAAGTATGTAAATTGCATTTAAAAAGTTGAATTCATTACAATAAATGTCGTCCAATAGATGTATACATTCAATAATACATAATACAATTATACTTATAAATTATACGCAAAAGAGCATAACATCTAAAGAATTCCTAGAACCGGAGATACGAATTGCTTCTTAAATTTATTTTATCACGACCAAATGTTTCATAAAATATGCAAATAACAAAATGGTACAGCTGACGCTTTTAAATCTGGAAATGCTAATAAATTAGCAAAAAGCTAATATAGGTCGTGTCAGAAGGTTAAAAGTCATCATATTTTTGTCTCTTGGATACCAGGGATGTTTCTGACGAGTGGCAAACGTTCATCATTGATTCTTTTTCAACATAGTCATATTTAATATTGAAACTTTACTCTTGGTTCTCGTCGTTTGAGGTTCAAAATCTTCGCCATTGTGTAAGTAATATATATATATATATATATATGTATGTATGTATGTATGTATGTATGTATGTATGTATGTATGTATGTATATGAAAGGGGTGCAATTAAAACGTTTCAAGCAACTGATCAGTTACTTCAACATACAAGAAATAATTTGAAATTTTTATGTATTAATTAATTAAATGGAAGGGGTAAAACGTCGAACCATATGATATTTAGGAAGAATTTTATTTATAAACATATTTTATTAGCATCAACTATAATAATTTCCTTTAAATACAATTTAAACATAGTTATATTTCCGTTTTATTCGTGCTGTAGCGTCTATGATAGTAAGTAAGTAGTACGGTTATTAATAGTAGCAACGACACGAACTAAAGCAGAATACTATCGATGTTTATTGTAGATTGATTTTGACGATTTTTAATTTTATTTACGATAATGATAGTGGATTCACACTATTTCCGTATTTATTATAAATATCCCATATTTAAAATCTAACAGTATCTTGCAATCTATGGCAATTCGTTTAAATTCCGAATTTTAAAGTGTCTATGTATTTATTCATCAATGCTTAATTTTCAAATATTTCCATTTTCAAATTCAATAATATGAGTTTCGAAACACTATCCCGCCCTTCTATCAACTACACCTACAAACAAACATACAACTAAATCGCGAATTTTTGTTTTGTTTGTTGAAATTGACAGTTTCATAAACGTAAGTGGAGAAATAGAATCTATGTCGTCGTAGGAATTTGCTTTATCCATTGAACATTACGAATACGTTACTTTGGATATTTTATGTATATCTTGAATTTCGCACGATCGCATAAAAATCCACGTGAAACGATAATTTCCGAATTTGCCAAGTATTTTCATAGTGGTAGGGAATCGTGGTAGGGAATCGTGGTAGGGAATCGTGGTAGGGAATCGTGGTAGGGAAAATTTCAAACGCTCGACCGCGTTTTCGATCCCGCGGGGCATCAGTCGATTCTCGCCTCGAATCTCGATGAAAATCCCGCGCATGCGCGTCGTGCGATTTCTCCTCGCCAACCCATAGGCACGGGTGGTGGGGCCAGTCGGTGGATCGATCGACGTCCCGTCGAACCTCGCGGCCGTAAGCGCCGCTGCGCCTCTGGGCGGGGCGAGAGGGCGCTTCAGTCGTGTACTGGAGCCCACCAGGGTCGCGTCCAGCACCTCGAACGCTTCGGAGTTGCTCGTTCGCTCGGGTCTCTCTCTTTTCTCTCCATCAACCTTTCGAAAAAGAAAAAAGACACTCCTCGTGTCTTTAGGGGCTGTGTTCTGAACTAGACTTGGAAATAGACGCGTGATCCTTCAACGCATATATAAAAAGCGAGCGAGAAAGAGAGAAAGAGAGAGAAAGAGAGAGCCAAACGTGAGAGCTTAGTTAATATAGTGTTCTATCTCCTATTCGAGATATCCTTTCTTCGCTCGTATATACCCTGTAGTAGTAGTTCGAAACTCGAGGATCGTACTATTCCTGTTAGTACTATAGTTCCAGCGACGCGTATCAACCAGTGATCGTTCCAACGCGGCGCGGCTTGTATCGTCCTCGAAGACACGAGATCGTATCCGTACCAGGATATTTCTGTTTCCTTCGAATCGCTCAATTAATTCGTGGATTCTATATAGTTGTTCGTACTCGATCGTTCTCGTCGGTTTGGACATTTTATTACGTTCGACTGTTTCGGTTCTTCGAACGGAGCCGGTCGTATCGATTCGAGAGGTGATACGGGCGTACATAGATAGAGATACACGCATAGTGAGACAAGTGAGATATACATTGGAGAGGTGCGTAAAAAAGGTTTCGGAAGTATCCACGGGGGAGAGGTGTCTATGTACGCGGCCGGAGACACGGAGAGCTACCCTGGTACCTAGCGGACGACGCGGGGTGGCTTCACCAGTGAGTCTCAGCTTTACGCCCTTCTTTTCGCGAGCTGATTCACCGTCACGCTTGCTTTCGACGCTTTACAATAGCATTTCGAGGTCTGTTCGCGAAAAGTGATCTTTTATCGTTAATCTTGATCCCTCAGAAACCAAATTGATCGATTTCATTCCTCTTGCGGATTGTTTTGTTTGATTGCACAGATACGGGATTAATCGTCAGTTCATAAGAATAAATGAATTATAGTCACCATGAAGTGACCATTTTTACTTTGTAGAGAAATTTTGTAACACTTTGTTTTAACTTAAATGGTCTTCATATAGGGTTTACATAGAATATTGTGGGTGACTAATAGTGACTATGCTTCCATAAGTTGGTTTATTATAAGAAATTGACATTAAGGAAGTGACATGATATTATAAATGATAATGAATATTTGGAAATGTTATCATTTTTGTATATCTTCTAATTTATGGAGTTGATCAGTTTGGCGTCTGAACGGCTCACTTGGTATTAGAGTCGAAGCAAAGAAGTCAGAATGAAAGCCTGAAATCACTACGTGCTCCATGGAATCTAGTAGTTAAGAATGCTGAATTTTTTGCTAGAAAAGCTTTTAGAAAAATATCTATCGGTATAAAGAAAATTTCGACTGATTTTGAATTAATGACGAAATTACCTGAAAATTTGATACTACGCGATGACTGAGAGAATGATTTCTGGCTTTCGACCGGTAGTGTATATATGAAAAAATATGTAGGGTGTCCGATAACGTGCAGTACTAGTGAACAGGGTGTGATTCCCCATAGAAAAATAAATCAGTAATAAAGAACAAAATTTTCTAGGACGAGACGATCAAGTTTGAAAATATATATCAAACGTACGCGAGTTCGATTCTTTTTGAAACCGGAGTTTTATTTTAAAGAATTATATTCTTCATTCTCGATTTATTTTTAGGTGTAAAATAAGCACCTACTGATTTTTTGGGTGTGAATGTGAATCAAATGTATATACTTAAGAAATTTTTGCAATTCGATTTTCTCGGAAACAAAACTATGTTAATAAATTTTATTCTTTATTTTTGATTTACTTTTGCATGCAAAATAACCTTCTACGGATCGTTTAATAACAAATATCGTAATTTACGTGTATTCACAAGTTTTTCTTCACCTTGATCTTCTCGAAAAACGATGCGTAGCAATATTTTGCTTTATATCTTGGACTTCTTTTTCCACATGGAATCTCCTCCTTACTATACCACAATTACTGATACACTGTGTATAACGAGTATTTTAGTTTGAATAATTTTACATATAATATAATGTTCCTGTATTCTATGCAAATTGTACTATTCTTTATACAACACTTCTTGTACCATCCTAACCTCGCTATGACTATAAACTTTAACAAATTATTTCAATCTAATTAACCAATTATTAAACAAACGTACAAAATGCACATAATATTAAATTTAACGTTTAGAGAACTGCCTTTTTCTAGAATAATCGTGAATTTCTTTCTTATTTGGAAAGTTGACATAGGTTATAGATAGGTTATGATTCGATGTGTTTCTATATTGGGACACGATTTTATACAAAACGGCGTGATAGTGAAGTGATATATCAATATTATGATTTGACTATTACGCCTCGTTCAGTAAATATAATCGGCGTTGCATAGATGTTACGCGTTGATCTGTTTCTCTGAATAGGATACGATTTTATTACGAGACGATGTCTCTAAGTGGTCGAATGTATCGATACCGTGATTTGACTATTATGTCGAATGGGAGGGACAGTATTTCTCAATGTTCGATGTGCTGTTTAAAGCGTAATTCAGCATCTAAGGTGTAGAAAGCTTCAAGTATTTTTTACTTCAGTGTTTCATTTTTCTTATGTGGTTAGCATATCAGGCTGTTCGCCGAGCCGAGTTTCAAGCATTTTCGATAAATCGCGGTTTTAGTTAATGTCGAATTTTACACTCTATTAAAAAATATTGTACATATCTATACGTATATGAAATAGAGATATTATATTTTTGTTGATTTATTTTTTCATTTTGGATTGACTTTCCTTTCCATTGCCTTTTAAAGAAGTAACGATTGTTTTAAGATGAATTTTGTAGTTAGAGTCGAATGGTGAAACTTTACAGATTGGTAGAACACACTGGAAATGGAAGATGATTAATAAAAATATGAACGTAATTCGATAATTCAAATTATTGAAGTTTATATATGTATATATATATATATATGTGTATATATATATATATATATATATATATATATATATACATATATATAGAGCGTTTCCTGTTATTATTCGCTCTCCATTATTTCCAAGCGGAACCAACTTTTCACGAACTAAAAGATAAAGTATTATTTTCAATACGAAGTAAAGATTTGATCGTTCATAAATGTTTTATGGCTCTCGTGTTATCTATTGTTCTCCAAAATATATAAGCGGTACACAAGATGTTTTGATAAACGAAAGGAATAACAGAAATTTTACTATATTTCACCACGAAATTTTCTTTTCTCTATAAAAGTGTAATATTTTTTCCAAAAATATAATTTTAATATATTACATAGGTATGTTTGTCTTATACCAGGTATAAAGTGTCGAGCGAAATTCGAGTTCTTTTTTTTCTTATTTTACGTAAGTTTGTACTATCTGAATATATCAAATATATAATATATCCAAATATAAAACGTTTTATTTTTCCTTAGAAGCAAATAACAGCGTACACATTAAAAATATCTTATGGAATACACGTCTATGTGTGTGTGTGTGTGTGTGTGTGTGTGTGTGTGTATACACACACCTTTATATATATATATATATATATATATAAGGTGTTCCTGAAATGTCGAGTACTTTTCTTTTCTACTTGTTGCAAAGTTTTGTTTTCTGCGCAGTGAGGAACTTTTTTCCTTGAAAAGAAATAACAACGTAGCTTAGCTGCTTATATCTTATGTAGGCTATTTAAACAAAATTGCAAACTTTCTTCTTATTTTATCTTATCTGTTTCGCGAAAGTAAATAAACATGAATTTTTTGGAGGTAGAACATACTCCGCGTTATTCTTGAAATCTTCAAAGAAAAAAATTGATTGATTTTATCGATTAGAAATGGTGCACGAAGTGCATCACGATGACTGTATGTGAATGTGTCCGATGAAAACCATCCAAAGTCGTTAACACGTTGCCTGCCCACGGTGATCATCGGTGAACAGGCATCGCTAAATTTCTTAGAATAATTAAAATAAGGTAGATATTTCATGGACTAGCAAATTTTAAACATTGTGAGTGGCATTAGATAACAATGCCAACAAATAAAAGTAAAAAAATAATTGGTATGGTATAGCATATCTCAATTGGGCAAATCTCCGGGGCAAAATATAGAAAATTTGTGTAGTAATGAACGTGTTAAAAGTAATAGGGAAGACGCTAATCCCGTAATTCGCTAAAAATCTGAATATCAGTGCAGCGTATAGAGGGTCTGAAAAGGAAACCTGCATATGGATCGAACATTTTTTCGCTTTCGTCGACAACAGAGAAGTATTTCTTCCTTGAAAACGAAATCCTTGAGTTGAAATTCTGGAAAGCACGCGCCACAAAGGTTAGAGACTGAGAAAGCGGTTTTGGGAGGCAGGGGGAGAAAGAAATAGAGAAGGATGGTGAAACGCGACATTACCGATGTTACAACGTTTAAACGTTCGCCTTCGAGCCGAGGCCTCGTCCCCTTTTCGAAACTTCCGAAAAGACGCTTTTATGCGACGGATCGTCAGGCGAAAGACGTGTTTTCTTTGATGGCTCGAAAGAAAATACCGCCGGCAGCGCCAACTACGAACCGAAAGACGCCCACGATTTATTATTGATACTGCGATTCTGAATGAGTTACGCCTCGATTACGCGCCCTATCCCTCTTCGACACGAGAATCGAATCTTTTTTTTCTTTTTTCTTTTTTCTTTTTTTCTTTTTTCTTTTTTCTTTTTTTCTTTTTTCTTTTTTCTTTTTTTCTTTTTTTTCTTTGTTTCAATACACGTAGTCAGGTTATGTTCTTTTCTTTCGCATTTCCACTAGTTTCGTTTATAAATCATTAGTTAATATTGGTCTGTACAGCTATTGGCTTTTTTTAAATCTTCGAAATCTAAGAACAGTGGAAGAGTATTATTAAATAGGGTATTAGGTTATATAATGTGTAATAATATATAATTGCTAATGTAATAATGTAAAAGATGGAATCGAATTTAAGACAAGTGAAGAAAACAATAAGTTAAAGTTGACGAACGGAGATTTCTTTACTTAAAAGAAGAACACATTAGTGAGAACGTCGAGCGATTAAAAAATCTCTCCTCGAGTCAAAAACAGCGGACGTCTCGCGTATGTATTTTAAAAAACTCTGCCAATACCAACAAGTGGTAAGAAATAGTCCAATTTTAACTCTTTATATATATATATATATGTATATATATATGTATATGTATATAAAAAAGAAGGATCTTTTAGAGCACGGTTCGAAAGATGGATTGATATTTTCTATAATACACGACAGGTCGTTTTATCGTTATTTAATTGTATGGCAGTATAATACGCGTGGTGCTACACTTCGTTATAACAATACGTGTGTTAATTGCTTGAAATTTTCGATCATACTGGAAACAATAAAATTTAGTGTAAATAATACAATAGTATCGAACTCTAATTCTAATTGACTTATTTATAATAGTAAATTAGCATTGTTTAATCTTATAACAATAAACCACCATGTACTGTGCAATAATAATTGGAGCACATTATCTTCAAAATAAGTATATTTTCAACAACGCGTGATACGTATGTATGTACTGTTGAATAATTAATTATATCGCGTTACAGGTTAAGCAATTAATCACATTAGGTTAAGGCAACTTACATCATCAACGTTTGTTTCGCTTTATTGTTATGTCCTACGTACGAAATTGCGAAATTGCGAAATTGCACATTTTCACGATTATGTTTCACGATTATGCGTCGAATATTTGAACTTTATCGAATAGCGATAACCGGGGGAAATTGGCTGAAAAATGGGTGCATTCGTACGCGTCGATACGTGTTGCCGTTCTAACGTCGCTAATTGCAAACGACGTTATCATCCTAGAGTTCGTTTGCATGCTCGATAACTTTTCAGCGCGATGAGTAATTTGTTCGTTGCGTTGGTGAGTCTGACGATGCGTGTTAAAGGCTGCCTATTTCAATTTTTCTAAATATGCATATCGTAATCATAATTTCTTTTACTAAATTTTCTATACTATATATTTCTCTCTATATTTCTTCGTAAAATTATTCGAAATTATTCGAAATTATTCGAAATTATCGTAGCCGATACGAATTTATAATATATTCGTTTTGAAACGTATTTTAATTTTGCAGAAAAGTAATAATATCTTTCATACTAACGAAATTGATTACCAAGCATTTATTACCACTATATCATAGTAGTGGTGAAACGAACGTTAAACTTTATTCCATAGAAAATTCTACCTAGTGTAATCGTACTTGTATCGTACAACTGCGCGGTTGAATTTCACTCTTTATACCATACGGATGTATCATCGCCTCCATATCTCCGGGACTAAACCGAAGTAACGGCCGTAGCGACGATTGCGGTTCGTTTTTTGCAATGAGATATCACGGTTCTTCCAACTTCAAAGTCTCCAAGTAGGCTCTCAAGACCGAAAGCTCGCAGCCAGATAGTAAATTACTTATCGTTAAACGCGCGAAACACGTTCCCTGACCGGCCAGAAATAATCGTTTGAATAGCTTGATTAACCCCTTGCCTTACATATAACAAAGCTGTCCAAAGCTTTACTCACCGGCGAGCAAACGTTGCACCCTTCCACTCTCTTCTATATCATCTTCTGTTTTTAAGGTCGGCATAGAAGAAGAGGCAATAGCGTGTACACCTCATAGTACGAGGGTGTTCCAGGCAAATACAGGCAGATACAGATGACAATGTCTTCAACTCATTCGCTAGATAATACATATATACCGAAATATAGTTACTTCTACCTTCTATTTATTTTTATTACAATGGTCTGTATTTCAAGTACGTTGCCAAAATAAAATAAATAAAACAATATATTAATTATATTTAAATATTTTGCTGGATCAAAATATTAACTTTTTAATTAACTTGTAGCAAAAGAAATTTCAAATTCTACATATAATATCGATACGTCTAATTGACAAGAAAATACAATTTCATCGAACAGCCGTTGAGTATAATATACGTGCAACTATGTGAAAGTAATCAGTTTTCGCATATACTTTACCAAAGTCGAATTTGTATGTCGCTTTTTCCCCCGGTCTTCTCTCAATTTTCATGGGAAAAGTTCAGTTTGTACATAGTGAGCGAAGCTTCTTAATTAGCATTTCATTTTGAAATTCGTTTCATTCGTTTGGTTATTTAATTAAATTAGTCGGGGGCGAATTAACAAATTTTTCACTGAAAATTATTCGTGAATTTGCTATAGAAATTATTTATATCATAAATTACGAAATATATAACTGAATCGTAATCGATAATAAATAAGATGGAACAAGCAGGTATATATGTTCGTTTAATTCGTGCAACGCAATTTTTATCCAATAAACCGGAGTCAATTTTGAAATCTCCATTCAGATATTATCTTTTAGGAAAGATAAATATAAAGTTGTGTGAAAAGCGATTATGAAATGAAATCCTAAGTTTGGTATAAAATAGAATTTATGCGTTAGGATTTAAATAAAAATTCTTGGAAGGAAAAAAGGTCCGTTGCATGAAGAAGCCGGTTCTATATTCCTTAAAATAAACCTATAATGACATTCTGAGGCATAAAGGATTCACGATAAGATGGATGTTAAGGTAGTGACCCGAAATCTATGTATGACCTGGCGCGTATAGGTTAGATGCAGCGAAACGATTCGATCGATTTCCAGGGTACATTAGCTCCCATTATCCTGTTAATATTTCAGCGAGAAAAACCGCAAATCGAACCTCTTCTTTTCCTTACATCGTTGTTTACTTCTTTCGTCGAGTTATCGTTTCGTCCGAATCGGAACAGCTTAACGGTAAAGAGGTTGAAAGGAAACAATTTTAAGATTACGTAACTGTAGTACGTGAACTAGTAACGTATTAATTAAAAAGAATAGTTATCGCCTTCTACAGTGTGCAATATTTTATATATATATATATATATATATATATATATATATATATATATGTATATATGTATATATTAGGCAAAATGTTTTCGCCAACATACGAAGCTTACTTTCGGTTCGCTATGTATTTGCCAGTTTGCAAGCTTATGGCACGAGGTAGGTAAATAGGAAAATGACATACGGTTGTGCAAATTTGTAGCGGATAACTGCATACAAAGCGTTCACTTTATCTAGAAACGTTGGAATATATCTCTGTCGACGATTTCGAAACATTTGTTTCGTCAGATGCTATTACGAATGAAAATTTGACAAGGCACATATTTTCAATACAAAAAGTACGCGGACGATATTTTGATCGATTCGTCGATTCATAGGTAGAAAAGTAATATGAGAGAATAGAAGGACACAGAAATCTGAATTTGGTGAAACCAATAGATTCTACTCGTAAACAGCTACTGTTTCATATTATTTCTCATATGTGTCGATTATAGCAACAAACAATTATAAAATAATTATAAAATAAGAATGATACAAGATTATAATAAAGGAGATAGAGTGCAAATAAATATTTTGCATTAGTTTATGTAAAGTGCATTAATATTAATATTTATATTAACATAATTTTCCACGTCATTTACATTTTGTCTATTGAAATTTTTTGCAAATAGCAAGATATTCGTACGAGCAAGAAATATTAAGTTACAATAATAGAGGGTTATCTGCGCTTTCGATGCCTTTAAAAATACGTGGTATCAAGCGTAACTGTTTTATTAGTGGAGCGTAGAGTCGTGAACCAGGAGCTTCCTCGTTTGATAACAACAGATACATGGTAGTAACAAACCGAGGCAAACACTCGGAGAATTAAATGTCTACAAAAACTTGATTCATCCCTTCGTATATACATATATCAGTATAAATATAAGTTTAATCGCAACAGAACGAAATTTTCTTATTTTTTAAGATAAATCTCACGATAAACACGGGGTAATCGAACACCAACTATTATTATATTATAATTCAGTTTTTCTATTTAGAGATAAGGAGTAAACTAAAGTAGAAAAATATATATAAATGGAACTACAAGTTTCCATTGTTAGGAAGCTAGTGCCCGCGAGAGGGTTGAACAGTCTTCTACAAAAAAACTGATATTTTCCAAAACTAAGAAACTTACATCACCAGCAAACGCTATTACAATATCGTGCTTCTTCGACTTTCCTCTTTTACAATTTAATATAAGACAGAGTACAAAAATACAAATAAAACTTGGAATTTTCGTTGTTACAGAGCTAGATCTCGCGAGAGCGTAAACTCGTCCCAGGGTGGCGGGCTCCGTCAGCAGGAGGCGGCGAGCGTGTCGCGGAGCATCAGCTAGTGTGCAAGAAGCGAGATAGATAGATAGATAGACAGATAGAGAGAGAGAGAGAGAGAGAGACAGAGACAGACAGAGACAGACAGACAGACAGACAGGCAGACAGACAGACAGGCAGAAAGAGGGCGAGTGAGTGAGATATATATATATATAGAGAGAGAGAGAGAGAGGGAGTAAACGTGACGAAGAAGACGAAGACGACGTCGTCGGGGTGTTGGTGTCCGAGGGTGGCGGCGGTGGTGACGCGCAGGAGGTGGTGGCGGCGGAGGAGGGTGGAGGCGACCGTGGAAGAAGCTACGACTCCTGCGACGTGAGTCGCGAGCCGTGCTGGTTGGGTGGTGGTGGTGGTGGTGGTGGCCACGAAGAGGGTAGAGTAACGGTTTCGTAGCCGCCGAGGGAAAGGTAGAGGCTTGGTGGTGGCGTTTGTGAAGGCAACCTGTGGCAAGATGGGCTGCGCCATGTCCGCTGAAGAGCGGGCCGCACTGGCCCGTAGCAAGCAGATCGAGAAGAATCTCAAGGAGGATGGTATCCAGGCTGCTAAGGATATCAAGCTGCTACTGCTTGGTGAGTTTATTTACACACGTACGGCATTTATATTTTTAGGTACGAATGATATAGATAGAGGAACTCGAGGTAAGACGATGGATAGCAACGGTCTCGAGTATATATACGTTATACGAGGCGTATTCGGGACGGTCCGGCTTCCGATCGGCTATTACTGAAAAGCAGAAATCTGTTTCCAAAACCTTAAACTACTACTTAACTACTACTTGAAACGTGATAAAAGTTTTTATCATTGTAGACATTTGTCATAACGGGACGCCTATTTCTCCGTCCTCGCTTCGCTTATTGTTATTTATACATTCGCCATACTTGGTCGTCCTCCCCTTTCAGGTTTAGAACGGACTTTCCGATTTCCGCTACGTATCGCCGCTTCATAGACCGGTGTCGCCTAAAGTGGCGCCCGGCGTCGACGTAACTTGAGAAACTTCACACGGTTTCAGACACAATTTCGTGAAGCGGGGACCGTAAAATTTGCGAAACACGAATGGAAAGTGACAGAGTCGCGTCACACCGGTTGGAATTTCCAAAGATACGCTTAACCGGGGTCCTAGCTGCGCGTTTAAGCGCCTCTTGATCGTTCCGTATGAAGCACGGGTGCAGAAAGACTAACAGGTTCCCTGTTAGTCTCAGTTGCAACTGTCTCGGTAAGGGTAAAAGAAAAAGAAAAAGAACGAAGGGAAATAAATTTCTGCTTTTCTTCAATAGCCAATCGAAACTTACTTTCTGGATATCGCCACCCTCCCCCCACCCCCCACCCCCCACGTATCCATCCATGCATCACAAGTAGGTTCGAACATTTTAATACTTTATAAGTACAGTAGAATGCCGATTGCCCGAATAATTACAGAAAGACCTGACGATCCAATATTTGTGATTGCACAATAATCTAAACTAATCAGAATTGGTATAGGGCTCTGTGGATTATAAATAAAGAAAAGGTAAATGTATGTATAAGTAGGAGGATGTCGGGACTCGATGTTTAAATTAAATTATATCGAGCCTAAATTAATCACGGTATAAATAACGAGTATAGATCCACTAAAGAGACAGGCGCTCATTATGTAATCACCGACTGGCCATTTGTAGCTGTTTAAACAACACCTTTCCAATTACGATATAACCATTAAAAAACATAACAAAATTTAGTCTTTTTCGCGAACTGCGTTTTTCTTAGCCGAGCAGGCGTGTGATCAAAAGATGTGAACGTAACCGACGGTTGCTGCGAAAAGTTATATTTGGCACGTGGTCAGATTCGTTGTAGCATTTATGCGTTAAATTCGTTTAAATAATTATCCCAATCGATAAAATTGACCGAATTCGTTTCCGGATTACTTGTTCTGGGCCCGGATTAAACTAAGTCTTTGTTAAATGTAATTATTATTAGCATTTAGTATTTTTAACGGGCAACGTGTCTATTCAAACATCAAATATAAAAGCTTCGAACGCTATAAAATCGAATAGATTTCTTCGATCAGATCGAAGCTTCTTTAATCCGAAACATTTAAACATTTCCTACAATCTTTGTATAATAGCTTAATAATTTTCTTAAACAATATCTAAGTATATCTTTAAAAAGCTTCCTCCTCTTAATTTATATTACTATAATAATGATTTAATACGTGAAATGGAAAACACCGAACAATATCATTGATCGATTACTTGATCGCGCGTGTCGCTCTTTCAACCGCGTGTCTCGCGAGAAATTTCGATTCGAAGGAATTTCAGCAGAGAGCCCTACAATTCGAGCATCTCCGTTAATTGGTTGGCTGTCCTCGTAAATTCAGTTTCTGCCCGGCTTTCTCCTTTCTTTTTAACGACTGGTCCGGATAACGTGGCTCGAAACTAATGAACCAGATGATAATTGGTGTGCAATTATTATCGCGGACGTGCTCTTGCAAAATGCCTCGTTCTGATACAATCGCGTTACTCTCGCGCCAACGAGGAATTCATTTCCTGGATAATAGGGCTTTTATCTAATTTCTATTTGTTTATTCGTTTGCTTTTCTCTGCGGAAAGTGACAAATGATTTGTGAAAATTGGAGAAATCGTCAACGTTAATCTATACTCCACGATATTCGCGGTATTATCGATTAGTCGAGATATTAATTCCCTAATAAATGGAATTTCGTTCATTTTGATGAAAAATGGAAGCGCCAGGTTGTAAAGCAAGATAGTGAGGGAGTAATGATTATTAAAGAGACAGAAATTTACAAGTATAATGGGCTGCCAATTATTCCCATGGGAAGAAAGAAATGAATTTGGGAGGAAAAAAGTGCCGGCTTTCTGGTTGTTTCGCGCGTGTTATTAATCGACAGACAGAAATTAAACTCGCGTTCAAATTAGCGAATGATATATGTAGACGGAGTAGAGGGAGAGAGAGAGAGAGAGAGAGAGAGAGAGAGAGAGAGAGAGACTGGGAGTAGAAGAGAGAGCGACCGTGTGCGTTTCCTGCAGCATAAATGGGATGAAAATACTCGTGGAAGACGCAAGCAAAAGGAATGACGTCATTGGTAACACCAATAAACAGGACCCAGATTTCCCTCGGATAATCTCGGGTTTGAATACCAAGCAGAAAATCAGGAATTCTTTGTTTCTGCCTCGATCGATCGAATTGTGAGAATTTTCGTAAATCGATGCTCACCCGATGCCTCAACGTCCGCGAACTAGCGTTAACTCGTTTCGTTACTTCCACCTATTACTATAAAATACTTTTATTACTACATTTACATTTTATATTTCCTACATAAATATAGCTGTTAACTAAAAGGAATATCTCTGTTAGAAATCGATACGTATATAACACGAAGTAAAAGATTGGTCATTTAGTTGAATTAAATAACTTCTGTTTAGCGTTTGAATTAAATTTATATCGATATTAAGAAAGGTATGTAATAAAACTCTCCATATAGGAAATATGGATTATTACGAATTTCGAAAATAACAGAGTAACGAGTATAACATTTACTATAATAAGTAGTTTGATGGAGCAGGCACAATAAATCTGTTACATCTCCAGGTTCTTTATCGCTGAAATGTCGCGTTAAAAAGAAGAATAGAATGAGAATGATGATTAAAATCGTGATTGCAAAGACTCGATCGGATCTAGAAATAAGTCAATTGCTGAATTAACTACCTAGCTTTTAGCGATGTAAAATTAGACTTGTATATAGACCGATTCTCTGTATTTTTAGCGTATTGTATTCCAGAATCTTTCTTCGTACATTTCAACGAGTCTAATATGATATAATACTTAGATCTGACAAGGTGTTCAATTTATCTACTTTGATTCTTGTCGCAAAAAATTATTGCCACTAAAAATCTTCCGACGTTCCTCTTCTATAACGAAATTCTTTTCCATTTTAACAGAGGCTTGTAATTAAATTTTCAAAAGTACAAATTACATATTATATACGCGTGCGTGCGTGCGTGCGTGCGTGCGTGTGTGTGTGTGTTCAGAAAAATATAACTCGTGTATTTGCAAAAATTTTAAACGTCGCGAAAGCGAAATACGAAACTTGGTGAAAAAAGAAAGAGAAGCTTCATCGGAGAATATGGATATGTGCAAATAATTTTCGTAGCCAATTGTAAATTGGAGAATGAGTCTTCAGTTTGTTAAATACGTGTCTCTATCATCGCCAGGAATACGAACGACAGTACGTACGATCGTTGTTTCCAATGACTCCTAGCGCACGAATGATAATTTATTGGCGTTCGTGTTACACTGTGCGTCGATCACGGTGTTGCCTAGAATCGTAAAATTCGTATCGTTCGTGATAACATACGTAACAACAAATAGAGTGGAAGCGAAACGAGGATATCGGTAATATTAACCGGAATAGCGATAAAAGCGATAGGGTATAAATAATGGCGCCGTTTACGATAATTGCGTTTCCCGAATTTATTAAGTATCACTCACGATGCGTTACGTTTCACCTACATTTTCTTTTATAAATTATTTCTTATTCGTTGGTATTATCGTTTTCTCATACAACTTTCGTCTCTTATTTCTTAGTTTTCTCGCTGCTTTATCAAGTCACCCTCGTGAAAGATGCTAAGAAGCGTTCGAATGTAACGAAGCTTGACGAATGTGAGGGTTCTCGCGTGAGAATAAAACCGTTTGGGTAAATGATCGTTTAATTAGTTTGAGTAGTACATACGCGTTATGACAAGTGTGACACAGTGATAGTTCCGTGTAGAACCGGGCTTGAGCGAATCAACTTGATGAGTTCGTGGCATCAATTAGATGACGCAATTGGCTTTATCGTCAAAAGTACGATTTTTACGGACACTTTTTCATACAACGGTTGGAAATTTTGATTAAAAACCAGAAATTTCTCTCTAATTTAGTACAAATTGATATAACATAGTGGTTCAAACGATTCCCTAGTTGGATTCCACCACCTTTCTGCAAATCATATTTATAGAAACACGAATTTGCATAAATACCTGTATCCCAATTGCGAGAAGAGAAGAAAAATTCGAAAGTTGATAATTCGCGATAGTTAAAGCTTCGACATTCTGAAGATGTCGTCAGAGTTGTTTACGATGTTGTTGAGACATGTCGTTTCGCTGTGTGCCAGATTCGATTCGAACAAACTAGAATCCGACCGGTTCCAGACGATCGACAGAAGTAGTACGTAGTAGACTGAACGGGTTCGGGATGAAAGAGCTTTTTAAAACAGGGGGAGAGACTCGCCACCCATAAGCAGGAAAACAAGTTCCGCTGCCACAGTGTGCCACGTCATTTCCGGGCCCCGGCTTCCGCCCGTGCGCGCTTCTTTCCCTGTACATAAATATTATGACACTCGCGGGGAAAATGAGATAAGCCTGAAAATTTAGCAGCAAATTATGGGCAATTCTTTGAAAGCTACCCTACCAACACATTCTCAGATATCAGAATCTATTAGACTGTAAAGACCTTATACATATATAGGGTGTCTTCCAGTTTTTCGTACAAATCGTGTTCTTTGATTTTTCATTTTCTCAAGAGTTTAGGTTCGTTTACTTCGTTACCTCTATTTCATTTTCGTCGCTACAGTTTTACAATATTATACAGATAATAGATAAATTGACTCGAAGTAGACGTTCCTTCCGCGCGCCTCTTACGTTGCCTCGGTAGAAATTTCGGTTTCGTTGTTTCTTATTATTTCCAATCGAACGAGACTGAACCTCCGATCGACAAATCGATATACTAATATGATAAATAAAGATTAAGTGAATGAAACGGAATGGAACGACCTATGAATCACCTACTATCCAGTGACTATCCAGTGACTGTCCAGTTAGCCAATTATATTTTTCTGCGTTTCTTACCGATTCTGCATTACTGATTATACACGTTTCATGCTTACGTTATTCTTTTCAATTCTCAGGTGCCGGAGAGTCTGGGAAAAGTACCATCGTTAAACAAATGAAGTAAGTAGCTAGCAAATTTTTTAATACGTTTATGCAAACTCGTATCTTTACGGGCGAAATTAAAACAAAAAACTGGAAACTAAATAGATACTTTCGTTTACGCGTGAAACTTGATAATTATTGGTTCGTTTGTGAACCCTCCCCTCCCCCGTCCCGCCGCCGTACTTTAATTACAAAATCAAATGTGAATCGAGTTGCGTTAATTTTTTGCACGCGCACATTTGTACGTACGCATACACGCAAAATATGCGTGTAAATTATTATATTGATTTTTCTGCAGAATAAAAGCAGTTTCGTTAACGTTATAACAAATCGGTTGTTCACCTCGAAAAATCCGTCATTTCAGCGTTGAAAGACCGGCGGCCGGTAGAACGTGTTTGAAATCTTGTTTTGCAGTCAATGGACCCATTCATGGTGTCCCATGGACAAAGGCATGCGTGTTCAACCGCGGAGAACGTTTGTGGATTACTGATTTACTGGTGACTTACTAATGCAAAAGTGCCTAAAAGTGTTGAAGGAGAAACTGTAGATCTCGAAAAGCACGATGATTTCGGTACGAAGAATTCGGCAAACCTTACGAAATAATGTACGAAAAGAATGATAATCATGAATGTACGTAACGTAGGAACAAAGTTTTACCTCTACTAAGCAGAGTTTACTAAAATGAACAACGTTTCCGATATGATAATTTCGGTATAGAAGCCTAAAAATAAATATGCATTTCCAAAGAAATTCAAATACGAGGCATAAGTATGCAGGGATACGCGAGTTCGTATTAAATGCTGATACAATTTTTACAACTTGATAATGGTTTTTCTCTAAACTATCCCGTCGTAGAAACCTGAATCAAAATTAATTGCCTGTCACCATGAATATATGGACGACTTATACCGAATCGGTCTTAACAAGATGCCCGTCATTTATTTTCCCAGAATTATCCATGAAAGCGGATTTACACCCGAAGACTTCAAGCAGTACAGGCCCGTGGTATACAGCAACACGATACAATCACTAGTCGCTATTCTCAGAGCGATGCCGAATTTGGATATCAACTTTTCGACCAACGAACGGGAGGTAAGTCGAACCTTAAGTTGGTACTTACGGTGATTAGGTTCTCATTGAACTCTGCTGTATTCTCTGGATCGTTTACCGCTCTTAGAGAATTTAGTTACTGACACCCGTCATATTCAAGATTTCTTTACTAAATATCAAAACACCTTCGTTTCGTTGAAATCAAAGCGAGATCGAAAGATTCTAGGACCGCGACAGAGCGGAAGCAGGGGCGGAAGCAGGGGCGGAAGCAGGGCCGAAACGGCGCACTACTCAGACACAGACGCGAGACAAGACACTTGCAGACTCGTCTTTCCAGCAAATACTCTTTCGAAAGGAGACGTGAAAAATTGAGTTAACGCCATTGGTTTGTTAGACGTGTGACGTAATTGGGAAGAAGAAATCAATTTTTCTGGAAATCGATCTCAGCTGAAAGATTTCCGGTACATATGTATACAGACAAAAATTTATGAGTTTTGATTACTAAAAGTCTATTTTGCGTTTTCTAATGCAACAAAAATTATACGAGATGAAAGATTACACGATTGAATAAAAACCGAATCGAGGATCAATGGATGAGCCTCGTAATTTCTTCTGAAATAGAAGTAGATACGCAGATAAGTAGAAAAGGCGAAGATCTGCAAAGTTATGAAATAGACGGAGTTCCGTTAGGAAAAGCGAAAGGCGGAAGTAGGCGGCGGAAGCGGTAGAAATTAAAGGGTAAAGGTTAGCGGTCTGCCGGGAAGTCAAAAATTATCGATAGCCCGAGCACTTAAACGATCGATGCGCATCTCGAGCCAGGTTCTGAAGCACCCTCTTCGGCATATTTACCGATCGTGCAGCATCGCGGCTGCGTCGTTTACCTTAGAGCCAATAAACGAGCCCCTGCCTCGAAAACAACGAGTACGATGGGTTGCCTCGAGTGCCGATTGATCCGGCTCCTCGACGAACCGACCCAGTGTTTCTCAATCTGATCTCTCTTCGGTTTGCTCCCCTTTTTTTTCTTTTTTTCTTTCTTTTCTTTTTTCTTTTTTTTCTTTATTTAATATTTTTCTTATTTCTTATCATCTTGAGCTGATTGTTCCCTCACCCTCCCCTCCCCGCCCCATTTCGTACCATTTTTATACATTCGTACCATTTGACAAGCTTTTTTTGTAGCATTTCTGGTAACTTGGAATCAATGTTGTCCTTGGTCAGATTCGTTCCTTACCTATCATGATACGTTTCGAGTATCATTGCGAATCGGCGTTTTCTTCCAGTGGTTTTAATAAATCAACATGCTTTCCTCTTGTTAGATATCAAAATCTCGTTGTGCTTCAACATGCTGAAAGCCCTCCTCGTACTCGTTAAATATCGCTAAACTTCGATCTTGTAATCTCGAACGTGCGGCAAGACAGATTCCACATCGAATTTCATTTCATTTCTTTTTACACGTCAAACGATCATTTCTTTCAAATTTATTCCATTACAATCTCTTCCATCCTCTCCACTCTTCTATCAATCAAAATGACATTGTCCAAACTCGTATCAACCTATCATTTTGAAAATATGCATAAATACGTAGACAACGTTATAATTAAATAATACACTTCAGTTATAAAGAAAGGAAGAAAGAAAGGGAACAAAACACAATAGGGAAACGTATGTTTGGCGGTTCTAAAATCGTCGAAGGGAAGAGCGTAATAAATACTGGCACACATACAACAAGATTTATGCACGTCGTATACACCTCCACTTGCTCGTCTTGCTATATCTTAAGTGTTTAAGTAGTGTTCACTTGTTGAAGCATTTGGCAAGGGCACATTCAAAAGGAGCGTAGAGCGCACATCCACTTCAGCATTTTAACCTAATTTGGACGGTACTTCCGCTTTTTAATTAAGTCGTATAAGATCGGCAAATTTTTACTCCGTATTTTCTTTCTCTATTTCTTTTCAATATGAGTAAATCGAAAAAGTTCTTTGTACATGTTCCCTTGATAATTTCTTCGATAGATCGGAATTAATTCGCACGATCTTTGTAGCGTTAACAAGCAAATCAGTTGAAGCATCAGTTAAACGAAAGAATAATACAAAATGTTGTTTTAATATTGGAAAAATATAGTGTTATCGATGTTTATCTTACGTTAAAACTGGTATATATGTATTCTGTAAATTGAGTTAACTTGAAAATTGCTTATCAGCCGGATGCGAAAATGGTGTTCGACGTGATCCAAAGAATGGAGGACACGGAACCATTCAGCGAGGAGCTTTTGGCTGCGATGAATAGACTTTGGGCCGACAGCGGGGTCCAGGAATGCTTTGGCAGGAGCAACGAGTACCAACTCAACGACTCGGCGAAATAGTGAGTAAATTTGTCACGTCGACTATATTTACCAATTTATAACTTTTACGGATAAGATCTAGAGCTCACAAAATCTTGGAGAAACTGCCCTAGCTCGAGGATAATTCATCAGGAACATCAGCAATGTGAAATCGATCGATCATCCTCGTCTCTAAGACCTCAATACCGTTTCTACTAAAGAAAAAAAAAAAAAAAAGAAAAAGAGAGAGAGAGAGAGAGAGAGAGAGAGAGAGAAAGAAGAAAATTGTTCATGCTACTGTGAAAATGTAAATGTTGTGTAGAATGGTGCATTAAAAAGCGGGCTAATCGCTGGACAGATACTGTATCAAAATTATCTCTACTGGGTTTTTTAAACGGCCTGGGGGGTTTAAAGGGTTTTTACAAGCATAAAATCAAGCTTTTTAACTCGAGCTTCAGCTTAGATAGATAAAATTGATAATGATAGAAAAAACGTAGAACACATAGAAAGGGAAACAAAACGTTAATTCTGAAAAAAGTCACAAGTGTTGACACGTATTATTATATTTCCTATATATTCGATTTTCTATAGTTTCTTAACTCGACCATCGACACGGTTTTATTATAGGGAGAATATTTACAAATAAACATAACCCAGGGAGAACCTGCCAAAGTCCTTGGTACCTCTACCACCTAATTTGGAGTAGGTCCAAATCTAATAGAAACTGAACCTTTCACGGCTCCATTCATATTCAACAGCGAGACCTGCCAGCCACCAAGAAATTAATTACTGTTTGGCCGGAGATCAGTAATTTAACGTCATTTGTAATTCTATCGTTTCAGTATACATTACACTCGTACTATTTATTCAGTAGACGATAACTTCTAATTCGAAGAAAACCAATATTTGACGTAAAGAATATTAAAATCGAGAAATTGGAAAATGCAGAAAATGAAACATTTCCAATCAATTTATACCATTACAAATTTAACGTTTCAGTTCGCAAAGTCGAAATTCAAAGAGATTTAAATTTGTTCTTTTAAATACTGTCTACGTTCTAGAAAAACGTGTCAAAGTGGAACACCTTGCTTTACCATTTTGCCATTTCTCTTACACGAATATTTTCGCACGATTACTGATTTTCCCAGAAAATAATTTTCAAAATTGTCAAGAAGATTTGTATTTCTCCGCCTATATTAAACATAAAACCCAGATATGTTATATTATGCAGATTAATTTTCAAACTTAAATAAATTTATCAAACCTGTGCGCGTAATGATATTAATTCTAAAAGCTGATGTGACGACACGTCACTGAAAAATATTATATCCAGTTGAATATTGAACTGCCAGCACATAGAATACGCAAGCACAATGGCAATGATTCCGTGATGAAGACAATAGATGGCGATTAGGTTACATCTAATCCATCTAGAAAGCATGACACATCCTCGGAGATAGTAATCTTGATGGTAGTAACATTATCCCTCGCAAAATACGTGCCTCTATGCATTTCAAATATTGTCTTTTTATCAACAAATTGGCAAAAAGTTATGATTAATGTATAACTAACTAATTCAATTTATGTTAGTTAGTTATTAGTTAGTTATTAGTTGGTTATTGGCGCGTGTAAAGTAATGATAGAAATTATTCATTAGATTTTCGCAATTGAACGAGGTAGGTATTATGACGTCATATGGCAAATTGTTTAATGACCAGTCTCTGTTAGCAACCTGTTGTGTCCTGATTATAGTGTGCGTAGCAACAAGCATCGAACAGAAGGGTCACGATTTATTGCATTACTTCTCTGCGGATATTTTCGCATGTTTTCTAACGCATACAGCTATAAAAGTACTATTTTCTTCAGTTAGTTATCAACATTCATTAGGGATATTAAATTACGTTGCATAAAAATGGAAAGATAAACATTGTTTTAAATAAAATAAATAGAATAACAAATAAAAGAGATTATAACATTTGCGGAGGTTAGAAGAAAATTATCATCTGATAATTTGATGTGTTAATCTCAGTTTGAAATTCGAATTTAGATTTTACAAGGTACGAAGTAGATTCAGGCATAACTACAACTATATATCGGGTGGGACTAAATTTACTATTTACAGTATAACTTAAAACGAAACAATCGCCTGGAAGAACAGCGAACCATGTAAAATGATATTTTTTAATATCTTCTCCTTTCTTTTTTTATTATAAAAAAAAGCTTAAAATCCTCTTGGAATATTTTTATTATTTATATTGCGCCTTTTTCCACAAATAAGATTCTGTGAACAGTACATCATCAGACCCTCAATATTGAAAATATAAAAATCTTCTAAATTAGCGCTATTAATACAAATACTAACAAAACTACGTGCCCCTGAATATACAGAGAAAAAGTTTATATAAACAAATCTGTATAGTTTACAATATCCCGAATTATATTCTCCCAGGAAAGTAAATTTTTCCAAAGCAAATTATCAATACCCTGTTACGCGTAATCTTTCTTTCGAATCTCCAGAAATGTCCCTATATGTAACATTAATTTCAACCCAGACAATTGTACTCGACTCTACTCTAAATAACCAAAAAGAACAGAGAGAGAGAGAGAGAGAGAGAGAGAAAGAGAGAAATAAAACTCCAAATTACTCCAAAACGTCCGAACGTTCTGAAACGTAAGTAGATCTAACCTAAAAGCTTAATTCAAGTTTTACCGATCGTAAACCACCGGTAGACACAGCACTCGAGACGAACCTAATTTCGCCAGGCAATGTAGGCAATAAAAAATAGAAAAAAAAATAGTGCAACTGGAGGGATCCGAGCATTCTCTTTCGTCTTTTTTCCCCTTTTTCTTTCTCTCTTATTTAGGTTCAGCGGCGTATTGATCGTCAATGACGTCACGCCACGCCCGTGTCACGTGGCCTAAAATGGCCGCCGACACCATCCCCACCACCACTCTTTCTTCTCTGCCTTACTATGTTCCCTCGTTTTCACCCCCCAACCCCAATTGTTTCTCTTTTCATTCTATTGCCGCTGCTTCTCTTTCTGTGCCCTGTACGCTCTGAGAGAGAGAGAGAGAGAGAGAGAGAGAGAGTCAGAGAGACAGACAGAGAGAGAGTGAGTAAAAGGGAGAAGCAAGGAAATATGTGTGTATAGCGATACGCAAGAATGTTGAAGCACAACGGGGTGGAACGTACAACAATAGAACGGACAAAACATCACTCGTTGTTGGAAAATTCGTAATAATTGGACACTTAATAATTAGCAAGCAAGACGGGGAAAAAATGGGGTTAGGATAAAGCGAGAAAATCGGGTGCAAGGACACGAAAATTCTGATAGGCCTCCCGGGAGCGTTCCTTTTGATGAGAACAGTTTCTGCGCGATTTCGTGAAACTGCTAGCTTTTTAATTCTGTTCTTGTTAATCTACCAGTACGTACCCTGTTTAGGGAAAATTTTTCTTTTAGAGTTTTACTACATTTTAGAATCTTCCTTAACAATAATGATTATCGAGCATAAGGTCTTGTCATACGACTGTTTTTAACGGTAATAATTAAATTAGAAAACAAATGTTATAAAGTAATCGTTATACTTTTTATTCTTTGTATCATATGTTTTGAAGTGATTGTTTCATATCTCTTGACACTTTTGACTTTTGTATACATATATACATAATGTTCGATATAAAGATTTCAATATAAGTATGAGAACGCTAAATGCATTCGATCACCCCATATATTTCAACTACTATACCTTATGCCTTATGGTTGTAAACGCTAGTAACCGAAACGCGGGTGATCTACGATGTTTTCGAAAAGCAACTGGTGATAAAGTCACGTTACAGCTCACGTATACAGGATGTCTTCAAGTGTAAATATGAGATTTCTTAGAAATGTAAGCTGTTCCTTTCTCGGTTATTGGTTATCAGCGTTTCGAGTTATTGACAACGAAAGATGATCCACGCGTGTAAATCTAACCTCAACTAGCGTGTTGCATACACATTGTACATACTTACTTACTTACCCCTACCATGGTTGCGACTGCGGATCCATTGTGATTATTATTACCATATATATATATATATATATATATATATATATATATATATATATGGTAATAAAAGTAATAAAAATATATATATATATATATATATATTTTTATTACTCTATCTTTGTATTACTCTATCATTATTATATACTACAGATATATAAATATTTGTCAACTTAATTATTACTCAACATTCAAATATATTAAATATTTTGTGATAAAACATTTAACATTTCAAATATTACATATTAATATCCATTTATGATATCGTTATTAATATACTTTCAATATTCTCAATCTACTGGCACTAAATATTCACATTTTATAGTAATTAATCAACACGGTAACATAAGCAGAACAAAATGACAAGGAATTATCGAACAACGCATGGTAACGTTTTGCTATTTTATATTAATAGCGTGCCATTTTTTCTGGACACCCGATATCGATCAGCCTGGCCGATATCCGTACGTGCGAGCCACGAAAACCAATATAAAAACCATGCAGCGCGATAAGATGAAAATGCTTGTGCCTGGCTACAGGTGCATCCAACTTTGGCAATGAATGCTAAATCACAAGAAGTGGGAAAATCGATCGAACCCGATCTCGGTTACGACCTGAATTTAGAACGAGGGGAATGTCATTTACTCTCTAGAAGTCTCTGGGAACACTTTACACCACGTGTGAAAGTGCCGCTTAAAGTAGATTATATAAATATCTTCAGTCTTTTAGGAATGAAAAGTTAACCCAAAATACAGTAAGAGAAAATTATAAAATACTTTTTCAGAATTATTTCGAACACTTTTTCTTATTTCCTTTCATTTCTCTTTAAATATGCGTATATAATTAAGAAAATGGTCCTCTAGATCGTTTAAATATGTGATATTTTGAAGAGTTCTCTAAAAATATAACTAACGGTCTTGCGTTCTTCCTTGAAATTCCAGTTTCCTGGATGATCTAGACCGATTAGGGGCCAGGGATTATCAGCCTACGGAGCAAGATATTTTAAGGACCCGTGTTAAAACAACGGGAATAGTCGAAGTCCACTTCTCTTTCAAGAATCTTAATTTCAAGTAAGTACCCGGGTCAGATGTTTATTCGTAAAATGCACAAAAACGATTCTGATAATACACAGTTCTGTTAAACGTCAAATTTACATACGTAAGAAATATTACTAACCACCATAGCATTATCCATATTATTGATCTTCTGCAAAACTTCATGAACTTATCGTCTATTTTTAAAGGACACATATCTTTGGACCTGACAGGTTATTCTCCTTTTCAACTATGTCATATTAAAGTGCTCTCTTATCGCCAACAGATGGCATTGAAATCATACAATGGAGGAAAATGAACTTTTAGATAGAGTATTGTAAAGTATAGTTAATTTAACAGAAGAATATATTACTTGATACAGTTATCTAATACGAAAACGAATATAATACAAAGAAACAGGAACGAGAAAGTGAAAGACTGACTCGTTTTGATCTAATCCTTACGATCAAAGATGGATACAGGTGTAACTTTATCAACACCACTGATATGAAAAAAATGTTATCTTTTTGGAGATTTTAGGGTGTACCGACAACAGACGGGAGATTGTTTTCTATTCCGCAATCGAACGATTATTCCTATCTCGTATGCGCATAATAATGTATACAATTTTGTTTGCTCTTTTGTTAATGTAATGCAATACATGACGCAAACAAATTTTAGGTACGAAATATCTACACATTTACTAGTAATTTAATCCTTTCAATTACAAGTAAATTAATTACAAATAGCGGTACACTGTAGTAATATAATTTTTAGATATAAAAATATTTGGAGATTCTGGCATGACAACACAACATTAAAAATCAAGGAACATATTGCTACGGGGAATATTGTTAACATTGATCTCAGTGATTAAAAAAAGAAATTGAGTAAAGAGGCAGGAGAATGGTAGGCTAAAGGGAGAGAGCAATGACTTATGAATGATTGAGCATGAATCATTGGGATGATAATTTAAGAAACTGGGCACATGCATTCCTTCTTTCAATTAATGTCACTTTAAGAAATATTTCTTTGTAGATATTTATTTTGTGCTTCACAATTAGAAAACTGAAAATTTGTATTATCGTGTTATTTTTCCATTGTCTCTAAGCACAATTTTGTGTGTGTGTGTGTGTGCGTCGATTGTTCTCTTTTTAATAAAATTTAAAGGAACTATATTTAGATAAATGTAATACTGTTTTTCAATGTTATTTTCTATAAAAATGGAATAGGAGCATAGAAATATCAATAAAATAAGATTGACATATTTTAATTTGTTAATTAATTATCCAGTGAATTACTGAACCCTTGTTCGGTATCGGTATACCATTGCTTCTTTACAGATTGTTCGACGTGGGCGGCCAAAGAAGCGAACGTAAGAAATGGATCCATTGCTTCGAGGATGTTACCGCGATCATATTTTGCGTTGCGATGTCCGAGTACGATCAAGTCCTGCACGAAGACGAAACGACGGTAAGTATCGGCACTCTTTTTCCACTTGACAATTTCACTTTTTTTTTTAGTAATACATAATAAACAAAGTTTAGTAAATGACAATAAAACCAAGATGATATTAAACGATATTTTTCATTTAAATAAAGTTTTGTTTTATTAGTTTCAATGTTTTATATAGTTAGACAAAAAAATTTCGATTTTTTTAACTAGTTTATTTATATTAAAGTGATACGAGGTCATAGTGTACGCACAAAAGGACAGGTGATATTTCACGGTGCGATGGTGAAATTCGTAACAATAGAGTAATTCAAGAAGCCAAGGAAAACTAAACTGCACTGATCTCCACTTACCGTATCAAGAGTTTTGGAACTTTATAAGTGAACAAGGGAATTCTAAAACACATACAAGTTTCCAGAGTCTTCGGATTTTCAGAAAAAGTCTCCTCCTTACGTTACGATAGGTGTACATATACGATATAGGAAATATACATGGTATATGTATCATGAACTGTAGACCCTTTTAAAGATAACATATCTACGATATATTGTAATGTCTTATTTTCTTTTTCTCGGTAAGAAATGACTAAAGAACGATTAATATTCGTATATTTTTCATTTTTCGTCATGCTAGGTATACTTCGTATTTTCTTAATAATAACGGTAAGAAGAATTTACTTCGTACTTCCATTGCATAGCAATGAATTAGCCTGCATCAAAAGTCGAATCAGTCAATTCACTCTCGAGTTCGCACAATGCAACTTGTCAATGGAACGGGTCAATTTGGCGTCAAGTCATACCCGAAAACTTTTTCACACTTTGCTATGTCTTTGTTCTGTATATCACGAAGTGTTACGCTTTATTTGATATTTTTCTTGAAGCTGTTGAGGCATAAAAGTACTTCATACGATGAAATATATATTAATACTTAATAATTGACAGAATCGCACATGAAAAAGGTTCTCTACGTATCTAAGTGTTTTTTATCTCTTTAGCTGTTTTCTACCATAAGGAGAAGATTCGAAAATTTCTTCGCACCATTATATATATATATATATATAACACGCCACTTATGGAGATGCATATGGAGAATCCTACGTGGGAAGAAAACGTGATAAACTGCAATTGTTGAAAATTAACGTGTTCTCGTGGAACGACCCCATTGATTAACCCCTCATTCTTCAATCCACTGGAATGATTTGCTATTTACATTATTTTACAAATTTCTTTCCATACCTCTATTTTTCATGCGATATTTTGTACATTTAAAATCATGTTAGATTACAGTTATATATCTTTGGACATTAATCATTATTAATGTTTGCATGTTAATTATCTGTTATAGAATCGAATGCAAGAAAGCTTGAAACTGTTCGACTCAATTTGCAATAACAAATGGTTTACTGACACCTCGATTATTCTCTTCTTGAACAAAAAGGATCTTTTCGAGGAGAAAATTCGCAAGTCTCCGCTCACCATTTGCTTCCCCGAATATGCCGGTAAGAAAATATTGTTCACATTTATATCCATAGAATTTTGTGGACGAAAAATTTAAAAATTAATCTATTTCCATGTCAAATCCACGCTTTCACCGTCGGTATTGAACATTTTTTTCTATTTATAGCGAAAATTACAGTGAAAAGATTTTAACATTGTTCTTGTTAACCTTCATTGATCTAGTGAATAATTTATAGAGCACCCAGTATGTATTGCATTTCAGTAAAAAGAAATTAACGGTTTGGAATAGAATTTCGAAAATTATAGCGTAATCCATTAGCGAAGATCATATGTTACATGTGGTGTAAAAATAAATGCGGGAAGTTCTCATTGTTATAAAAAGTCCGTAGTCTGTTGCTGCCCTTGGAATTCCTTCACGCCCCACAAGAGAGCTACATCCTCTTGTTTGAGGTACACTGATCTAAATACGTATCGTTCATCGTATGTCATCCACCTTCTGAATTTTCGCTACGAGTTTGAACATTATTTTTAGGTAATAGAAACTGAAATTGTAGAATAAATTAAATAATTTCAATTTTGATTCTCTTTTTCGCTTTTCTTTCTTCTTTTTTCATTTTTACGTAATCGCGAAAGTTGAAATATGCAATAAAATAACATAAATTATTATATATATAATAAGAAATAACATGTTAAAGTTTTAAAAACTATCCATTCAAGTATCGTCAGTTTCCTCTCTTATTTGTAAAAACGAAACATTCATTAGGCAGAAAAGATTCTTCCAAATCTCGTATCAAAGCAAACCAATTCAAATCGAAAATAATCATTTACCGCAACCCTCCCGCCCACCCCGGCCCCCGCCTCCAATTTGTCTCACTGAAGAAACAAAAAATTCATATTGCACCGCATTCCTTAACCTCTCCCGCCTGAAGGAAGCAAATCTAAAACAGAACTTCCTGCCAGATGTTACCAACCTCGTTCATAAAGGTTAAACTTTCAATTTTTTAAAGAAATTCCTTAAACACCCGCCAAGAAGAGGAACGTAATCCAAAACAAATGTAATCTCTTCCCCGTTTTGATTTTATTGCGGTCCTCTAATTTTTTATGTTCGAATAAAGAGCGTATAACGACTTAGGGCAATTTTTCGCTAAAAATTAAGAAATCCGCGCATGCCAAGAATGATTCTTTCTTATTTCCTGAAACTTAAAAAGCTTTTTCATGATAGAGGAATACAATTCAGTCAAGAATCACCTATATCGATAGGTTAAATGAATAATAAGTAAACGTGTCTGTTTGACCGCAGGGGCGCAAGAGTACGGCGAAGCAGCTGCGTACATCCAGGCGCAATTCGAGGCGAGAAACAAGTCAACCACTAAGGAGATCTACTGCCACATGACTTGCGCTACTGATACCGACAACATTCAATTCGTGTTCGACGCAGTCACAGACGTCATTATCGCCAATAATCTCCGTGGCTGCGGTCTCTATTAGGATAAATATTCCCGTCGTGGAGCCGATCGACCGACACACACTCACACTCACACGCATAAACACGACAGACATGTATTGCGAGAACGGGGGAGCGCGTGAGAATGAGAGACTGCGAGATTGTCAGGTTGCCGAGAGAAAGATCGCGTGACAGAGGGGGAGAGAACGGCTGAAAGAACGGGAACGAGAAAAAGAGATACACCTATGTACCACCGCTGCTACTACTACCACCGACCACCTGCGGATACCTTCTCGACTTTTTTTATCAGACAACTCTTTGTGCCAGCTCTTTCAACCTTTCTCCTTATCATACTGGGCGATTCAAATGCAGTTCCACAATGTTTACGCAACGCTATGCATTATGCGATGCCAAAGTGTTGCTGTGCAAGAGTAGGTTGACTTGTACAATTCCTGGATCCTCTTGCATAATAATTTACTAATTACTATTATTAGCGAGCCGATAATTCATGAGTTATAGGGTTCTCCTCTATCATTTTTCACTGAATGGAATGATCAAATAACTTATGATTTGAAAAAACCTTATTTATTTCATTAACAAATTTGTTACCATCGTGCAAGGATAATCTGTAACTTTTGAATTGTAAAGTTTCACTAATAGTATTAGTTCAATTGTCCATGGTGATTGAATTAAGACCCCCAAAGACATGAAATTTTCAACAGTTCTCATTGTGTTATACGCAACTGAGAAGTGTTGGCGTACTCTTCTATGGGAAAGTTAAAAGCAAGTGAAGGACGTCGTTCTAATTCACAGATGAACAGGTATTGTAGAAGTTAGGAACTTCTCCCTGAGAAAGATTTGTCAGATTACTGACTGATATTATAAAAATAATATCAGTTGTGGAGAGTGTTGTTAGTAAATCGCTTCTTCTAATTGTCTTTTGAGGCAAATAGAGAATTGTGCAGAAACTTTTAATATCAGCAGCAGCATCAAGAATGTTGTTTCTCTACTGGAGAAATTCATCTTATGGTTTGAATTTTATATCTCGAAGAGAATAGAAAGTTCGGAATTTTGGAAATTTTTCAGCTAATCAATCCTTCGAGCTAAATACATCCGGATCGAAGTTGCAATTATTTACCATTCTGCTTTTAAGTGCTGAATCCAATCTTAAAATGAATTTCTCAATAAAGAAACATTCTTTTCTATATCATAATCAGATGTGATTGCTGTATTAATTGCAGAGGACTTAATATTGCCTTTGCTCGTTGGTCATTTCCTATTTTAAACCGATTGTGTCTGAGTCAGTCTATTAACGTTGGACAATCTATTAAACCAATACTGAGTACTGTGACCAATCTTTTTTGTTAACTGCCAGAACTGGTGAATTTGGCATATATAAAAGTCTATTTTTGTGTCGATGTTTGAAGCTAAAGAATTGTATACAAACGATTGAATTTCATATTTTAAATTTTGTAAGATTCAAAGGCTTATATAATATTACCTCTTCACTTAAAAAAAAAATTATATGGGTCAAAGGGTCAATAGTTAAGTCCTTCGTAATCAAAAATATGGAATTAAGGGATATGTTGAAAGAGAGCGCACAATGATCAATCCAGATTTTTCATACATTTCGCGGTAAATCGCACAAAGACCAATCACGAAGCACACTCGAATCTCGAGATCCTTCATCTGATTTTATTGTAAATTAGGGAATGAATGTAGTGAATCTGTTCAGGTAGAAAATTAAGCTGAACAAAATTTATTTAACGTAGCAAATAATTCTAGTTAATAATTTAACTTCAAAATTTTTTTTCTTTTTTTTTTTTGTAAAAGAAATAATTTCTTTGAAAATCTTTCACTTGACAAACACTTTAATTTTCTACCTGGGTAGAAACGATTTATAAACTAATAATACAATTTTCCTTTTTCACGAGTAGTATAATAGTATTCAACTATTTTAACTTTAGTTGAATAAGCAAGTTACGTTCATCGCCGATCGCACAAGTCGCGCACAAGAAACCGACGAAAAAAAGTATATTTTTCACTCATGCAAAATATTTTATATTTTCCGTGGAAATCTACAATTCCTACATCTGTCGGATACGTATAATATTATACTATTCGGTTTTCGATCAGTTCCTTTCGGTTAGAAAACTAAATAAAAAATGCGCTAAAATTGTGTAAAAAGCATACAAACGCCGTTGATTGAAACAAGTGAGATTTAAGTGAGAAACCACAAACACTCGATAGATAAGGTCAGAATAGCGCAAGATTATCAAAGCATGCAGAAGAAATACGTGAACATCTTGATGCGTAGAGATTTAATTAAAATTCTATTTCCGATTCGTCAAACATCTTTTGGCAACGATTCGGGCAAGATTCGTAACGCTATGGACAAATGGCGCGCCTTACATGAGAAAGAATTCTTCGCTGTTTTTCCCTTAAATTGAATCAAAGTTTCGTTTCGTTCCATTGTCACGCACATTTACGCGACTGTACGCACACGATCGCACAATTACACGCAACGACGCAATCACACCACACGTACACACGTTACACGAATATACAGGGTATTCAGAAATAGATGGCCAAACTGTGGAATAGTGTGGAACACGATATCAAAGTTTGGCCACTTATTTCTGAAACATTCTGCATAGGACACATACGTTGAAGTGTTTACATTTGCGAAAAATGAAAGAGGTTCCACTCAACGAAGCCAGGATCCTTGAATTTCCGAATTTTCTTAGTACGATTTAGTTACCTTCTTACGTTTCGCAATTACGTTTCACGTTTCTTGATTAGGTCAGGTGTGTTTAAGGAGCTTTCAATTATTCGATGAAATCTTGATTTCGTATTAAGTTAAGATAGTGTTTTTGGATCGACAGAAGCCGTGTCTTTACGCTTCTTTTTTCATCGAAGCAGTCCTTACTGGCGTTAAAACGAATATCAGTGCAGACCGAAACATTCCACGTACAGTCAAACGCAGTTCCCCGTTTTCTATTTTTCCTTGGTTCGTATTTAATCATCGCACAATGTACCCATTTTCTTTTTTTTTTTTTTTTTTTTTCTATAATCTTTCTACTTGAACGACTTTTTATTTTTGTTTTTTTGGAAAAGATTTCACTCTCTTTTCCAGAATTGCAATTGCGATTGAAATGAGGAGTTGTGGCAGAATTTTTGAGAACTTTTGTAGGAATCTTTTTACCAAAGATATTTGTTTAGAACTTTTATATTAAAAAATATCATATTCTAAATTTATAATTAATGTTTGTTGGGGATTCGAGACTTTTTAAAATCTATTTAAAATAGTTGCAATTGCAATTCGTCGCTGTTCAATTGTAATATAAATTAAAATGTCGTGAAGTGTTTGACCAAAAAGAACCAAAGAATCGAGTAGAACAATAATTACAAATGTAAAGAAAAAAGAAAGGGAAGAAGGAAGAAAGAAAAAAATATTCTCAAAATTAATCTGAATTATGTATATATGAAGGACAGATTTTTTTCTTGAAGAAGGCCAAGAAGAATTTCACTTTTTTTTTTCTTTTGACGACTAGTATCAAAAGAAAGAACACCACCTTTCTTCCAAGTTTCGATTTTGATTTTTCCTAATCTTTCTTTTTTTCTCTTTTTGTTTTTATACGTCGATTTTTGCGAATTATTTTTATATCGTTAGTTGGATCTAGAGGATAAAAACAAGATTTAAAAAAAAAAAAATAGTATTACTGTCACCGCCGTTGCCATATTACTGTAAAAGTTAATATATAAATTTTAGGGCTATCGATTATAATTAATTAAGTATTCCTATATGTAGTAGCCATAATTATGTATAAATAATAAGTACGCATATAGAACTTCTAGTCAAATAGAGAACGTACTAGCTCGTACAAAAAAAAAAAAAAAAGAAAAATGTGTAACGATCGGGGAAGTGATTGCTTTCATTTATTTCTTACGCAGCGAGGATTTTTATTACTCTTAACTATTATTATTAATTTTCAGTTCGTTTCAATATCTGTAATCGATAATAAATTGACAGGAAAATGTAGCTTTTATATTTATGCTTACACTATCGGTTAGAATATTTGAGGCGCCAAATTTAAACTACCGATTAATGATTTGATTGATTTAAAAGAGAAAAGAAAAGTTTAAGTTTCAACCGACAAAGAAGAAGCAACCAGTGAAATGAAAATAAAGAATAACAATAGATTGTAAATCGAAATAATTGTAATACGTAACGGGTGTGCAATTTCGAATTTAGAAATTGTAATTCAGTTATTATTATAACCGCCTAGGATAAATGCAATGAATTAAACTGTGTATAGCAGTGATCGCCTTGATATTCTTCATTCTTGTTGGTTTTTCCCCGATCAGGCTCGCCAACAGCAGTCGAAACTGCTAGTGAGATTTCCCTATATTTCTCGAGGGTTGCTTCTGAATTTGAAAAAATGGGAAGAGCCACATTCGTGAATATTTCTACATTAAAATTTTTGTATTTATCGTTTTCATTCGAATTACTTATTTCTTTTTTTTTCACTTATTTCGTTCGTTTATTTCAATTTTCCTTTTATTAGTTTACCAGCGTGAAATTCAGGGATTTTTAAGAAAAAACATCATGAAAATCTTGCGATTTTTGCACGACGACATATTTCTCGCCTTCGGACGCTTTTTCATGCCATAAGCTATAAATTGTTATTTCACAATATACCCAACGATATTATTTCGTAATAAGCACGCACTCTCATCCGGCTAATTATTGAACTATGGCAAGTCGCGATTTTTCAATCTGCAACTTTTTCACCAGCTCAATCAGTTAACTTAACAGCTACCGATATATCTTCGACAAATGAAATTTCGGATTTTGAATTTGCATTTGGAAGATGACAAAAGGAATAAGAAATTGCTAGATTTTGGATCGAGAAATCGTTATCGTTGCTCCTAATTATCGAGAAGCAGCAGTTCACGGTTTGTAAGTTCCAATGAGAATTAGAAATCGAAAAAAGGAAAAAGAAATGAAAAAATAGAATAGAATAAAAACCTACAGAAAAGTACGAAAGGAGTTTTAGTAAACGGGATAACAACGTAACGGACTATAAATTGCGAGACGAATACTAATGAAGTAAAAAAAAGGAACAATAAAATCATCGCGAGATAAGAAGAAAACGTTCTTTATAGACGAACTAACCAAGAAAAACTTAACAAACGAGAATAATATTTTTCACGAGGGCAAAAATAAAACTCTTATTACGAAGAATGTCGGGTACGAAACGAATGATGTGGGCGAAAAGGGGAGGAAGGAACAAAAATGGGTCACGAGATGATTAGAAAACGTAGAAGGTAAAAATTCTAGTAGGAGAACGAAGAATAAAAACGGTATCACGGTATATGTAGAAATAAACGTATTTGAATCGATAAAATATTACTATCAATCTTTCGAAATGTGAAGGATACACGCAATATGAAAACAGAGAAAGAGGAGAAAGAAAATAATTGACAACCTTAACGTGCAACAAAATTAACTGTAATTCAGTATCTGAACGTGTCGTCAGGATTCTTGGGTGGGGGTAGATGGCCACGTGGTGGGGATAGATGGATGAGCGAGACAAGTACGGGAGTAACCAACACTAGTGTTATTATTGTAATTGTAACGATTAATGGTAACGTTCATAATCTTATCGAGTAAACGCTAAATGATAATAAGATGACGTGAATGGAATAAAAACATAAAAAGAAATACAAAAAAAAAACAAATAATGAAACATTGTGGGAGGAGTACTATCATTCACATGATCGTGAAATGATTAAAAGATAATGCGCGCAGCAGAAAAAAGATCGTTTCGTAAAATCATCCGTAGACTCGACGAATCGACGCCGTTTCTTTCTTATTACTTTTACCTTTTCATTCGTTTATTGTGAAAAAGAGAACAAGAGAGGAAGAGTGTGAGGGAGAGTGAGTGAGGCACATTTCAGGCAAGGGGGACTTTTTTGGGCGAGGAGGAGGGAAAAGTTGCGAGAGGAGGAGGAGGAGGATGCTCTCTCATTATACATATATAAATATATATAATTATTATGTAATAATTGTCCATACATCTTGAAATGTCGAAATAAACGAACAAAGAAAGATAAGCGGTTTTTATTGTCACATCACGCTGTTTTACATATGTATATGCAAGAATGAATAAACGGTTGAGTCAAAAGTAGCAATCATTTTTGTCGTTATAAGTAAGTACTCATATACCTGGCATTTTGATTTGTTAATACAGTATTTCTCTTTTATCGTTGTTGTATAATCTGTGCAGATTTTTTATAATATTTTTACGATAATTTATGATTATTAAAACCAAGTGCAAGTTAATGTCTTATTTATTGATATTTTTGGTAGACGTTGGAAAGAATCAGGGATCAAACATTAAAAGCAGTATTTCTCAACAAATTTTTATGAAAAGAATCATGGACAAAAGTGTAATTTTTTGTTTAAATGGAAAATAGTGATGCTAAACCTAAAAAAAATCTTTTTAATTATCGATAACCATTATCGATGACGGGGACTGTTTTGGTTACCTGGTTACTAAGAAAATTTGATACTCTCTTAGCCACGCTCGGCTTACCATCATTATAAGACTAGACTAAGTTTCGTGCCGTGTTTCGTTTTCGTTTTACCGAGTTTTCGTTTAAATAAAGTTTAACACTATTATAACACGTGTCGTTATGATTATTTTTCGTTTAGTTTAAGTTCTCTCCTTGGCGTATCGTCAGAGCATCAACGATACGCTCCGTACAACTTACTGGATTGATAATGTCGCATGCGACACGAAAATGGTATAGAGAGTCAGACCGGTCAGGTGACCGGTAAAACAGCAAGACGTCGGTAGGCTAATGTCACAAATGTTCTACACCTAGTCACCTCTATCCTGTGCCTCGTCGGTGACATAAGACAAAAAAATGTGTTCACCATCGGTAATTCCAGTTGTTTCACGCCGCAAATGCTGCATCATGTGGTCAACTACTGACTGAAACGAAACTTGGCATATACAAGAACCTATAAAATTAGTGACTATACCATAGAATCAATCAATATACTATATACATCAGAATCCTTAGTACATAACTCGTACATTTTCTTCCAATTATCATTAATGTAATAAGAATTACAATAATCTACTATTTCGTCTGTTTTCTTGATAAACTCCTTCGATAATAAACTTCAATCAAATGAACGTTTATTAGCATTAGTTAATAATAATTTGTGTTATTGGATAACAAGTAAATCATAGATTGTCGTGTAAAATCCAACAATTGGAATCGTTGAATCGTTGAATCGTTGAATCGTTGAACCGTTGAACCGTTGAACCGTTGAACCGTTGAACCGTTGAACCGTTGAACCGTTGAACCGTTGAACCATTGAATCGTAGAATTTGCTAGAACCGTCTCGCTGAGCTCGGAGTCTAAGTAAATTTCATTAAAATGCAAATCTTTGTTAAAGTACTCTATCTATTATAATACAATTTTAGATATAAATTATCGTTCAAGTTGATCTTTCTCGTTGTGTATTTCTCCATACTTAAACGTCGAGTTCGTTTTTCGAATTGTATGAAGTTGTTACGCGAACAGAGTGCTTCGGCACAAATCCACGGGCAGCAACCGCGTCAAATGCCCCAAAACCTTGGAAAAAGGCCATGCAACAGAGGACATTTTTCTTATAAGAATATAGGAACATTTAACGAAACGCATACAATTTTCCTATCTTATGCTAGTTATCTTATTCAATAAAATGATATTATTTGAATTTTTTATTCTTCTGTGACTAATTGTGCAAGAAAAGATATACAAACCTCTCTTATACAAATATTCATACATCTTTTAATGTCTACAAGTTTTAAAGAAAAAAATATTTCATTTTCATATAGCATCCTCACAATTTCCTAAGTTGGCAATCTCTACGTAGAGTTTAAATGATAGATTATTAAAAGATAGGTTATACCTCACGTGTTCTTTTTCAAAAAGGTTGAAAGCAACATTTGCGATTTCTTGTTTCCTTCATTTAATTCTCTATTGTATAAATAACATATAATATAATGATACGTAATAATAGATGTAACAACATATATAATAATATGTAATAATAGAAAATGTAAAGATTGTATACATGAAATAAAATATCACGTTCCGTTTAATAAAAATATCAGAACTTGTTTAATAACAATCGTGGCATAAAATATATTAAAATGGGACGAAAAGCCAAGTTCGATGACAGAGCTGTGTCGAGTGGTCACGGAAGGAAAGCAAAGAAGCAAGGAGATCCAACATTTCCAAAGGGAGTACTAGGTATGCAGAGAAATTTATTTATACATATACATGTGCCTTAAATATGAGTGTATATATATATATATATATATATATATATATATATATATATATATATATTGCATATCGCATAAGCATATAGAGAAAATAATCATATAACTTTTATCTGGTAAAACAAGAAAAAGAGTTAAGTCATAGACAGAAGCAACGAGCAAGGAAAAGATTATTAAAGAAACAAAAGTTAAATGAAAAAGTAAAGAAATTACAGAAAAATAATGGCGAGAAGGTGGAGGAAGCTGTAACTGAAGACGTAAGATTTCTTTATTTTCTCTCTAATGATTAGGTCTTAATTTATATGTTTATATGTTTATATATATATATGAGTACATAACAACATTAGTAAAATATATCGTTTTATTGTATTAGAATATAAAGAATATCTCAAAACTATTAAAAATAAAGAAGAAGAAGAAATCCCTTAAGGAAGGACCAAGAGATGACAGTTTCAGTCGTAAAAATGATCAAATGCATTGTGACAACGATATTAATATATCTGACGATGACGGAGTAATACAAGGCGTGCAACAAAAGATTAAAAGAAAGAAATTACTTGACAATGACACAGACGATGAAACTGATAAAGGATGCAGTGACAATGACACAGATGATGAAACTGATAAAGGATGCAGCGACAATGAAGAATACGGTCAAAATGGAGAAATGGATTATGAGGAAGTAGATCAAAGTGAGGAAGATGGTGATAGTTCTAATAACGATGATGTTGATCTACTTCCTATTGAAGTAGCAAATAAGAAGTTAAAGAAGAAGCAAGAAGAAGAACAGTGAGCATGACTTGTTATTCTATTAAACTTTTTATTTAAAATCTAATTAACTTTCTCTTTATTAGAAAGCTGGCAGAGGAGGAAATGCATGATATGACCTTACAACAATGTGTCTTTACTTTTCCCACTAAAGAAGAGCTTGCAGATGTTACTAATCTGAAGGATGTACAACAACGTATAAAAGACGTTATTATGATATTATCGGATTTTAAAAGGTTGCGCGATATAAATAGGTAATATGTCTTAGGGTTAAAAGGTTTTATTTCATCGAAAAATTTCAGGGAACTGTACACTTTTATCTTTTTTGAAGATCGCGCACTGAATATATAGACCTTCTTAGAGGTGATTTATGTACATACTATAGTTATAATAATTTCTTAATGGAGAAACTGATACAAATATTTCCACTGGATGAGCTATTAGAATTTTTGGAAGCAAGCGAAGTCCAGAGGCCTATGACGATACGAACGAATATATTGAAAACACGTCGTCGCGACTTAGCTGAAGTATTTATTGAATGAAATACTTAATAGATACCTTCAATATCCTTTAATTTATCGTGATATTAATATTTCAGGCTTTGATCAACAGAGGGGTCAATTTAGATCCTATTGGCAAATGGACAAAAGTTGGATTAGTGATTTATTCGTCGCAAGTTCCTATGGGTGCGACACCAGAGTATTTAGCAGGCCATTACATTCTTCAGGGTGCATCTAGCTTCTTACCTGTTATGGCTTTGGATCCTAAAGAAAACGAGAGGGTTCTTGATATGTGTGCCGCGCCCGGAGGAAAATCATCACACATAGCAGCACTTATGAAGAACACAGGTGTACTCTTCTCAAACGATGTAAACGAAGAAAGGATAAAAGCAATTGTCGGCAATTTTCACAGACTTGGCATCACGAATTCAATCGTTTGTACTTACGATGGGCGAAAGTTACCAACAGTAAGTATTAATAATATGTACGGACACGTTGAATATATGATACGGTCAAATTAATTAAAATGTATAATTTTCAGGTGATTAAAGGTTTCGATAGAGTATTATTAGATGCGCCATGCACTGGTACCGGTGTTGTTTCAAAAGATCCGAGTGTTAAAACAAACAAAGATGAAGTAGATATACAGCGTTGTTGTACATTACAAAAGGAATTACTTTTGGCGGCTATAGATTGTGCTAATGCACGTTCGGAATCCGGTGGTATTATCGTTTATTCTACGTGTTCGATTCTTCCGGAAGAGAATGAATGGGTTATTGATTTTGCTCTTAAGAAACGTGACGTTAAATTAATACCGACTGGACTGGAATTTGGCGCCGAAGGTTTCACCAGTTACAGACAATACAGATTTCACCCTTCGTTGAAATTAACTAAACGATTTTATCCCCATGTGCATAACATGGACGGATTTTTTGTAGCGAAATTAAAAAAGTTCTCCAATATTGTTCACAAAAACAAAGATGCAGAGGAAGAAACTTTTGATTAACGGTCATTTTTTAAAATAAATTAATATTTTTATGATAGTTGTAATATTTGGAAAAATGCTGTCCAAGCAATTTAAATATATTAAAAATATATAATTTGTCTGTACAGATTTTATATTTTACATTAACTTTATATATATAAATATATATATATATATATATATATATATATATATAAATTACTTCCATAGTTACAGTGTTATATTTCAGATTATATATTGCTTGTGTATTAATTAAAAGAGTAAACAGCCATTTTAATCGTCATATAAAATAGTCGTTAAATTTTTATACTTAGTAAATTTATGAGGCCTTCCCATTAATGGAAAAATATACTTTTTAATTCCTTTTCACATAGTTTTTTCACGTCATCTGAAATAACAATTATTGCTTATATTTATATAATTTTACGCATATACATACATACATACATGTACAACGTACATACCTTCTATTTCCATTATGCTTGCACTTTTTTGTTGAATAACTACAAAAAATTCCCTCAAGTTCGATAACTTTCCAACAACCCAATAATCGCTCATAGTTTTTATAATAATTTCTCCAGCTTCTTTTAATCTGAAATTATAAAAAAAAAGTGTACACTATTTATAAAATAATGATCGTAAATAATCTTACATCGAAACATTATTGTGTTATGCACTAACTTATTGGTGTCATTATATATATCAGTGATAACTCTCAACACTTCGGGCGTTGTAAGCACATTGGAACATCGCCTGTTATCCGGATGTATTGTACTTTTATATGCTAAATTAAGTTTATTAAAATACAGGTATTTGCAAGATTCCGACGAAACTATTACGTGTTTAGCACATTGTTCTGCAACCGAGCTAACAAGTGTGGTTAATTGCGGGCCAAGAAAACTATCCAGGCTTTTAAAGAAATCTATCAACAAACTTGTTTTGCCTGTAAAATAAGCACTCCAATTTTAAAGCTTTTGCATGATTATTTAAAAAGAAGAGAAGAGAAGAGAAAGGCGAAGGTACTTACTGTCAACAAACAAACATATTGTAGCGCTTAATGCTCTGTAAACAACTAAATATAACGACACCGGTTTTGTAGAATAATTGATATACACCTTAGGAGATTTACCAATTAAGCTTGGTTCATTAATACTAGATGGGCCAGTGACAAATCTATAAGATATATATATATATATATATATAACTTATTATTTTGTTATATATAGAACATTAAATTATTTTGCGTGTACTAACTTTCCATAGTGAGTGGTAGTGAACGGTGAGGGTGAATTTCTGGGCATTGAACCCTCGTGTAATTCTTTCTCAAGATGAGCCGGTAAAAGCGTGCTCACTAGATAATTATAAACTACTTGCATATCCTCTGGCTCCAAACCACTCCTAAGCGATAACGGGCATTAATTCTTTGATTGTTGTGGATACGTTATAATAGCAATGACAGCGTTTACATTACTAACCATACAACTTGATCGTTGTAAAGAAATGCAGTATATTTCACTTGAGAAAACATGGCTTCTACAAGATTCATAAAACACTGAACCCGTAAAAATGTTACCTTGTCAAGAGGTAAGAATTGTAAGCCTTGGAAAACATCCAAGATATCACTATTATTCAACTTTAAGGACATTAGATACTGTGAAAAATACATGATATTGAAAATTATATTGATAAATACAGAAACTGTACATTTTAAGGGTTCCCCTTACCCTTGAATAAAAATGTTCAAGTTTGTGTTTTAATAACGTTATCGACCCACAATCAGGTTCATTAATAATGGTGCCAAATGATCCCATAAATAGTCTAAACATAACATACGCTTGCTTCAATATAGATTGACAAACACTGCTGGAAACTTCATCGTATTGATATTCTGTATATTTGTTACCATCTTTCTCTTTCCATATGTAAGGTACACCGACAATCTATGAAACAATTGAAATCTATGAACAAATATTCATGAATTTTATATGATATAAAAAAATTATATGTTATATTCTCTTATAAATTTTCAGATAGCAATAAAATCTTACCATCACCATCCAAAAATTTGGTTCTGGCTGATAATAAATTTGACGAGTTTTATGCGTATGACAATAATCGCACGGTTGACCAGGATTAAACGATCTAAAAGTTTGAAATGCAAGAACATAGCCTTAATATTGCACGTAAAGATAGAAAAACTTTAGAATCTAGAAAAATATGTTTATACATACTGCGCAAATTTAATAATCGCTTCACTGAGTCCTATATTTTTAATTTGAACATCTAAATCTCTTTCTGGATAATAATAGAGAATCTTTTTTTCTTCCTGCATGCAAAAAATACACAAGACCACACTTGCATTGTACGTATGTAGTGTGCAAGAATTTTGTAATTTTTTTATGTAAATATTTTATTGATAAATTTAATTTACTTGCCTCTCCCTCTTTTTTTGCATATGTGCCGTTGAATATATAAAAATGTTCTAATGTAACCTCCGTTCTCGATGACATTTTGACAAATAATTTAAACAAAAGATATTTAACCCTTTTTTCATATAAAATGCGAAAAATCGTTACCACAATAACTTATCGATTTGAACGCTTATTTGCATTTTCTTTGCTGAAGCATTTTAGCCAACAAATAAAGAACAACTTTGAACAATCAGTATGTAGCTGATAAATTATTTTGAAAACTTAATATATAGATGCTGAGATGGCAGCACGCTTTATTGTCATCAGGTCTCATGTGATACATGATGCGTTTCTCAACATTGAATATTATATACGTATAGATCTTACAATAAGATTAAATATATATTAATTGTTATTTATATTTATTATCGTTTATATTTCTCTGTTATGTTAATTTAAATAGGCAAACCTTTATGACTTTTAACATACAAAAGATCGATAATATCGCAGACCTCTCGGCTTCTTGTATCATATTTGGTTCACGGGTAATTGTTATTTATGCGTGTTGTCGGGAGCATGTTATAAATTAACAGCCTAATTGTTACAAACGCGAATAGCTTGAACGTTATAAATAGACCGCGGATTTTTATGCATTTATAGGAAATTTGATAGTGCAAAATTACACAGAATATAAATAATATAAAAATCATATGTATGTAAATAAATAAAGTTTGAAGTACAGTGCATTGTATAATACTTGATAGGTAAAATAGTTTTCTACCGAGATTCTACATTTTTAAGCGTATTCTCAAATATATGAACTTCCATAGGAATTCACGGTCTAGTTATAAATGAATAGCTTGAATGTTAAAAGTCTATAATTTGAATGTTACAAATTAACAGCCTATATATCTGTTTTATTAAATATTTTGCTAAAATACAACAAATATTGAAATATATATATCGACATGAGTAAATTAGTTGTAGATTTTTCAAATTTAGTCGTGAGATTAAACTTGAATTGTAAGAACTAGGAACATGAAAATCTTTTCGTTTTTATAAAAATTTGCTTCCGTAACTACAAAAACGTGTAATTAAATAAGTTCGACTAATAAGCGTTACATCTTGGCGACATTTCCACGAATGCGAAAAGCCCACGAAACTTCTATCGATAACCATGTAAAATCGAAACTCGTGTTATTCGATTATAACGAATTTCACGTATTACGTGTACAAAACTGAACATAACAAATTTGTCGTGATGTGGGTAATGATTAAATTTAGATAACGCACAGTAATGAGCAACATGTGATAATAAAGAATAAGGGCGAAGAGTCTGGAAAAGAAATTGGTCTTTAGGTGTACAGAAGATCGTATCGATACACCAATGGCCTATCAAACTTTCCGGCAGGAGTACATGCAAATACCTGTGGTGACACGAGCTTACACAACAGCTTGTGTCATCACGTCTCTTGCTGTGGTTTGTAAAATGTTTTTCTCATAAGATAGTTTTATATCTGCAAAATGTTATTTTCAAGACGCAATTATCGAGTTATTTTCATTTTCCCACTTTAGCAGCTAGATTTGGTATCACCATTTCGATTGTACTTTAATCCAACGTTGATCATTGAACAATATCAGGTAAACAAGTATCTATTAGTTATTACTCCTTAGCCTCCCATCAGCTTCGTGTCGATTTTACGATCATTATCTTTTGTAATATAAATATCCTTTCAGCTATGGAGATTGATAACTACGTTCTTATTCTTTGGAAATATGGGTTTCAATTTTCTTTTCAATATGATCTTTACTTATCGATACTGTCGAATGCTAGAGGAAGGATCGTTTCGCAGAAGAACAGCTGATTTTGTAATGATGTTCATTTTTGGAGGCATATGTATGATTGTATCCTTTTTAACACTTTCATTTATTGTTTTTCTTAAACTGCAGATAAAGTGAATATAACTGCAATATATATATTGTATTATGTGTAATTATCCTAAGCTCACTATTATAGACTTTTGCATTTTTTGTTAATTTGTTATTCCTGGGCCATGCATTGACAGTTATGTTGGTTTATGTTTGGTCTCGGAGAAATCCGTTCGTTAGATTAAACTTTTTTGGACTTTTAAATTTCCAAGTAAGTTTTTAATTTCTTATTTTATAGAGGGAAAAAGGAGCGGATTGTTTTTTTAAATGTCGTTCTTTTTTTTCTTTATCAATAGGCGCCATATTTGCCTTGGGTGCTTCTTGGGTTTTCTGTACTTCTTGGTAATACAATCTGGGTTGATCTAGTCGGAATGGCTGTGGGACATATGTATTACTTCGCAGAAGATGTATTTCCACGTTTACGAGGGGGTTTCCGTGTTCTTAAAACTCCGCAAATACTGTAAGTTACTTGGTTAAAATGGTCATCGTGCGAATGCGAATTATATGTCGTAAATGCGATATTATCGTTTGTTGTCTGTTCACAGTAAGACTCTGTTTGACGCACACCCAGAAGATCCAGATTATACTCCACCGCCTGAAGATCGTCCTGGTGGATTTAATTGGGGTCAAGAAGCCAATATGCAATGATTCTAAATTCAAGGTCCTGCTTCCAAACCATCTCTTATCAATTGGCATATCAAGTAAACTTTCACACACTGCTACGTATACAACATTGTTCCTTGATTTTCCCTAGTTACTAACAAAAGTACTAAACATTTGCAGCCTTGACATTATGTGACATGTAACGGAAAAATTATAACAAAGATAAGACTTCCAATTTTCTACAGGGGTTACAATTTTTCTACAAAAAAATTTCTGTATGTATCTCAGAATATGTGAATAATTATGCAAGTAATATACATAAATGAAAACAGTATTTCTCAGATAATCGACTATTGTGATATATTTATAGTGCTTAACGATTTTCCGAGAATACAAAGAAGTTTCATATTGATAACATATATGTTAAAAACGAAATATTTTGGGGTATATCTGTGTTCATTAATTAACATAGATTGTATCAGATATAATTTGCGAAATTTCTATATTGTATAAAGTTTAAGATATCTACACGAGAACAATTGCGAACTGTCCCTGCTCTAAATTTTCTTTGAAACTTCTATCTTCATTCTAGTAAGTATTTAATCTCATAAAATTCGTTTAAATACTGTTTTCGTAATAATTATATTATGCACAGCATGAATTTTTACTAAAATCTCGTGCCTGATACAATATACAATTTTAACTGAAAATAGAAAATTACAATTTTTAGATTTTCACTGTGTAACAGAAATTTTGTTAAACAAGAAACGACTCGTATACTAGAGTATAAAATACTATTTTTAATGTTTGCAGAAACACAAAATTGAAACCCCTGATTCCAAAAGATTCTATTGTAAAAATCTTACATAATCGAATGATGTAAATAATTTTATTTATTCTCCTATTATAAATAATCCTCCAGTCTTTTTTAATTATGTATTAATAACATTTGATACCATGTCTGAAGATATATATAATATTGTAAATAACAGAATACATCACAGTTTCTTTTTTCATGGGCATTTGATAAAAGATAATATAAAATATAGTGTTATTTGATTTCAAAATAAAACATAAAATGGCATTCCTCTTTTTTGTGATGTTTATAATTTGCGAGTAAGAATGAAAAAAAGATACTGGTAAATTAACAAAGACAGTTGTTAGTTCATAGGTAAACGTAGTTGTTTTCATTTCTCTGTTTCTTTCCTAGTAAACTAATGACCTTTACCGTCAATTGATTGCTCGATTTAGAACTTAGAATATCATATTACATGTTATACTGTGATGTATTCATATTACTTATCAGATGATCGCATTCTAGTATATAATAAAACAATACATTTGTTAAACTTAGTATGACAATGTGTACATCGGCAAAAAGCCAAAGTATTACAAAGAATTTCCACTTGAACGATTATGTATTACTTAATAAGTAGAGGGTAGTTAAAACTGTGAGAGACTTGCGCGTGTAACTCGCGTCCTTTTGGAAAACAAGCGATGCCCTGTTGCTGGCGCAATTAAAGATATATCTTATACTCTGAGTATACTGTAAGTGTGGAAGTTATAGCTATATATCGTCCAAAAGAACGCAGTTAATATACCGAAGACTTTAACAATTTTAACTGCAAGAATCCAGGCCGGGATTTAACTAGATAGTATCCCTCTTGTAAATATTAAGTAAAACTGTTATTTATATGACCATTGCAATGAAATAAAATGGTTCAATTTAGTTTGAAATTATTATTGTATAAATTCATGTTATTAGTCTATACATAGTAGTATAAGAGATCGAATGCATTTAATTCTCAATTAAACTATAAATACATTTATTGTTACATGACCATTCGTGAAATTTACTACAATTTTTTGAATATTTAATCCAACGAGATATATAGCTTTTATTAATAATACATTACTACGGTGTTGCATTATTATGTTATTGTGCCATATGATATGTACTGTTACCGTCCGCAAAAGTAACAAACTTTTGTAACTTCTTGTTTGCATATATTTGAGCAAATTTGTATACTTACATGCAAAATTTTGCCAGTCAAAAAACGAGCTTGACCATCGATGTTCTTTTTGAAAAATAACGTTTTTTAGAAAGTGGTTATAGAAAAAATTAATTAAGGTGGAAAATGATTTACAAAACCATTTATTCAGATTTAAATAATAAATGATTATCATAACGGGATATCATGATGTATAACTAGGTACATATACGCAATGACATGGACTATAATACAATGATCAAGACTCTATTGTACATACTTTATTATATTGCCACCGTTGCTAAAAGCACTGTAATGTCATCTGGCTTACCACCTAAAAAATAGAAGAAACATGTTTTGGATATACACGTTAATGTTTACATGTTTATATTAGTTTTGTTTATCCTACAGTAAGTGAAATGATTATCCTATTTGAACAACATTAGTAATAAAATCCCTTTTGAACCATCAATGTGTTTACTTTGAGCGATAGCTACTTGTTTGTTAGAAAATGAAAAAAGGAAGAGTAAAAAACGAAAAAAAAGAAAAAAAAAAAGAAAAAAGGGAAAGAAAGGAAAGGGAAGAAAGAAGAAGGAAAAAAACAGCATATTTGTACAAGCTTTTTATTCTAGATGTAAGAATGAAGAAGTAGTTAAAAAAGTACAGAAGGGAAATTGCTTTGTTACAAAAGTTCTTACCAAAGTAAACAACACTCTGTACATGCATAAGATATATAAGAAAAATTGTGAAATGTATGGTACGAATAAATTGAATATATTTTTTATTAAGAACTATGTGTTTCTATAGCTAGAAAGTATTAAGACTACGCACTCGAAGTCGGCTCTGAAATAATTTTATATGGTAGTTTAAACGTCGACATGGTTTACATACCTATAGTGTCAATTCCGTTCTCTCTAGCACTTTGTGCAAATGGAGACATAAATGCGCCGTCAAAAGCTAAACTACGAGCCATCCAGGCTATCGAGTTGGCAACACCTTGTATCTTAGTAGGATCCCTTTCTCCTTGAACTTTACGCATTTCCGTGATAAGTAATTGGTCAGGCACATTATCAAATACCCCGTCTGTTGCTAAAAGAATCACATCACCATCTTCAACTCCAAAGCTCGAAGTATCCGCAGATTCTGGACTATAATTAAGATATACAATGTTGTGAATAGGGAAGTATGTTAACAAGACATTACATTAAGTACATAACGTAAGTTGACAATGTACTTGCGTAGCGTAATACCTGTCGCTAAGCACCAGACCAGAATGTCCCGGTGGTGGGAAAGACAACTGAAACGGGGTATTAAAGTAGTGTTGTTGTTCGGAAGAACGATGAACTACTTCTCCTTTTCTTACAACTACGAAGCCACTATCACCGATATTAGCTGCGCAAATGCTGCTTGTTTCTTTATTGAGAACTATAACACACGCAGTACTGCTACCTGAAAAAGCCACGCAACGCATTACACTGATTACATTGATGTAATCTTGTTTTCTCACTGTTCTCCGGACACATAGAATCTTTGCAAAATATGAAAAAAAAAGAAAATGTGTAAATCACAAGTTGCTTCTAATACCTAATATGGGTTGTTTACTTTCTAGTAATTCATAGTAACTACGTGCTAATAAACCAGCTGGTTCAGAAGGTGTGAACCTGCCCATAGAGACCAGTCTTTCGCATGTTCTCATGAGGAAACTAGAAAACTCTCCTGGATCGATTCCATAATGCCTCCATCCGCCTACACCATCCGCTACGCCTAAAAAGATCGAAGAATTGTAAAATTCTACTAGACGAGATAATGTCTAACAGTAATAGTCGAGATTAGGATTCTCATGTTTTACCGAAATGTTTTTCTTTTTGACAGAGAATTGGTATCGATGGATATAATCGCAACGGCAAGAAAAAGTATAAAACGTAAAACATCTATGAGTTTTGCAAACTATCAGTCATGTGCGAATACAGGGCAACGCGTTGCAACGAACGATAAGACAGTTTTTCCATGGGCCTGGCAGACTAACATTACCTATTACTTCGACAGTCTTGAATTTGGCACTAAACCAAGCGTCATCACCGAACTGTCCCTTACGTATACGTCCTCGTGTAAAATCTTTCGGAAAGCCACACACAGCCGAAATGAAAGATGCTTCGCGGCGTTTATTCACGTTAGGATCAGCGCACGCTGTATAATTTGATATGCCATTCCATATCGTCCGAGACAGCAGCCTCCCGGTCCAATAAATGGACTGCATTGTACGGTGAGGCTCAAACTTTTGTGACGCACATCTTTATTAACTAAACGACGAATCTGCATGAATCGTGCAGTCAATTCACAAGCGTATCGGAGGCATGTTTTGTTGTTTTTGTTGGAGGTGCATGTAACATTGATCAAATTTATCAACTATTCGCTTTATCGCACTTGGCATCGACCACTCTCTGTTCTCGAATTCCGATTCACCCGAGAAGAAACGAAGATCGGCGTGACCGCGATTCCAATTGAAATTATCTCCTGGTACGATGTAACCCGAGAAAGTACCTACTGGTGCTACAGTGCTTCTAGCTAATCGACTTGAACACCGTTAACATTGCACCTACATACATAACAACATATATGCATGTACATAATATATGCTTTGTATCTGACTTCAGACCGAGGTACACCGGAGGTCTGATAAGAACAAGCTCCCAATGTCGTCAAATGCGCTTTACAAATCGACTGCTAAGCCAAAGAGCACTGCAATCTAATAGGTACTTTCATTGAGTAATTTTTAGTTTTACATTTAACGCCATCCTTGGGTGAAAACGATAACTATGCACGGGGTCGTTGCACGCGAATATCGCGAAGCGAGGAGGCTCAGTTTCGAAACGATTCCATGTTTTTCAAAATTACATATTAAAATTCGAATCACCTCGAATAGAATTCGATAGCTTGAGACTTTTTGAAAGTCATGGAAGTCTTGGAAATCTGTATCGAAACTTATTCAAAGCGATTCGGACCGTTCGTCACGTGCACATACATGTGCGATTCGATGTGCTTGTCAATCCACTACTAGATGAAGCTTGACAATTCGATTGAAAAGCTTTACGGCTTAGTAAACAAATTGAGAAACATTTGCCGATCACTAAAAACCTTACCTAAAATCTTCACCGTATCACGGCGAGAGTTGCCTGTGTTCCTCTGTTCCTGTGTTCCTGTGCACGTATGCGACAGTTTTTCCATCATATCCAATTGTCGAAGCTCTTTGTACCGAGATTGTCGTTAAAATAAGAATTAAAGAGCAAATTAAAAGATCATTCGTCAAAAGAATTGACAATTTTGTGAAAATTTACGACGAGATAAAAACGTAAGTCTCGTTGGATTTTTAGTAGTAAACGAAAACATATGTATTCACATACGTAAGAGAAAAACAAGAAGGTATCGTCACGTTTAACCGTTACATTTTAAAAATAGTCACTACTGTTACAATTACTGTTTTTATTCGTAGGGAATCGGTTTTGTTAATACGATATGAATTGATATGAAATAAAAAGTTTAGATCGTGATCGATCAAAATGATTAAGTTAGTAAAGAAGTGCCTGAAGTTGGTTACGCTAGTCGGAGAACGCCACTTGCGATTCTCGAACGGTGGCGGGTATCGAAAGTTCCACATGTGGCGTCGACATGTTCGCGAATGATGAGTTGAAAGTTCGATTTGAAAGAACGTTGTTTGAAGAAAAAGACCGGGTTTTTCTGCTCGAATTGCGTGGAAATTTTAAGATGAGTAACAGCTTGCAACGAATCAGTTACGATCGGTGAGTGTGTATTCGTTCTTTCTATTTTTTTTTCTTTTTCAATGCATATAAGCAATGTTTCGAAGAAGAAATTGAGAACCCGGTTCGCGGAGAAATCGATGGAACAGAAAAGCGAACGAGATAATATTGGCGAAAGAAAGGACGCGTTCGTGAATTCGATCAAAGGTAAAGATACAATCAGTCCGAACCGTATAGTATATACGTACGTAGTCACGGAATACAGTTGGTAATTCGAACATCGAAATGCTTCAAAGCTATCAATCAAAGACATTACGCAACGTATGTGACACCTTTCGTTTTCAACGATATTATACATAGAAATTTGACGATGTAGTCGATATATATATATATATATATATTTGGGATTGATCGTAAGAAGGATCGTAAGAAATTGATTGATTGTAAGAAGATTAGAGGGGGGGGGGGGAGGAAAGGGAGAAAAGATAGAGGATGGAGGACTCGACTGATTTTCCTATTTTTCTGATATCGTACAATCAACTGTAAAACAATCAACTATAAGAATGATTGTAAATAAGTTGGGAATAAATATCCGGTGGGCGGGCGAGAGAGTATAAGTCAGAGTTATTAGTTTTTGGGGAAAGGCGTTTACGATACTATTATTGAAAGTAAGTCGAGGACGTATTAGGCCTTGGATATACTGGCGCGGCAGGCAGCTACGACCGTTAAGGTCCCGGATGGAAGACGATGCGTCGGTGAGTTTCGAATCCTCGCCCGGGTGAAATATTTGCTCAAAAGGATGGATGGAACCAAAAATGTCGCGGGGGAGGCAGGCCCAGTGTTTGTTGCATACCTGCAGTTCCTGGGCCTCCCTCGACCGCTACAGGGAAGGTCATCGTTGGAGGTTTTAGTCGGTGCGGATTTCCTCCACGTAGAAAAAAAAAAAAAAAACCTTGGATATACTATTAGCCCTAGTAGGATTTCGGTAAAAAGAGCGTTTCGGTAAAAGAGAACAAAATAGAATATAGATGTCGTTAGCAAGGCGTTATTATTATCCTTGCTTTGACTAAAATTCCTCCGTCATACACTTTTGAACCGATCCACCGGATGAATGGTCCAAGATACTTCACTCGGAAAGGGGAACGTACGAATGACAGCGATGCGTTTCTTCGAGTAAATCGTTTTACTAATGTTTATTAATAAACATTTCATATAGATTATTTTAATTCATATAATTTAATACCTGTTCGCCGTTGTTTTTGTTGTTCTTGATGTTGCGATCAATAGTTTATCGTTATTTACACTATTCAGTATAAAATGCGAGTTCAAGATTAAATCACACCACTATGTTTTATAGACACTATCTGTCATCGATTAATAATTATCAATGCTTGTACTCAGGAAAATGCGAAGGGGGCAGTAGGGCAGTATTTTCGTTATCACTAGTGTTGTTGGTATTTAATTCTTTAGGGGAACCATTATTTATGTTACAATCTAGACTAAAATTATCGTCTAGTGGGCATTTGTTAATATTAGGCAAGTGATTAACATCGATTCCACGAACGTCGGGGAGCTTTTGTTGGTGGGATTGAGCATTTTCAGTCTCGTCGTTATCGAGACCGTTATCAGTGTGGGGTGGGGATGGATAATAGCCGCGCTGCTGTATTGGCAGTTGTTCCACCGGCAGTTGGTGGTGTTGTTGTTGTTGTTGTTGTTGGTGTTGAACTTGATGTTGTTGCGACGACGGCTGCGGCTGCTGCTGCTGCTGCTGCTGTTGCTGCTGCTGGAGCTGCGACTGCTGCGCGTGATGGTGGCAATGATGCTGTTGCTGCGGCTGTTGACGATGCTTTCGTTGGGAATGATGCAGCTGTAGCAACTGCACCGTGCTACCAGTCATTGCAGGTGGCGGCGGTGACGGCGGCGGCGGCGGCGGCTGCTGTGGTGGCCGGTGTTGCACTCCGTCCACACTAGTCCGTCGGGCTAGTTGTTGAGCTTGAATAAATGCATCACTAGAAAATAACAAGATTACACGAGCCCATTGGATCTATTCCACGACCACTAATGCTGCATACACACGCTGCGGACACGCGGACTTTACCCCGCCGATAAGCTTCTAATCCTTCTTCACCCTTTCCACGCTTGAACTTACCTTTCATTTTCCTATTTGACGCACGAATCCGCGCGTATACTACAACCGAGCCGTGTACGCACGCGTTACCGTTTTTCTCGATCGAGTTCAATGCGAAAACGTCGTCTTCCATTTTCGTCGTCGAAGCAGAGATTGAAACGATGCCGAGCATAACCGTTTCAAACTGTTCTATAGTTTCCTCTTGAAAGGGAAAGGGAATTCGTACAATTGAAACGTAGAAATAGAAATATCGATATTCTCTGTGTTATTAAATATAACGAAATATACGCAATTAATATTATCTGACGATCTAGAGAATATCGATTCGTTTATATCTACATTACAGCTGCACGGAACACTTTTGTCCCTCGTTGTCATTTATCGGTTCCGAGTGAAACAGTTACGGCGATCGAATTGTATCTGTTACGTACGTAAGAGCTCTCGTCGATATCGGTTTCGATTTCGGTTTCGATTTCGGTTTCGATTTCGGTTTCCGTTTCGGTTTCCGTTTCGGTTTCCGTTTCGGTTTCCGTTTCGGTTTCCGTTTCGGTCTCTGTTCTTTAATATTATATCGGCTCCATAACGGTTCTTATCAATTGCCCTGCTCTTTTTTTCATGAGAATGTTAACACGTACTAGACATTCCAATCAAGTTAAGATTTATCTTTGAAACTTTATTTTGACAAATTACTTAAAAGAATTTGATCGAGAAACGATATTAGAACTTGTTTTCGTGCGCTGCGTGGGAGGATAACGCGTGCGTACACGCATCCATGTGTTGCGTAAAGAGTAAGCTTTCTCTAGCTATTGCGCACGTGCGAAGCCTTGCAGTTGCGGCTACCAACAGTTGCACGTGAAAAGTATGTACATACATACATATACATATACATATACATATACGTATAGAATAATACAGAGGTGATTCGGAGCTATCGTTCGGTAGCTTTGTCGTACGATTAAAGCGTAAGGGTGATCGATGATCGATCGACGAGGAAGGAAATCTTCAGATAAGGATAAGTGCGGCGTCGTTCTAGCGCGTCTTGAACCGCAGATAACCGCCTGTCGAGTAAACGTAGACGTTGCTTTTTAGAGAGATTCATTGCGGAAAAGAAGAGAGAGTCGCTTCTAGGCTCGTCGAGTATCGCTCGTGACTCGCAAGTTTCCACTATCGCCACTTTGCCACGGATGTACGCGAAGGATGCTTGCAACAATTTGACTCGGCTTTCTGGCCATTCGCCAGTATAAATAGAAATAACAGACGTCTCGTACGTAATATGCAGCACATTCACAGCGCATTGCACACAAGCAACTAAAAGAATAAATCAGCATGCGAAGGTTGGTGTGTTGAATTTTGTCGAATCCGATCGTATCTTATTCTCCCGCTGTCATGTGGAAACTTTGGAGGCAACGGTACAATTTTTCATCAGCTTCGGGATACCTGCATGTTCTGTATACTTTTATACCGTGGTCGGTCCTTTCGATCGTGCTCGTTCACTGACCATGAACAGGTGCATAGCAGCTGGCTAAAAACGGACTTGCAACTCTCGTTGCATACGTATGTTAGAGGTGTTAAAGGCCCGGAAGTATGCCGAGTCTATTTATATTCCGTTTCGATCGTCGGACGTTGAGATCTCTTTGGTCGAAGTTTGGGATTTCCGTTCGATCCGTAAAACCGTATAAATTCGTAAACCCATCGAGCAATTTCGGCGAGTAGCTTTCACTCGGGCATGCACCAATCCTTATCTGAATGCGCGATCATCGTGGCGATGGGAATTACACGTGCCACCGTTCATAAGTAACCGGACACTTTGATCGATTCGAAGCAACGCTTATAATCTCTCTATCTGGACGTACAATTGCAAAATCGAAGGATCGAAAGGCGAATAGTTGACGAAGCAGCGGAATAATTTTACGGAGGGCCGAAACTTGCAAACGTCAGCTGCTTAAATAACGCGTACTGATTTTGAAAAATCGATTAAACCGTGTTACGATAGGCCGTTACACGTGGATTATATTACGAACAGTATACGATGATTATAAATAAGACTAATTTGTCCATGATTTTGCGATTGAAATACATCTGCCGAGAAATGAGCAGCCAGTGTTCGGATACTTTTGAGCGTTCGGATACTTTGAGCGTGCGATCACAGCCTGTCTACATACGCGCGCTACCGTGCATAAGTATTTCAACAGTTGCAAATTATCGTAAATGTAAGATGTAAAATATAAAATACGGACATATACAACACTCGATACTAAAAGCCGTTTTGGTTTATTTACGTAAATCTTTCATTTGTTTTTGATCTCATCTCAGGCAACCGTATACACAGTTAGTAGATATTGATAAAAACGATGGTCGGTGGTCAATTAGCAGAAATAAAAAAAAAGCAATAATTACAGATGCGTGAAAATTGGTTCTGGCGATCGCGAAACGAGCGAGTCGAGCGACTTTAAGCGTATCCCGTGGAAGATATTCAGATCTTGTAACTCTAACAATTTCTATAGATTCGATCGTTATTTATCAAACTTACTAGGTATATCGCTTGTTACCAGTTTCGATTTATGGGAACCCGTTTATGGGAACAAGCAGAGAATCAACAGCCTTTCGATATTATCGCGCAAAGTGTTCAAATACTTATACAGGGTAGCGTATGCACGTGTATTATACGCTGGGACATGGATTCCCAAGGCTGACCGCGAAACGCGTTCGGGGGGACTCTCGTAGGATTGCCAGGGGGATTTGCACGGATCTCTTTACCGAACGTCAAGCTACCAAGCCCGTGTTCGTATTGAAAAAATCTGCGATACCTTTCGCTATCGGGCGTTTCACCCCTAGTATTCGAGCCTCTGTCAGGATCGGCAGTCGCGTAAATACCCTCCTCCTTGTACATTTGATGGGAGTGTTGAGTGTGCTGATAGGTGCCGTAAGGACTTCGAGACGATGGTTGACAATATCTACCGTAGGTATCGTCACGGCCGCGGCTACATCTTCTGCTTCTACGTAGGAAATCGGATCAGTTCCTTGACAAGTGTGTCACAGTTTTTTTTCTTTTTTTTCTTTTTTTTTCTTTCTTTTTCAGTTTTCGTTCACGCACGCGCTCCCTTCTATTTCTCTCTTTTCGTTTTCGTTTCTATAAGGTTCCTCCTTGTCCGATCGTCTCGCGAATATGCACGTTTGCTTAATACCAAAGGGTCCCTCGGACGATCACAGATGACGATCGATAGACACATATGTATATCGCCGATATCTCAAGGTTCTCGATATTATCGTACGCGTAAAGAGAAACCATCGGAGAAGCTACTTTCCCCGCGCGCGTTTCGACGCTTTCTTACTCCTATTATTATTTCTCTTCTCACGTTCATGTATGCCGCAACAACGGTACGATTAACGACGGAGGAAAGTAGCTTTCCGACCGGTTCACCCAAAATACAATAATTTGGATTAGCCGCGATACGCAGCTCGAGAAGCGTTATATCTTTAACACCGTCGATCCGTATCGAACTAACTTCGGTCAGTCTCCTTTTCAGTCTTCATGGAGCAAGGCGAATATCGTTTCTCGTTTCCGAAGGTAGAAAAAAAAAAAAGAAAAAAAGGAGAAAGAAAGAATGCGGAAGAGATTGGAAAACAGATTCGTAGCGTTTATGCCAAGGTTGCCATTAATAAACCATTCAAAAGTGGATTAAAAATACGGAAAGAGGTAAATTTATATATATATATATATATAAAAAGAAAAAAGAGCATAAGCTGCTAGAAAGATGGCAAATGGTCATAGGATTAGATGAATCCCACGATAGAAATCGGCGGCGCATCCGTCGTTCTTTTCCGAGAAAACGCGAACCCATCACGATCGATCTAGCGCGACAATTTACACGTATACGTCGACAATAACGTAATTATAAGAGCCTGAAATATCGACGATATCACCGTTCGTATAACGATGGTCCGAGGGCCCCTTCAGCTTTTCGGTTAAACCGAGCCGAATCGAGAAATGGCCGTTCAAGTTTCATCGAAATATCCCATAAATAAGTGAAGTGACGCGAGAGGGACACGGTATAAACAGACTCTGCATGTAAAATTCGTGAAAGCTGCACGTGGTCGGCGACGCAAGTCAGCGTCGCCGAGATTTTACCAATTATCCGTGTGATCGCGCGTTTGCCTGTAACGTATAACTACGCTAATGCTACTATATCCAGACGCTTGTTACGTTTGTCTGATAGCTGTAATATGCCGTAATATGCCGTAATATGCTGTAATATGCTGTAATATGCTGTGATATGCTGTGATATGCTGTAATATGCTGTAATATGCTGTAATATGCCGTAATATGCGCATAGTTAGGAAGCAAAAATACGTATTGGCGAGAGAAGAAAAAAGTAAGCAACGACGCATTGATAAAAGTATTGGTAAAAGTGAGTAATAAGTGAGTAAGTGAGTAGATGCGACGGTGAGGTGCTAGCGTGTGGGATGTGTTATACCGATCAAGGTGTCACGTTGACGAGATGTGGAGTAGATGAGATGAGACGAGAGTAGCACCGCGAAGCTATACTTATCTTGACACGTGTGTGCGCGTGCCTGTGCCGCTTATATCAGACCGATAGCTACAACTACAGATAGCCGATTTGTCCGTTTTCTTTTTTTCTTTTTCTTTTTTTCTTTTTCTTTTTCTTTTTCTTTTTTTTTTTTGTTTTCCTAGTACATAGTACTCGCGAGTAAGTACAATATACACGTACTTAGCTCGTCCAAGCTTCGCAGCTATGTACGTTGAAATTTCCTCAAGTTTTAGAGAGATTTTGCGCGATATAGTCGTAAACGGTTTGGCGACCAAGTTAAGAACAACTCGGTCGCGATCGCGGTCAAAGCTTCGCGAAGGAGGAGCGTACCGATCGGATCGAGTGACACGCAAATGCTAGTAGAAGCGACGAAAACGTCGAGATTAGAACGTAAAGCATGGCGAAGCGCGCGTATTTCGCATTAGTTCTTACCCTTGGGAGGACTCGCTACAAACGGACGAATCTTTTCTGTAGGGACGATCAGCCTCGCTTTCGGACATGCGCATATCCTCGGAGCCGCTCGGACTTCTGTTTCTGGTCGTGTGACGCTCCAGCTGCTTGATCAGGTCTTCTAAAGTGCGTATGCGGATTATACCGCAAGTCGGCATGTGCTCCTTGTACTCCTCGTCCGCTTGGTTGTCGATATGCTTTATGACGTCGTTGGGATAGGAATCCGCGGGATAGCAATCTTGCAGTGGTTCCGTTAGCATTTCCGTAAGTGGTTCCTTCAGAGCTTCGTCGTCCATCGGATTTCCGCCAGTCGATGTCGTTCCCGATGTTTCCCGTTGATTCGCCGCCATTCTCAGTGCCTCGATGATGTGCTCGTGATAACCGTTCAGTTGATCCAACGTACGCTCCACGTTAGCTACCGCTCCTCCTCCCACACCTGCTCGATTTTCGTCCTTTTCGTTAATTTTTACCCTTTGTACGTTCTGTTACGTGTATTTGCATCGTACGTAAACGGTCGATGCAACCAGCTCTCGTATCGGTTTGCGCGTTCCACGCAGCTGACGCGTTGGCATTTTTCGAAATTCTTCAGAAACCGTCCGCATTAGAAATTTCATCGATCGGAGCTCGTTGCATCCGCCCTTTACGTTTCCGCCATTAGTATACTCGGTTGCGCGACTATCCATCATCGCAATACCGTAACTACCGTGTTTCTTTAAAATTCCCTTCCCACGAAACTGTGGAAGATTGTTCTGTTGCAGATCGATGAAAGAGACAACATCGTCCGCTCCCGTGTCTCCCTCCTCCTCGCTTATACCGGGCTTCTTCACCTGCGATTTATGCTCCCTGAAAATGTCGACGTGAAAGAACAATTGATCTGGTTGTATCTACTACTCGACGAATCCGATTCGAGCTAATCGGAGAAGACGAAACGTTCATAGGTTCCGTGCGTAATTCAATACGTACGTTCGCATTCGTTACCGCGTTCTTTCGTTAGCGAAATTACGCATGAAAAATCGCAATTTCCTTATCGAATGCGAAATTTCGAATGGCAACACCTTTGAACGTCGGGTCTTCGTTTCGACGTGACCATTTTTGCCTCGCAGAAACCACCCATTTGGTTGGAGTTACTCGCGAAAGGCTCTCTTTAAACCGGTGCAGTCTCGTAGTTAGGGTCACGTTCGTGTTTGTGCCTCACTTTTAATCGAGCTATCGATTAAAACGTGACACGAACGCGAACGCGACATCGTGTCTTTTCCTTTGACTCTGGTTAAACGCGGAGAATTTTGACAGAATGTACACGCGTATCTTTTCCTTTTTCGTCCGAAATGAATCTGCTTGCCCTTTCTTGACAGTTTATTTTATAGGCTCATCGAATCCAGGCATGCTTGAAGCGAACGGTATGAAAACGGTTGGAAAATTCTACGTTTGATCCTTTGCTCGCAAAACACGTGACAAAAGTATGTATTTCTCGTTCTTTTCTTCCAATTTTTTTTTCTTTTTTCTTTTTTTCTTTTTTTCTTCTTTCTTTTTTTTTTCTTTTTTTTCTCCAAACGATTACACAGCTGCGGTCGGGGCGTTCTACGTTAAACTATGCGAATGCTAAAAGGTAACGACCGAAGCATGCTCGGTGTATCAAGTAGGTATACATGTTCTGTGATCTGTAATTGCAAAGAATTATTCGTTCTAACGAACTCTTAACGAAAGTCGATGATTGTGCGGCGCATTCGAAAGGAAAAAGCATGCAGTGCAAAGATGAGAAGACATGGGCGTGTGATATTCTGTGCATGCACTTTACTCTTTTCTACTCGAATCGACCACAACGTGCGTGCCGAGAGATACGATAGAGCAGACGATGAATTAGGCTTGCTGAAATCAGAAGCGTGTCACACACGTGAGAATTAAATATGCAATCCGCGTTAGAGCTAGATTTCCCACTGTCCACCGTTCCCACCGAAACATTATACACCGTAGAGTACCGGCTGCCGTGAAAAATATAACGAAACGGAACGGAAAGTTTGCGAAAAGTCGAGTTGGTCTTTGTATACGAGTTCCTACACGAGTTGGACGGATGAGCGAACGAATACGAGCTTAATCTACTTAAAAATCGGTTGTTGGAAAGAAATCGAAAGTTGAACCACCTCGAACGTTGAAAAGAATCGTAGAAAAATTTCTTTTTTCAACGGAAAATCTAAGGGTAAACGAAAAGAACGAAATACATCCGACAAACGAAAAGACAGTCCCTTCATCGTCTCTTTGTGTTTGCTTTTTCAATGATAATTGTACAAGATGTATCGCTACTACTGCATTCCTAATCAGTGCTGTTAAACAATGTCACGTTCACAAATCCATCTTACGTATCGTGTACCATCACAGTGTATCTCTGCACGCATGTACAGTGTACAGTGGCTCGCGAAAACATTCGTACACCTTTTACCGGATATATCACGCGTGTTGTAGGAAACGTTAAAAAATTTCACTACCGCTATTATGGCTACTATCCAGATCAAACAGCTACCACCCCACCCAACTATCGTAACTATATAATCGGGCAAATTTCGAACGGCTCCGAAAACGTATGGAGAAGTTGCGAGACATTCGATACGAGTATACAGACTGGTCGAAACGAAGCGTCGCGAGCAGTTTTCTCCGAAACCAATAATACGAAACTTGGTTATCGTTCTGATTCAATGGCAAAACGGAGCAGGGGAGAGAAAAAGGGGGCATAACTGTGTACGATAGAAAGGAAAACAGTTGGAGTAAGCGCGACTCGGTCTTGTAACAGGTATTTCAACGGCAAAAAGTCAGTACCATCTTCCATTTGTAGAAAATTCCATTTTTATCCGAAAGTGTTATCCTTCCATTCTTACTCGAAAGCTCGCCTTAGAAAGACGTAATTAGACTCGCTGCACCGCTTAGTTGTACAGATATCTTTGTTAGATTCTGAGAGGTAACACCTCGTTTCAACCGTCGATCTAATAATAAACGATTGCTTACACCGTATACCAAAACTCGTACTTTTATCAAGTACGAGTTTACTACAATAATATACGGTATATCTCGCAACATTTACATACATACATACATACATACGTACGTATATCGTGGTTGTAATTCTTAACTGTCCTCTCTCTCTCTCTCTCTCTCTCTCTCTCTGTACTAGTTGGAAAACCAAGGAAATTGTAATTCAAAGTTTATAAAGTCTAATTGATTTATCGTGCCGAGTTAGGGACTTGAGAGAATCGAATATTCGCAGTTGCCTAAGTAGAATTTTCATCGCAAATTTTTATCACAAATTTGTATTTTTCATACCGATCGGACTCGCGTGGATCGGCTAATTACTGGGACAGAATTACTTGACAGAAACATGGCAGAAACATGGTATAAACGTAACGGTAGTTTTCTATGTACGCGTGTACGATTACTTTTTCGAGCCACTGTTTTGCCTCTGTGTACACAGGTATGCACGTGTAGAGGTATGGGTGTGCGTATGATGTAGATGTGTGTATGTAGATGCGTTTGCCTCTGCACGCGAAAGATATTCAGCTGAACGAGCTCGACGCAAGTTGACGCTCGTGAGCGATATCTTTGTCCGTGCGGATGTAGCAACGTTTGCGACTCATTCCGCGAGCCGAGCATCTCTGCTCGCTTCGACAAGGTAAAACGAGTCAGGCCAGCGAGGCACAAGTATCCAAGATCGCAGACTTTGTGGTCGCATTTGCGTTTGAGCGGTGGGGCCCTTTGAATTCTTTCCACAGGCTGGCCTGTCACGTTTTCGACGACTAGCGTGTTCGAGTCTTGAGATCATCGATCAACTATATGGTGACATAACGGCGAGACACATGAGACTTACTTGACTCTTGGCCCGTCTGCGGTGGCGACGCTATTCGGGGGTCGAAACACCACGCGCTGGGTCTCGCCGCGGCTAGAAATATACTAATATAGGCATGCCGCGGGTATTTCACCACGAATTTAACCCCTTGCGGTCGGATTCGTCACGATTTTGCCAACAAACGAGCAATCGAAAAACTATTTCTTTTCCTATCGTCCATTTCTAGTAGCAGACAGGGTGGGAAAGAGGGAAAGAGGGAAAGAGGGAAAGAGGGAAAGAGGGAAAGCGGGAAAGAGGGAGGAAGGGAGGGAGAGATAGAGAGAGAGAGAGAGAGAGACGTGAAATAGAAGGAAGATAGAATTCTCGACCAAAGTTGCGAGACGACAGAACACCCGGCTTATGCACGACCACAAAGGGTTAAAGGTGTGCTGGATATCGCGTCGATAGTCGACGGTGTCGGCGTTCTCGATTTCTCATCGTCGACGAGTCGTCTTCGTTTTCGTTCGTTCGCGTCGCGTTTTCCTTTGATCTTGCCCGAACCATGTTGCGCGACACGCATGACCGCGCGCGCGGTACACAAGAAACGAGTTGCAAGAGATCGAACGAGAAAGATGAATTTTTCCAAGATCGTCGACTCCGAACCACGACAACATCGAGGGACGAGAAGACACGTTCGGTTGGAAATTCGTTGCACAGCGCATACAACAAAGTGACCAAATACGGAATAGCGTGCGTATACGCTACAGGATACACTCGTTGAACACGCTGCGTGTGTTTACGCGTCGATCAAGAACTTGAGTTGCGCACTTTGAAATATTTGGCGCGAACGACATTCGGAGAATGAAAATGCTGCTCCGTATTTGGCTACATTGCCGTAACGTGGCGTCAATATATCGCGGCTTGTTTCCGCGTGCGAAGCGAAAATCCCCGAGCAAATTTTGCGGAGAACATGTTCGATCTCTTTCGGCGTACGATGTTTTAAGGCAACTCCTCGCCGTTTCGCGGAAACAAGATGAACTCGGAACGCCGCGACGACTGGAACGACAGAGAAGATGGCTCGTCGCGAGAGTTACGACATACGGAACGCGGTCGCGTATGAAACAGTGTCTCTCGAGAACTCGGTGAAAATTCTTTCGCGTCTATGAAAGTCAGCGCGAACCGACTAATCCCCGTCGAATGATTTTGTAAATGTCGAATAAATGCCGTGTGACGTGAATTCGTGTGACGCAAACATTAATGGAAAACCAATGTATAAGTAGAAGCGAGATGTGTCTTTGGCGATCGTTGATGGATCCTTTTTAACACTAGTTGCAGGGGTCTTCCCTAGATTATCACTTAAAAGCGTACTCGAACACGTACTCTGATCATTTCCAAAGTTTCACTCGTGTTAGCTCAGGATCATTGGGATCAGCCTGTTTCTCGTTTCGCCGCTTCTCGTTTTGTCATTATTATTATTATTATTATTATTATCATTATTATTATTATTATTACTACCATTATCATTACCATCATCATTACCATTATCATTATCATTATCATTACCGTTATTATTACCGTTGTTGTTGTTGTTGTTGTTGTTGTTGTTGTTACTATCATTATCATCATTATTGCTGTTATGATTCGCGAGCAGGCTGACGAACAACGATAGGGGACACCGAGAAACAGGTGTATAAAATTTGACCGAAGGGCGATAGTAGAGCTGCCGCCTGTATATTATATATATATATATATATATATTCGAAAGATCAACCGGTGAATCGGGTGGAAAGTAAATGCGCGATCGAATCTAGGAATCGATCGTGTCCGGAGAAACGTGACGAAGAAACGCGTGAAACGCTCGAGCGTCAATCTCTGGCCCGACTGTGTTAGCTAGGTAGGTAGGTAGAGGTAGTAGGTAAGGTAGGCAACGAAACGATCGTCATACCTGGAATTAGGCATACTTCTGAAGTTGAGGATCTTGTCGTGGACGTTGTCCAGGACGGCGTGTCCCGGATGATGGTTTCCGGCGTTTCCGGAAACCATGTAACTCCTCTGCGGCGGTTTCTTCACGTACGGTTGCTCGTACTTCTGGACGGTGCTCTTCCTTCTGCGGGAAATTGGCCGATTACGAGAATGCGAGGCTCGCGATCGTGGTAACCACAAAGAACGATTAGGAAGCGCATGCAAACTACGGGAGGGTGACTCTGAACGAATTTCTTCGTTCCTTCGTTCCTTTCGTCGTCGTGATAGTTGCACGAGGATCATCGTTCGTTGCGCGTTCAACGACGTTTTCAAATGCGTCGACCGAACGAAAAGGAATCGTGGTCGACTCCCTTTCAAGGTACAATTGGTCAAGTGCGTGCTCGCGATATTCTACCATAATTATGTACACACGTTCCCGGTTTAAACGTATATAAACGCTCGCATATATCAAATCGTATGTAGTTAATGTCGCGCGCGACGTTAAAGTCGTCGTTAAACGTGGCGTCTAAACACGTGATAAGGTTGAACACGGATTATACCAGGCCGAGGGTAGATATACGTTTAATCCGTAAAATCTTCTTTCGCAACGAAATGATTGACGCTAGCGAAGCGGGCGCGTCTACGGGCTTGTACAGGGAGCCGTGATCGCATGCATTAGAACGAAAACAGATAACCAGTCGAATGGTACACCGGCAGCTGGCCTTGCGGCCGCTCGTGCGAGTTGGTCCTCCACTGGCGGTGTGGTGGACCCGTCAACCAAATAGTCGAAATCAAACGACAACGCGGCAGACGGACAGACGGGCAAAGTGTCTCGAGGCAAAGTGTATCCGAGCTCTAAGCTTCGTCACACGCGGCTGCGTTCCACGGGCTTCAACTAGTTACTTTGCTCAGCATCGTCGGCAAAACAAGAAGAAGTAGCACTTTGGTCGATCGCCGTCGCCCGGCTGTAACGCGGCAGGCAACCTTTAACCGATACCAATACGTTCGGATCGTTCTCGGTCCCTCGTCTCGACTTTCCCTCTATCGATCGAAACGATCGTTGCTCGTTGCTCGTTGCACGAGCCGTTCACGATGATATCAGTTAACGGTTACGAAACGCGCAAGTAGCCTTTAGTTGCTCGCGCACGAGTAACGATACACGTCGAGTGGCCAATTTTGCGAAAGCGATTCGGCGCAATCAATCGAAATGGTTCGCGGCAAATGCGAATTTTCCGGCAATCGCTTAAGCTGCTTATCGTTTAGCATAATCGTAGCAACGATCAGGCACGGTACGCGTGTATTACAGACGCGCGATCGATGGCGCATTTCCTGCTCGGCAAATGGAATAGGACGACGGTGTTGCCACCCTCGTGAAAACGCGTTTCGATATCTGTTCCGCTCGGTTTGGTTCGGTTCGGTGTTGCCTCTGTTCGTTGCAACGAGTATAAAATCTTTGCACGGTCGCACAAGCGTGGATGGCGTGTATCTGGTATACGGAGCGATACGGAGCGATACGGAGCGATACGGAGCGATACGGAGCGACTCATTGCGGCGCAGATTATGCAGAGCGCTCGATCGGCACGATAAAAGAAGATACATCGAGACAAAGAGAGAGAAAGAGTGACAGTGAGAGTGACAGTGAGAGTTAGACAGAGAGAGAGAGAGAGAGAGAGAGAGAGAGAGAGAGAGAGAGAGAGAGAGAGAGAGAGAGAGAGAGAGAGAGAGAGAGAGAGAGAGAGAGAGAGAGAGAGAGAGAGAGAGAGAGAGAGAGAGAGAGAGAGAGAGAGAGAGAAAAGAAAAGAAGGGTAGAAAGTGTACGAGAAGAAGAGTAAGCGGAAATAGTAAAAGAGAAAGACGGTAATATAATACGGACTCTAAAAGATATACATGTAAATATATATGTACGACGTGTGGATCGTAAAAAAAAAAGAGAAAAAAAAATAAAATGACATACATATATATGTGCATATATATACATACATACATATATATACATACATATATATATATATATATACGCATACAAAAGAATTTCTACGTGTATGTTTCTGCACACTAACCTGAGACAGAGGGAGTAGTTTTTATGTACTACGACTGACCTGTAGCAGAGAGCCATCAGAGCAAATACTATGAAAACACCCCCTACCACCGACATGAGCACACCAACTAAAAATACAGTGTTAGAGCCGTGGTAGTTCTCTGTGACGATCAGACGTGTTAGTTAGTTACATCGTTAGATTTGCATGGTCGTTGGTCGTCACGTGTCAAACATCGTCGATATCCGACACGATATCAAGATCGAGTACCATTGTTCGCGCAGCGCGCGGTATACAGATGATATATTTTGGTATCCGAGCGTCCCACAGCATGCAGACAGACAGAGATGGCAGTGACAGACAGAAACAGACAAGAAACAGAGAAGCCAGAATCAGCACATTAACATATACATGGACGTAGTTTGTTGTACGCACACCATTCGCGTGGTACACGCACCATCGACGCACCGTCGACGCACCATCGACGCACCATCGACGCGGCATCGACGCTGCATCGACGCTGCATCGACGCTGCATCGACGCTGCATCGACGCGGCATCTCGCGATACGAGTACAATAGATGCGAACCAGTTCTTTTCCCCTTTCTCTAGTTCTAGAGTCCCTACTAGCGCCTCCTTCTCTCGCTTCGATCCACTTTCCGTTTAGTATCTCTCTATCTATCTTAGTTTAGAGATGCCCGCGATCCTTCCTCTCGTGTCTTTTACGTTCGAGTCGGACGACTCGTTGTTAACTGTAACACTTTTCCGATTCACGTTCACATTGACATCGACGAAGACACGATATCACGTGGAGTTGTCGCGATCAAATTGGTCGCCGTCTGGCTGGTACATACGCCAGTTGGAAATTTTGTCGTTAACGGTTGCTTTCCGATCTCCGACTGTCCGAGGGGACGACGTTCGTTTCTTCGCTAATCAGCCTTATTCATGCTTTTATAGGGCATACAAGCAGCTGGCACATTGGCGTTGTAACGGATCGTGTATCGGATGTCGCACCCCAAGGGACGAATCAGTAGTAGTTTCTTACAATAGAGAGGGATTAAATACACATTATCTTCCGTCTGTCATTTTTTTTTTTTTTCAACCACGATCGCAAACAATTCACCATTATCCTATACAGGATGGCCTAGCTAAGCTAAACTAGTGCGAAGTTTAATCGAGTTTAGACCATGAACGTACATGCATCTCTGATGCTGACATCGGATACCACCACCTCGCTTCGACTCTCAACCGCTCTTACAATTACAACTTGTTAGAAAAGGTGACAACAACGTTTTCTCTCCAAGATTATCCGTTATCCGCTTCGTATCTACCCCCTCCCCCCACCTCCGCTATATCGGTATTCGTATTCGCCATTTGTTCATTTTAACGCCACAGCCCACCCACCAAGACTCGTGTCTTATTCTCGTTTTTCTTTTCTCCTCAGCCTCGTTTCTTCTTCGTAGTATAATAAAATATAAAACTGTGATATAAAATTTCCGTGACACGTTCGTACGCGTTTACGGCTGTGCGTGCGTCGTATCACCCTCCGCGCTAAAGCGACTGTCTCTAACCGGATATTCAACAAATCCAGTTAAACTCAATTAGACCGTAGACCGTAGACCGTAGACCGTAGACCGTAGACGCTGGAACAAGCGTATCCCCGACGCACGGTTTACGCAACAACGTTTGCTTTCGTCCCTTGGTATGCGACACCAAGTGGTAGAAACGTAGATCCCTCGCTCGTGCAGCATAGTCACGATCGTCGTGATCATTCATACGCGCTATGCGAGCACGAGCACATTCAGAGCACACCATCGAAAAAAACATCGGTATATGTATATATACATATATAGATAAATATATGTATATGAATAAACATCGAGTAAATAGGCTAAGATGAATCAATATTACGAGAGCAATTTGACGGCCGCGTGCGATGCCTCATCATCCAGCTAGCCACGGAATTACTTGACAATGACAGGCGTTGGTCGAACCCACTCAACAACTTTATTTTGCTACTGTACCTGTAGCAAACGGCCATTAGCGCAAAACAAATGAAGACTCCTTTGACCACACCCACCAGGATTAATACCATCATTCCGGTGCTAAGAGTGTTGTTAGTTGTTTCTGAAACGACCATCACATTTTGTAATCTGCGCGTATCGGAAAGGTACATCGCGTGTTTCGCATCTCGCACGATCTTTCCGAACGTTCGAAACTCGTTTACCCCGCGGTAAAAGCAAGTTGCGAGGATCGGTTGGTCCGGAAGAGATTAACTTGCACGCAAGTAAGAGAATTAGCGCTACGAAAGGAAGAGAAGAATCGTTCCGAAGAACAATTTTCTTCGTTTCCTCTTATTTTCCTGCCTCTCCAACGGCAGGGGTAAAGACTCGTGAGCTACGCGCGTACGATATCGGTCTGCGTAAACTTGCAACTCGAACGAGCAACAACAACGATTACGTATACTCGTGTTAGCAGCCAAGTGAATTCGAATTTCCAGCCCAACGTTCCAACTAACGAATTGCGTTCGATTCGAGGATCATCAGCAAGATATAGTTTCGCGCGAACAGCTGGTAATCCGTTTCACCGTGCAACAGCGAGAAGGCTCGTTGCCGTCGTTGGCAAGGGAAGCGTAGGGCGGTATCGCCCGATAAGGAATCGCCGTGACGACGCGCGCAGTTGGTTGGCGTCTGCGATCCTTCTTTTCTCTCGGGGGGGTTATTATGGGTATGATGCACGGTTCGTGAATCGAAAGCGAAGTAAAAGTGTAATCGAGTAAACTTATCGGCCCGTACTTCATATACATACGTATTAGACGCATCGAATTTTATGTGCACAGCTGATGGTATGGCCCCAAATAATCAAGGCGGCTAACCGGTATTCCGCCGGGATACGGGACGAGTCTTCGTCTTATCGCGAATTAAACGCATCTACACGATCGACGAATCGTCTGCCTTTTTAAGATTACCGGTCACGGTGGAACGTTCCGCTTATCACGCCTGTTGAATTCCCCCGTGGTACCCCATCCATCTTTCTTATCGACCACTGGTCTTACCCGAGAGCCTCGCGTTTTCCTTCTTCTTCTCCGCGTATTAAACAGACCAACGTTCAACGTATTCTATTTAATACGCGTAAGATAGGAAGAAGTAAACCGACCTCCGGATCACGCGACTCCGCGACTCTCCGCAGAAACATCCACCGTGGCCGGTAACCGGCGCCGCGTATCTACGCTTACTCTGCTATTTAATAATAAATTCCACTATTGTATCCCTCTATTCATTTCCTATTTACCGTTGTCTGCTTATCGTTAGATTACAGGCTAGAAACGATCGCGCGAGCTACGCGAAACCGAGGCTGGTCGAGCGTTTCGAATCGAATCGAATCGAAACGAAACGGATCGATGTCGCAGCTTCGGTTTCTCGCCTCGTTCCAAATCGAAACTCGAGATCGACGGTTTTCTATCTTCTAGAAGTTTTACGAATCGCAACTTACCGTAGGGGGTCTCTTTCTTCCCTAATTTAGGATCTGAACTATTTTTACCAGCTGATTCGGTGCTAGACGTGGTTGGCGGCGAAGTCGGAATTTCCTGCTGTATGGAGCAATCCGGTCCGTTCCATCCGACGTAACAGAAGCATTTATTCAAGTTGGTGCATACCTACGGGAACAAGCGAATTTTTTCATTTGGAAATGGGCCGATTTTCAAGTCGAACGACTCAAGCGGTCGTTTTAGCCGAGCGTGAAAAGTTTTGCTTACGCCATTCCCCGAGCATTCGTTATTGTTGTGATTGCTAGGACACTTGTCGTTGCCTAAGTTCGGGGGCAGGTTTATGCACGTTTGGTTCACGCAGATCTAAAACAGAAAGCAAGTATACATGGACGCTGTCGTGTCGTGTCGTGTCGTGTCGTGTCGTATCGATATCGATGTCGTTATACGATCGATCGTTTCTCTCGGTGTGCAGCTACGAGCTACAGTAACTCTGTACGACGGCTTTCGACTCTGCCTAATGCGATTTTTACAATCGCGATCATAATCGCATCGTAATACACCGTGGAAGCTATTATAACGTAACAACAACACCGAAAATGGAGAATTCGCGGCACTTACGGATTAGAAAGTCGTCTCACTTACCGATTGGTTACCGCAGGATGTTCCGTCACGAACCAAACCCATGCCAGGTACCTCGGTTCCATCCACCTTGCCAGTCGTAGACCTTTTTGTGCCAACAATCGACGCCAACGTTATTCATATACAGGATTCATATACAGGATTCATAACAGGATTCTTACGATCCGATTACGATAGAATGATAATGGGAAATTTAACGGTCGCTTACTTGCACTCGTACTCTGCGCCCTTCATCGAGATTATGGTTATCGAATGATCCGCTTCTGGCAACATTGGCTGTTTGCCACCTCGCTGACACTGCAGCGATCCGCAACGAACGTTCCTACGATTACGTGTCATTAGTACGTAGCATTACGATTTAACCAATTATCGGATGGCAGAAATATTTTTGGGTCCGAAACAATTCGACAACGGTGAAAGAGCTCTTTTCACGATAACAGGATAATAAGGAGAAGAATAACAAGGAAAATAAAGACAACGAAAGAAATAAACGAGTGACTTTTTTCATCGCCATATCGTTGATAATACTTAATATTGGGGTAATCGCAATTATTTGGTATTCCCATCGAGCTTTTGTGGAATGAAATTCATTCGGAATCGACGACAAATTCGCCCTTCTTATCCTGCCTTTCTCCATCTCTATTTGCTCTTTTCTCCTTCCTGCAAGGCCCGGTCGGCTCTATTTTCCGCTAAGGCTTGTCGCGATGGATCAAAAATTCCAGCCTTTTTTTCATACCGTTTGGTGGTTTTCGACGAATACGGCGCAATTACGACGAATACAACAAATTTTAAGTGGAAGCGTGCACACGTTTTAGGTAGAAGGGAATAAGTTCAAGTAACGCGACAAATACTGTCAAGATGCTTGGCTTTACACGTAGCATTTGAATCGGTATGGTGGATTCCTAAACCGAAAGCTTGCATTTTCAATTGGGAAAAAAGGAAAAAAGCCTTGCTTACTCTATATCGCATTTGATGTAGTGACCAGAAGAATCGGTGCCGCAATGTCCGCTGAGCGAGCCCTTGGAATTGAATTGTATGAAACACTCGTAGTCCGCGGCAACGCCACCGCGTCCCCAGATTTGATCGCACTGGACATCCAACGCCGGGCAAATGCCGTTATAACAATGTCCAGCATCGTTCCCGCAAGGACTTCCGTTTTTCTTGTAAACATCCGCCGGACATTGGCCGTTCTCTCCGGTACAGACTTCCGGCAAGTCGCATTCGTTGGTCGACTCCCGGCACACGACGCCACGCGGCAGCAACTACGTTGTGAAAATCGTTCGAGATTAGATTGATCCTCGACGTTGAAACCGATTTCGCGGCAGACAGACAGACGGTAAACGTACGCGCGTGCCCACTCGAGACTAAAACGTATCCAACGTGAACATCGACAATCGACTTTGCAGTTTGCACTTTGCGTGGAAAACGCATTTTTCGCGAATCACCAGCAACAGCGGTTTCACCAGCTCCCTTTTCTACCACGTCCAACTCCGTTCGAAGTGATTGGAACGTTGGACGGTCTTGGAAAACGTGCCACCGTTTCGAAGTCCATCTATTTACTCGACTCGAGAGAAAGCCCGATATACCGGACGTTCTGTCCGCCTGCGTTTATCGACGCGTTTCTCGTACTTCTCGCCGCTATCAGTCACGTACATCTCTTTAGCCAAAGAGATATAGATTCTCGATATACGGTATCTCGATATACACGGTTCGCGACGGCCGCCAGCACAAATATTTTACCTTGCAATCGCTGCAGCAAGGGCCGGACGCGCATTCCGCTTCCGAGGTAAGTCTGCAGGTGATGGGATCGCAGCAAGGATCGAGCTCGTGACACTCCTCGATCGATCCGCAATCGCATTGTTCCCCGTCGTCGATTACCCTGTTTCCGCAAGACGTCCTTACCACCACCTGTCAATGGAGATCGGCCCCCCGGGCATAGCAGAAACGCGTTTACGTTTTTTTCTTCGAAACAACGCCATCGTGGCTAGTTAGTTTGCGGCGCAACGAACCGAGATGAGAAAGTTTCACGAGATTTCATCGAGACCGCAGTGGAAAAGTATCTCGCTGCGAACCTCTTAGTCTCGTCTCGTCTCGTCTCGTCTCGTGAATTTGCTTTTGCACGCTCGTTTCAGCGAACGATTCTCCCTTTAGGGGATGGTTCGTTTCGTCGTAAACTCGGCCTCCGTTCAATTAGCCTCAACTAGAATCCTCTTACCCGCTCTTTCGTCTTACCTCGTTTGGTTTATTCAAAAGACAAAAGCCGTTGCCGCTTCTTAACGACTCTATGTAATCCGTTTTACTACACTCGGAGAACGTGTACGGCTGAACGTTTTCCAAACCCACGATCGATTGAGCCATGATGCATCCGTGCCATTCGCGGCAGATACACTCGCTCCCTGCGAACAATTCCAACATCAGCAAACTGCGCTAATATCAGCTACCGCGCACAAGTATTTCGACACTTGCAAATCTCATTTCAGGCAACTACTACGCGTCGCTAAATTTAATAGATATCGACGAATAGTTGACGTGTCAGTTGAAGTAGAAATGAGAAGGCCATGATCGGTGGCAGGTGTATAGCACCTGTTTCACTCGTTTCACTCGTTTCTCACGGTACAACAGACAGAACTGTTCTTCCACGGTAACGTTGAGAATATCGAAAAATAAAAATATCGACGTTTCGATTGGATCGCAGCAAGCGTCCGATACTTGTGCACGATAGGATGCCTTGCGTTACTTTTGTTTGCTTTCTGCTTCTCCTCTTTTATACGTCTAGAAGCTGTTGATAGAAACTAACTTCCGTCGTCGTGGCTCATGCCGATATTGTGGCCGATCATGTGAGCCATAGTACCGGCTAAAAGATGAGGCTCGTAGGTGTTCAAATCGACGCTGATTCCTACGGATTTTTGTTTGCAAACGGTCGAAGGTATAGCCACACCCGACTCTCCGCCGTAGAACGTTTCGCCCCTGCGTGTTCAAGCATGGATTTCCCATGTAAAATATCTCAGAAACGATCCGACGCTATCTGACGAACGAATCGTCTCGATACGTACGTGAGTAATTGAGTGGTATCGTGAGGAACATGGAACATCCTTCGCATCGTGTAATCGTTTAAATTGAGCAAAGCGAGACTGATATCCATGCCCGCGCCGATGTCCGCCTGGTTCATGCCCTGCCACGTTTCGATGTATATGACGGAGACTCTAGTGTTTAACGTGCGGAAATACTGCGAAAAGAGAGGAGAAACATTGAGAAAAGAATGAATGGAATGGAATGGAATCGGTGCCTGGCTCTTTGCGAGGCCACGTTTTCACGCTCACCGGGCTCTCACCGTGCTCACGCCGGGCTCATGCCTGGCACCGTAACGGTAAGCGGACCAGTGGTGCAAGTAGACATCAATCGAGTTTAATCGAAATCGTGGCGCGAACGGTCGAGTGGTAGCACCGTTCCACGTGCAAAAACAAGTCGAAAAGGGAGGATTTTTGCTCTTTCTGCACGTGTCGACAATAACGAATGAACGTAATTGGATTGGACGAGCCGAGTTGTACGCGCGTCGACGCAACACGGTCATACGCAAACGAAACCTTCTTCTTCTGTTTCTTCCACTTATATTTTTTCCACGTAGAATCACCACCTGACCGTTTGCACCTTGACTTTTCCAGACTTTCGACACCGTAGTCGACTTTTATTTACCACATGCTCAGTTACCTACGGTATACAGATAATCTCGTATCTAAGGATACGCGATCGATACCTATTTCCATTATCTGTCCGCTTATTTCTGTGCTCGATCGAAACTTTGAAAGCGGGCGGGTTTGGCCTCGCAAGGATGTCGCGTCTAAAGCCCGGAAAAGCGTAAATACGCCTCTCCGAAAGGCCTTTGGACAAAGGCCCGAGCGCGCATAGAACGGTTCGCACTCACCATGTCCGCTATGTTAGCGACTTGGATGGCATCGTGAACGACCTCGGCTCTGGTGCTACCGTTCCTCTTCTCGAACTGAAGCATGGAAAACGAATGTTTCCGCGTAAAGTAAAGCAGAAGAGAAGAGAAGAGAAGAGAAGAGAAGAGAAGAGAAGAGAAGAGAAGGGAAGATGGTGCGGTGCCTGGCGATCGATTTTACGTTCTCATTTACGACGACAATTGGTATCGTTAAAGCCGATCGTATCGTTTCGTTTTACGGAAACGCGACGCGCGATATGACAATTATCGTTGAGTTACGCGCGAGTTCGGGCACGTCGAAAGGTTCCAGCTAATTTACTATCGCTAGGCTACCTCGAAACTTGGTCGGAACGACGTCGCGCGTTTTCCTCCAACGATTACGATCGTGATTGCCACCCACCCCACGCTCTGTTCGGTTTTGGGAAACGCATCGCCAAACGCCACAGATATCTCGGATCGGATCGGATCGGATCGGATCAAGGATCGGAAAGAGGGACGAGTTAGTCGAAGAAAATCGTCATACCATAGCCTTATCGATAATGATGGCAGTTTCGATGTATTTGGTTGCTTCACGGACGTCTCTCTTGTATCGATCGGAAGTGGTCTCCGATAGCCCCAGAACATGCTTCTGCCGGCGGTTCTTTGTACGCCACTCAAGATTCCCCGAGTTAGCGCAGCCTTTGTTAGCCTTTGTTCGAGCTTCAAATATAACGTGAGGATGTTTCTGCTAAAAGAGAGGTCTGCATATAGTTAACATTCCCCGAGCAGCTCGCTGCCCGCCTTTTTTAACGCCTCTTGCTCTATTCGATTACGGCTTATATCGCGCGGGCATTTTCTTCTCGCATCTGCGCCACGACTACTATGACCTACTGTCCGCGTTCAATCTTCTCTCGGTTAATCGTTATGCCAGCGTTTCAAAGAATCGCCGAACCATCGTGCGTCCCGAATCCGTCCATGCTGCCCATCTCTTATCAAATTGCTTTTACATGTTCGTATCGCAATCGTGATCGATTCGTATCGACAACGACGGCCGCGTGAATTCCCGGCTCCAGCGAAACCCGCGATCCCGTCATCCGTCAAACGGGCATGGCGAAAAAAAGTGACAAGTTTCCGCCCGTTCGGCCACCTAAGATTCTAATAAGCCCCAAGTACGATACGATCGTTTTCATACGAAACACGACCGTAACTCGGAAACGAAGAGAAGTCGAGGCACGGTATTATTATTAATAACGTTCCATCTCCAAGTACACACGTCTTTGTAATTCTACTGCAACCCGCTTCTAAAACAAGCTGCGATGTATCGACTACGAAAAATTCGTCCACATTTTCTACAACTTTCTCGTTACGTTTGCCACAGATGATGGTACCTCGATGATACCTTACGTTTCTTGTAGAACGATACCTTGTCAGAATTTTCGATGCCCAAAAATGTCTATAATTTCGACAGCATCCTCCTTTCTTCGAGAAAACGACGACGACGACGACGACTAGCCGGATTGCTTACGCGGCATCCTGATTTTCTCGCGACGCGAACAATTTATTTTTCTTTTTCCCGCCACGTTGCTACTTGGAGATCTCTTCATGAATAATAATGCTGGAACAGCTCATGCATATAAGAAGAACGTGTCCCCGCTTAACTCGTCTCACTGCCAAGCACACGACGGTTGCCTGCCTAGAGCTATCTTCCGGCTCTCTCCCGCCGCGTTGTTCCTTCATCTTCGATTACGGAACGTCAACGTTGCTCTCGTCCAAATTTCCCATATACGTTTCATTCGCGAATGTTGCACGCGATACTTCTGCACACGAAATCTACACACGAAAATAGGTAAAGAGAACGTCTTACGAACGTATGTCAGTTTCCAAGGTATGGACGCATTCGCGAAATTATTCCAGGTATCCCGCCTCGAGTAGGCGCGCACACGCCGTTGCATTCAACCCACAGTTCCGTACTAGCGCGAGAATTCTTCCACTCTCAAATCTGTTTTCCATCGTTGCTCGTCGGTCGTGCGCGTTGTCCGCTTGCGTCGAAAAGACGATAAATTGCTAATGGAAAAGACAGAACTTCTTCGGAAATCGTCCGTATCTCGAAAACCAAACCATGTGGGGCATGCATGCCCGTTTATAAATAGCAGGACGACACCCTTGCTGAATTTCTACAGAACGCGACAATCGAGCCAGCAATGAATCGATAAGTGTATGTTTGAACCTTTGCGATCAATTGTCCGGCGGCCTAGATCTTGTTGGAAGAATGATACGATGGATATAAACGAAGAAAACGGAAGAAAGTATAAGAAAACGCACAAACGTGTGCGTATAATTGGTGAGATATTTATTACTACGTTGAAGCTTCGAAGCAAGCTCTAATTGCATTTCAATGATTTATCTTTCATCGAGTCGTTGGTGTCGAAACTATCGAGAAATTAGAACTGCGGTTCGGTGATTTCGACGGAAAGCATCGACTCTGCTTGCTGGCCGTCGCCAGGTAAACGTAGAAACAGCCGTGCAACAACGTAGAAACAACGAAAGGCTGCTGCGAGTTAGAGAATTTAGCGCTGCAACAGCCGATTACTCGTTTACGAGTCGAGCAGGCTCGATAGCGGCTTAACTCGATCCTCTCGCTTCGTCTGCCGTGCTAACGAAACTGGATCGTGCGGCCTGGCGTCGCGTCGCGTCGCGTCGCGTCGCGTCGTGTCGCGTCCTGTCGTCGTGTTTGCCATTCTCGAAACACTCGCTGCTCGGCTTCACAGGATCCAGCCAAACATTCGCGTTTAGCCAGGACCCTCTGTGTCCACACCGCTCCCTGTATCCTGCCCCGGGCATCGCCAAGACCCTTGGATAACCCGTCACGTTCCCCCCAGGGAAACGACATTCTCCCGAACGCTAATCGAATTTTCTCTCCCTACGATGTACGTACGGACGACGTTCCGAAGGTAGTACCCGTTTTGAAATAACAACGGTACAAATGCGTTTCGAAAAGTTTTCTTTACTTTCAACTCTAGCCTATATACCTGCGTAGTTTTCTGTATACCTTCTGTTAGGTTTTCCCTGTACCTTCGTTCGCGTAACCGTCGTTTCGTGCCCTCCGTAAAATTGAAATCGCCTCTTCCTGCCAAGAGTTATTCGCCCAAAAATTCCCTCATTTCTGTAAGACAAAAAAAGAAAAAAAAGAAGAAAGAAAAAAAAAGAAAAGAAAAGAAAAAGAGAAAAAGAGAAAAAGAGGAAAGGAGAAGATAGTAGATACACGGAGTTTCTCGAGGCGCGTTCGATTACCGCGTCGTCTTACGGCGATTCGTCTGTAATTGCTGTAAACTGCTTTGTGATTGCAAGGTGAATTCATTCCGGACGAACGTTTTCAGCATTTGAAAAGCGTAAAAGTGCGTTTGGTCGTTTTCTTCCCTTTCTTTTTTTTTTTTTTTTTTTCTTTTGCTCATCGGCGGAATTCTCGATTTCCATCGATATCATACCGTTAAACGTGTCTAAACGAACAACGACGCGACTATTTAAAGACGAATTTATCGATTCGAATCGACGTGATTTAGCTAGGTGGCCCTTCTACGAACGACGCATTCTGTCGTTTTATACAGTCCCTGTACGTAAACGGCCATTACTTCGGAGCAAAAGCATCCGAGCAGCGTACGCTGTTTTTCGAGGCTGATCGCTTGAATCGCGTGGACAAGCGCCGCGTTCATCGTACACGGATTTCGGGACGCACACGCGCTTCGGTAGACACACGCGTATACAGAGCCTTCGAATAATTAAACTGACCGATAAATCGCCGCCGTAAAACGGATGGATGACGAATGTCTCGTTGCCTAAGTGAATAACACCGCTGACACCGTTACACGTGTGAAAAGCAGCGCTAGCTCCTGGATAATCCCTCACGGTACCGTGATAGTAGCAATGCTCTATCTCCTGCAAACATGTCAGTGAGATTCGTTGGATCGAACGATCCAATTTCAGCTGGAGATTCGTGCCGATTCGGCCAATCTAGTTTCTAGTTTCTAGTTACCTGTTTGAAACTTTGTTCCGCGCCGTTGGCTAAAAAGTCTTTTTGCATAAGATTCGGAGCTAAAAGTTGCCTGCAACAGAAAATATTCTTGGTATAGTTGACGGATGGCTGCCGTATGAGACTCCGAGGCCGAGATCACAAGCGACGATGCACTTACGTATTTAATTCTAAATCTAGGCGAAATTTATGATTAAAGGCCTTGATCAAGAGGGACGTCCGATGAAAATGTCTGCCCGTCTGCAAAATCGAAGGAGACTCGATCTCATCAAGCGTATATAATTTCCATCTTAAAAACTTTCGTACACTTACTCTCATTCTGCCTTTATTGTTTTGGTATCCACCCTCTCCGTATCCTCTTTGAGGATACTAAAACGTGAGAAAATGTTCGAGTTACCAACGTTTAGAGTTACGAGCATTTAGGTGCGAACCGACGGACGGAAGAAAATTAGGCGATAGGTTCCGGGTCCGTCGAGCCGAATCTACACACTGAACGATCGATCGTCGCGCGACGATCGATCCGCGGTGAACGTGCAACACGAATTCATTTTACCAGTTTACGAAAGTTTGATCGGATTAGTTGACGAAAGTTGATCCGACACATCTTCAAACAGGAAATAATATCGCCTTCCTTAAAGAATACAATTTAACCGTCCGTTCGACGGAACATTGTCGTTGAAACTGTAACGTGCGACGCGCGCGCGAAAAATGCCGACTGCTAGTACCGCGGTAATACGCTTTCGTAAGGAAAGGATCGTTCAAAGCGATCAGCGCGAACAATGTTTTTCGATGAATCGTCCGCGGTGATCGTACAAAGCGAAAGCGTGTAAATTCAGCTCTGGCCTCTCGTCCGCGAATCCCTCCGAGGAATTATGAAAGCAGGAGAATCAGACGACTAATTACCTTGGATATGCTGACTTCTCTCGTGGATATCCCCATTTTCTCGTGATGCCGTAACTGTACTGGATAGATGATCTGATAGTAATGGCCCCCGATATTTTGTACTAGCTCTTGGTTTTGTCGATACTCTTGCAGTAGTCGTTCGGCCTCACCTGAAATCAATTTTCCCGTTCAATCGAATCTTCGTTTTTACGATAATTTTTACGGTCGTCGTCGCGTTACATGCCATCTTTGTTTCTTTGCGCGCCCTCCTGCGAAATGTGTCCAACGATTTCGAGAATCGCGACTTGAGCCATCCGCGGACATCTCGGCGGATAATTCACATATCGCGTGTCCGCGAACGGATCGCTGATAACCGTAGACAAAATGCAAATTCAGGGACAGTCGGCGTTCACGGTTTAGTATCGATCCGTATTTCGATTTCCAACGGAATGGAAAACGATCGGAACGTTCTTACGATCGGACAGAGGACGAGTCTGCTACGTGACAAAATACGTAAAAGTACGTTCTCTTCGTTTCGGGCTTCGTTTACGATAAAATCGACCTTGAAGATCCGACGAGCGTACTCGAATTTCGCCAATTCCTGCGAGATGAGGGTTAAATAATCTCGCTAGGAGTTCAAACTGTAAAACGGGTAACCGGTGTAAAAAGAAGGGAAAAACGTAGAGTACAATCTTTTCGTCGGATGTTTCATCATCGAGAGAAATAGGTCTTAACGTCTAGCGCGAATTACAAACTATCGTCTATAGAGAATGTGTTTGTCATCCGGTGGAAGACGAGGAGAAAGAGAATCGTTCTCCTGCGGCGAAATCGAAAAGCAGCTGTGATTAACCGGATCCGAGTAAGCGAGTTTTCCTTCCATCTCTTTTCATCGCGCTGTCAACTGTTGCTGCTGCGAGCTACGAATGAGTCGAGATAATCAGCGGAGGAGGGCCTCCTCGAAGCATGTAGTATCTAGTTTACCCTCTTATCGACTGTCCGGGGCTTTGCCCGATTTAACCCGTCCCATTCAAAATGAAGTGTATGGATAATTACTTGCTTGTCACGCTTCTGCACCCTTTCCCTCCCGCTTTTCAGCACGTACACATCGCCGTGTAGCGAATTATTACGCGGCTGTCGCGATTAACGACAGAGCAACTAATTACCATGCCACTCGAATCCAGCTCTTTTTTCCTCCCGACGAAATGGTTAAATAATTTGCCGATCGTCTTCCCCTTCGCGCTCGATTTCCCGTTCGAATGATCGATCCATCTCTTCGATCGTGTTTCGCTGTCAGAATCTTGCACTCGTCTCCTCTGTCGCGTCTCCTCTGCCTCGAAACTTTGTCACAGGCGAAGCAAAAGAAAAGAGAACGAGTTTAACGCGCGTCGACACGTAACACCTGTTGACGAAATACGTTCGAGCACGTCGAAATACGTACGTATTCGACCGAGTTATTACGCGTCGAATTTAACCCCGGCGGTTAGAGGTAACTCTAGCGACAACAGCTATGCTGCTAATCATATGACCGGCCAACTCGTTGAGTCGCGTACCGTTCCTTGCGAATACAACCAGAATACAACTCTCTCTCTCTCTCTCTCTCTCTCTCTCTCTCTCTCTCTCTCTGTGTGCGCGTGATTTTCTCGCCCTTTTCTCTCATTGAATACGCTTAAAGTTATTAAACGAGTATGGACGCGGAACAGATTATTCTCCGTTTCGAATGCGCAGGTCGTACGTAAATTTCCTATGTTTGTAACGTTGCTCGTAATTTCCAGATTATTGGTATTTTATCGTTTTCGCGATAAATACACCGTCCAGTCCATGTTGCGTGTTTTATGCGAAACGTTTTTAAACGTTATTAGCACTTAATAAGGCACAACTGTCACGATCATATCGCGATCCCCTAAATCGAGAATTTTTATGCGTTTCTAGGAAATTTCAAATGTTTAAAAAGTACAGATATGTTTAATAAGGTTTAATCTATAAACAGAGATAAGATTTTGAATAAAAGTCTGTAGTATATTTATCGGAAAGATGTGTAGAACCGAAGCATCTTAGCATCTTGAATAGTACTTTTAACCAGTGCCAAGTATTACCTGCTCTGTATTGAATATCTTGCGACTTTTGTGCACGTGCATACACTGCCGCTCCTAAGTATTAGGATTTAGGACACCTGCTGATTTACAGGGAAAACGTTTTGCGTTTATGCAAGAATGCAGTTAAATACATGCGATGCGGTAAATTACGACAAACTTACTTAGCCGAAATTTCGTTCAGAAGAGATTTGGGGTGAATCGGATAAGAAAGTCGGAGAAGTTTGCTCAAAATCTCGGTTCTATTTTACCTATTGTAGTATATGGAATGAAGTAAAGACGAATAATAATAATAACAACAACAACAACAACAACTACTACTACTACTACTACAGAAACAACATGTATACGGAAATTGATGAAAATAGCGGTGGAAAGTACCTATCGGAAACGTAAAATGTCGTTGGCGAATGGAACGAGAGAGCGCGGAGCTAGTCATTTTCCCGCTACGCAGGAACAGCTTCGAGCTTGCCAGCGTAAAGTCCGATTAAAAGGGCGAGTTAAGGCGGACGGGACTGACGTTTTTTTTCTCGGAACTGGTATTTACGAGCGTGAATCCTCTCCGTGCAATTTCCGGCCTCCATCTACGTACGGTTCTCGGACGAAATCGGCAGAGAAGTTTAAACGTTGCCCGATCCCATTCGACCTATACGCATGCAGAACGCACATGCTACTACGGCCAACAGCGAACCACGGACTTCCAATAGATGTTCCCGTCCTAGCAAGACGCGCCGTTGTTCACCGAGTAGTTAGTTTCGTTTCGTTTTATTTCGGCTTTTTCGGGAGGGACGGTCGCCAGGAGGTTTATAGGGGTTTACTCGTTGACGAACCAACCGACTAGGCTCGTAAATTGAATTTCCAGAAACGGTTCGTTCAACCGAGATTACCGACCGATTAAGTCGGCCCCGTCCACGGGTTTGTCGAACGTCGCGTTGACAGGCCGTTTATCGCGTCGTTTCCGCGCAATTGCCGTGTATTTAAATTCTGTTCATCGCGTCCCGTTTTCGCCTACAGTGGCCCGCGAAACTATCTCCACGCTCGCAGCTTGCAAACGTCGCTCACGTGTTTGGACGATCGGATTGGTTTTTTTTTTCTTTTTTATAATACACTGCTCGTATCTGCTATATCCGTTCATTAGCCACGACGTACAATCCTCGAAAGCATCCTTGAAACTAATTGTGCATATCTTAGATTTCGAGCTTGTACGATGCTACCACGCCGTGTCACTTACGGCCGGTTTTACGGCAGCAATCTTGCACTTTGCAACCTGAAAATCCGGTATATCACCGGATATATTATACACTCAGATCGCTCTCAGAGTCTGCTATTATCATCGAGATAGCCGCGTCTCGTTACGGCGCTAACGGAACCTCGAAATGTTTCGCGTAACGCGCCTAATCTGTTCGTCGAAATTTTCCGCGACTATCGTTTTCGTCATAGCCACGCACAGCGGACAACACGACGATGCGATCCTATCCCAACTCTGGCGTTTTCAGCTTTCCCCTGCACGTCCTTGGAAGATCGAAGCTGCCGTTCGAGGGAAAATTCCGGAGACTCGCGGATCTCTGAGAGAAACACGTGGAATATCGCGTGCAACTCTGCCGATGCATCGATTTGCTCGATAGTCGAATAACTCGAGTCGTCGACCGTCGAGTATCGTTTACCGCACGTTTTGCTCTCTCTCCCTACGCTCGCAAGCACGAATCGCTATTAATCGAACGGACGCGGACGCGACGAGTCGTTATCGATGCCGCCGGGCGTGCCGCCGCCGACGAAATTCTCGGCGGATTTGTTTGCCGACCTGCGCGTTTACTTTCCAACCGGTCGGCCACGCGTCTAATCAAACACGAGTATGAATATTAATTTCGTTTTTTCGGGCGTCGGGTGTACGACGCTTTAACCGGCCGCCCGTTTTGTAATTCAGATGTCCCGACGCTTTCCCCGCGACAGCATCGAAAGACCGAGCGAAATTGTCCCGTGAAACGAAAGAAATCGCGTTGTCTCGATTGTGCGGCGATTGCAGAGAAAACCGTGCTACTAGAAATACAAACGATGGTGTATTCCGTGTCGCGGAAATTCTCCGGTTCTCGCTGGACGAGCAGAGAGGCGCGACGCGGAGCGACGGCCGCCGTTTTAAGAGATTTCATCACATCGGTTACCCTCGTCTCGTCCGTTTTATACTTGGACGCATCGTCCTCCCGTCTAAAATTTAACCCAATTTAAGTTTCGTGTTCCCAACCAATCACCGCTGTTGACTCAACGATAAAGCATTCTGCGCGCCCGGAGAACTAGATGTAACCGCAGATCGAGTTTCCGAGGGATGTGCTGCAATGCGGTCTATCTCCGCCTTTTTCCTTCCTTCGCCTACATTTCGCTTTGCGATTCCAAGGAGATCTGTGCGTTTCCCGCGTGTCCTTCGATTTTCATCCTTCTCTCTCTCCCTCTCTCCCTCTCTCCCTCTCTCCCTCTTTCCCTCTTTCCCTCTTTCTCTCTGGCGTCCTTTTTGTCGCCAGTCTAAAGCCGCTCGCTCGCAAAGGGCCAAAGCGTAGGTTAACTCGAAAACACGAGCATTTACGCGATGAAAAACGCTTTGTCCCGCGACAACGTTTACGAGAACGCAGGGCGGATACGCTGTCGCGCTGCTCTTCTACGCGATAGCATTGATTCGAGTATTCCGTTCGGTGCACGATTAGTATCTCGGCTCTTATTTGGAGCGCGTTGAATTTTCTACGTCGCCGAGCCGTGCGCCGCGCTTCAAAGAGAACACTGACTTTGACTACAACCTGCAACTTCCTATCCATTGTGTATTTACGCGATCGTCTCGTAACTTTGCGTTCCCGTGCTCTCTTTCTCCGTACCTGTGGCGCGACAAAGGCTCGGCCTCGTAATACCGTACGCTTCACGCAAGACAGTCTCCGTCTCGTGCGTCGGTAGGCTGTCGCCTAGTGGCAGTTAGGCGATCGAAACCTTCGAAAGACCGCGTTCGCCTTTCCTTCTTTTCAACTTACCAACGGAAGTCTCTTCGTTCCAAAAGGAATCATCTAAGGTGTAGTCGCCTTCTGAAACGAGAAAAATAACCAACCGGTTAGCGGCAATCGTATCGGCAACGTGTACGCTATCGTGTGCAAGTATTTTCGTGTCTGTTAGTTCTTTACTTTTTCCTATAATTCCGATCGAATCCAAAGTTCCGCTACATCGAAACCGAAACAATCGAAGCAACGGATATATCTTATTATCCTATATGTATAAGGATCGGATTCCATATTTATCCGAAATAAATATATATAATAACTGGATAACCAAACACGTTATCGCAAACTGGAATTGTTCCGATCGTTCCTAACCTAACCGATACATAACGCGCGCCGATCTTCACGAAACTCGGCGCGCAACCTGCCGATTTCACCGTAATTCCTTCGTCAGTCCGTCGTTTTTTACTTTTACACGTTTCTTCTCCCAACCAAAAAGTAATAATAATGATATCACGGCTTTGCTGACTCCGACAAAACCGTCTTAGTTTACGAGCAACGTACTTTGTCGCATGACTCTTGTCTCGTTCGTCGGTTCTCCGGTTCCATTTTCCCACCCATTCGTAAACGTTACCTCTACCGTTACGCTCGTAGTATCTGTCCGTCTGTCTCTATGCACGTAAATGGATAAACAACATTTGCCACAATTTGGAAGCGTGCAAATACTTGTGGCGCGATTGTAGTAGGAGGGGCAGCAGTGCCAGGGAGTAGGCGAATGCAATCGCGGCCGAGTCCCATTCGCTCGCTGGTTGAAAATTCTCAAGTTGGCGAGGAAAATTCCTACGGGAAGCGCTCGGTCCGCAACAACCAACCAAGTTGTAGCCCAAAGGAATTTTGAACGGGTTGTCGGAGAATTTTCTCCCACGAGGGTGGCAAGTTTTCCGAGATGAAAGTTTCGAAACTACATGCACGAAAGGATTGACAGACGGTCGTGTGATTGATCGTGCGATCTCTCGATCTCTTATCGGTGTAACGTTACACGATCGTCATCGACCAAGGTGTTTTAAAACATGGAACGGCTTTTTCGACAGCTGTCCAGACAGGACGAAAATACGACGGGGAAAAAAGATGCGTACTCGGATCCATGCGATATTCGGTCGTGTTGGAAGCCTTGGAGGATTTGGCGAAAACAAGTGGCGGTAGCGTGTTTAATAAAGAACAACGTGATGTACGTACAGTGGCTCGCGAGAGCATCCCGACGCTTTCTACGGCATCCTTTCCTAAATATATTACGTGCATTATATCGGGCCGGTGGAAAAGTTCCTGATCCGGTAGATGTCGCTAAATTATTTATTATTCATTCGTCAGAATGCCAGTGGTCTGGCATCGGTTGTGACCGCGTGTGCAACACCACGTTCAGCGAGTTCGCGCACCAGCTCTACCGACGACAAAAACCTTGAAATTCGTCCATCGTCTATCGAAGAAGATGGAGCACAGAGCGTCGCGCGGAGTCTGGCTGGGAAATAATCAGCGCGTCTGATTTTTGCAAACCGTTTGCTTTCATCGTACGGAGAGCCGGTGCACCCGCACCGGGTCCCAGTAAACCCGCTCCGTGTCTTTTACGGCAGTCGGTTCGACGCAAACGAATCTCTCCGTCGCCCATTTTCCCAATCTTCTTTTACGATTAGAGAAAAGTGCTGTGAAAACGCAGAGTGTCTGCCGTTGAAACAACCACCGACATCGAATGTATCGCTCTTTTAATCCGTTACGAGGTTCGCACACGCAACAACGCAATTTACGACACGTATTGGCGTCATCGGGTCGCTTGTACCGAGCCAATAACGTCAAACTCTTTGAAATTTCGTTGGTACCGTAACGAGACGCGACTGTCCTAATGGCGTAATTTCAAAGCAATCCGTCAATGTGCGTAGGATGGCTCGCCGGTTGCACGATACCATGGCACGACGACGCTACGACTCATCGCTTATATCGGAAAACTTGTTAATCTTTTCATCCAACCGGATATCATTCGAACGATACTTGAATGCGGTATTATCGAACCGATTAACACGTATGCAGGTATTTGGAACGGAGTGGCGCAAAAACGCCCGTCAAAATCGGCCACCGCTGTTCCACGTTGTTCCGCATACCACGTTGGATATCGTAACGTTCCATCCTTCTACCCCTATTCGCGCGTCTTTTACGTCTTTTACGTCTTAAGTAGCTATAGCAACACCGAGAAAGTAAATCTGCACGCGTTCCAGCAGACGACAGATCAATTTGATAGGAAGAAGGGGTAGCAGTATCCTTTGCTAAGAACATTTGTGCTGGGTGGATCGAAATCCGAAAACAGACCGTCTCCGCCTAAATCTCGACAGAACTGCGTGACGACGCTGAACGCAGCATCGCAAATCATTCCGCAGCAGCGTTTTCCAACTTGGTCCCCTGCTTCCTCATAAACCGTCACGTTCCGCTGCACCTAGCAATCGGCGACGGTCACGCTTCGTCGATTTTCCCTGTACAACCATTCGGCACGTTGCGTCGCGTTTAGCACATTTGTCGGGTTGCTATGTCTGCGGAAAGGTCGCGGGCCTGCCGTTAAACGAGCCACCGAGCCAGCTCCGTCATAGATCGATTCCTCCTTTGCTTCTACTTGCCTACTTCAGCGCCCCTACGACGATCGACGCTGTTCCTCCGCTCGTTTCATCCAGCGTTTCGCTAGCCACGCCGTTTTCCAACGTCGTAGTCGGTTTGGCCAGCTGCTTTCCGCTTGATCCGTCACGATCGATCAAACGCGCCCCGTCACCGACCAGTAGCGGACTCACGACACGGGCGGCCGCCCCAACCCCACATCCGAACAAAATCTACAAGCGTTACGTCCTATTCGGAAAAGCTTGTCAGGTACGCGTGTAACTAAGACGCTTTTAATTATTCAGCCTGCAATTAACAAACTGTAAATTACAAGCGAATTCTAAATATCGCGAAAGAAGATTCAAACGTGTACTCGCGTAGGTTTACGCGTCTCGCGTGTCTCTGAAAGAAGATTAAACGCGTGACTCGTGACTTTCTTATCGCCGCGTCGTTAAAAATATCGAGAAATATCGGGGTTACACCGCGCTCGCTACGCCCATCGTAGCACCGTGGCCGGCCCTGGCAGGAAGGCGCAGAAAGAAACAGAAAGAGAAAGAGAGAGAAAAGGGGATTCCAAGACTCGGAGAAGCGCGCAAGGCGCGGAGAAATCGCGGAGAAATCGCGGAGAAATCGCGGAGAATACACGTGTCCGTATCCGATGGAAAAATATACGAGTCGGGTACGAAACTTTTCTCCCAAGTTTCATTAAAGCCCGCGAAACTTTTTCATCTCCGTGCCCATCCCGGGGTTTCATAAAATTCATAAAATGGACGGCGTGCAGATAAAAAGACTCGGTTGCCAGTGGCCTAGTTCCTCGTAGTATACGAAAAATAAGCCCGAGGCGAAGAGGGCCTCGAATAGATGATAGTCAATGACGATGTTTCTATAGGGGCTCGGCCGTGGGGCGACTTTCAGGCGGACGAGCGACCAGAGGAATTCTGCCGGGGGTAATCGACGCGCTCGAAATTACTTCTGTTTCCCACCTTTGCCCTTCTTTAATAACTAATCGCCGCCGAGTTATCGTACGTTCCCCCTCGTTGGACGGCCGCGTCTTCCTCGCCCACGTTCTCGACCGACCCGTCCGCCGTGTACTACTACTACGTATGATCGTAGAGACAAGAAAGAAAAGAGAAAAACGAGCGATCCAACTCGAACTAGTTTGCTATCGAGTCCAGTTGAATCGGCAGCTGTACGACGCTACCCTTGTCTCTCTGGGGCAAGCCCGGCGAATTAACTTTTAATTCCATCGAGTTGCCGTCACAATGGCGAGACGACGCGAACACGAGCAAATTGTCCGCCATCGAATTCTCTCGAGTACACGTTACGCGACCGACTGTTAATCCTACGCGCAAAGACGAATAGGGACGGATCGGCAAAGAGGCATAACGTTCTTTCGCTTAAGGCTCGGTTTTCGAAAGTCGAGAAACGTGGCACAGTTCGTGCCTTGGCAACGATAGAAACGCGAGCAGAAACACAGGCTTCGTACCCTCGAAACTGGCAGTTGGTATACGGGTTTGTACGAATTGTCAAGTTTATTCGGCTTTTCGTCGTCGCGTGTCGATTACGTGTATATTAATTTATATTATACTAATATCGCTAAACATCCGTTGATCGTTAATTCCTATAGCTGTAGTTAATTTTCTATAGCTTGGTCGAATTCACACACCGTTACTACAAATCGACCGTGGGTGTTTGCGATACTACGCGTTTTTCGTAGAATCGTTAAAAATGTTCATCGACCTAACCGTTTGCTCGAGTACGTCTTGCGAACGTGATGGCGAATATTTCGGGTATCGCACCCTAAAGCAACTCTGCTTCTGTCGATTTCGAACAGCAGTCGCGTTACGATTGTTCCGTCTAAATCAGTTTCATGGACCAGGGGCCGACCAGGGGCCGACCAGGGCCCGACCAGGGGCTCTCTTAACAACGTCGGCAAGCTTGTCGGCTGTTGCAGCGAAACGCGATTAGGACGTATTATATGGTGGAGTAAGGGGAGCGCCGCGGCGTAATGTTCGCGCAGCGAAATTAAACGGTTCAGAAAGTTGTATAATCCGCCAGGTACAGCGGCCCAGTGGCGAAGTTAATGGCAGCAAGGAGAAAGATTTACGAAAGTTTAGGTTCCGCCCGTGTCGTGCCGGACGAACTTGCCCTTTTCCGTAACGTTCTCATCGTTTCTCAGATTTTTCACGACGGTGGATGATGAACACCACCTTAGAAGCTTAGAAGGAAACGTGTCGCTGCTTGCGCGAAAACGCGAGCCCAGCCGCGCGTTTCAGTGCCGAAAATGGCAGTGCGCGCGTCTGACGGACGATTCCCAAAAACACTGCGCGCGATCGGACGATTAACCCGAGGAAAAATTGGCCTCGCCGCGGAAAAAAGCTGGCGTCGCAACCGATGAACTCGGCTCGTTTCTTCTCGCCTCGGGCCTTTTAACGATTTCGCGCCCAGCCTGTCTCTCTCTCTCTCTCTCTCTGTTGCTCTCTGTTGCTCTCTTTTCCTCTCTTTTCCCCTCTTTTCCTCTCTTTTCCTCTCTTTTGCTCTCTGTTCGCGAAGCCGATGTTTCACAGCAAAGATTTCCCGAGCTGGTTCGTAGCTAAAGTTCTGCACCGGATACGCGATACTCGCGTGGGATTCAACCATCGCGGACGTCACGCCCATGTTGAAATTGACCGGTTCGCGATTTCGTACAATCCGTCGTACGCTAGTAGACGCTAGTGGAAATAACAAAGTGACGGGGATCCGGATTTCATAATGGCAGACGTGACGGTCCACGAGTTTGCTGGACGAGTGGTCGAAGCAGTAACGTTCGTACGCGTACGCGTTCCCGCTCCCTTTGAGGCTGGAAAATTGCTGGAAAAGCACACGCCTTCTCGGGCGTACCCCGATCCGACTGATCTTCTTCCTCTTCCCATTTTCGATAAATTCGGACAGAACACGCGTAGAGAGAAAATTGTTGGAGAGAAAATTGTTTTATTTCCGAGCAGAACACACGATCGGCAAGGAGAATAGGAATATCGTGGCTCGCAGACTTACAGCCGGTGCAGGCTCGTTCGCCCGACTGGAATCCACTTGATTTTCTCGCGTCGGACGTTCCAAAGAACGAAACGATCGCCGGTCTTTCGTTTCGCTGGACGAATTACAAGAGCGAATTCAGTTACGTCGTTGAAACGTGAATGCCGACTAGCAGCGTACCGCCCACAACGCGATGCGACGCGATTCGACGCGATTCGACGCGATGCGACGCGATGCGACGCGATGCGACGCGATGCGACGTGACGTAACGCGACGCGGAAACAGCATGGAAAACGCGAACCATCGGATAGCCGCTAGCTAGGTAGGTAGCCAGCTTCTTTTCGCATCGGCGCTAGCCGTTTTAACTCGATCAGCGAGTTTGCGCTTTGTTCCAATTACTTGGAGCGATATTCTTTGCGCATCGGCGGAAAGAAAAGCCTCGGAAATCAACATCGTCCGATATATACGTACGGTCATCAGCCACGAAAGTATTCGTACAGCCTTCAAAGCGGAACGAAACGGGTTTCTTTTTTTCAAATTGGAGACCTTTCGAGAAGCTAGAAGGATCGGTTGACTAGTTCGATGTGTAAAAGCAATTTTGAGAACATCGACACCGATAGAAACGGTGAAATTTCAATTTCCTTCAAATTTCTTTTGATAATCCTCCTAGCCTCTCGAAAAAGCTCGAGTGGTTCGGTCCAATTTGAAAAAAAAGTTCTTGCGTTTTAAAGAGGCTACGATCGCTTCTGCGACTGGCTGTACGCATTATACGCTTCTCTCCGAGCAACAGCGAGTTGTAGGCTTGTAGCGGCGACGCACACGCCGTCGACCGATGTTGTAACGCGGAAATAAAATTTGACAGAGCTCCCCCGCTGCCTGTCCCTGTTTCGTCAATGATGACGTTTTTCGCTCGGCAACCGCCCCGCCTTTCCTCCTTTCTCCCGTAAATCGTTCGATTCCCGATGAACGAAAAGTTTTTGAAATAAATTTTGGAAGCTTCCCGAGATGAAAGAGCGTCGTCGTCGTCGTCGTCGTCGTCGTCGTCCGCTTGTCCTATATAAAGGAAGGAACCAACGTCAACGGCTCTCACAGATATTCACTGCTCGAATATCTCGTAATTAGTCGCGTGTCTTTGGTATCGGACGTTTGTGCAAAAGTAGAAATCATCGAGTACGATTCGATTCCGTTCGATCCGATTACGTTGCATTCTGTTCCGTTCGATTCGCTAATTGCGTCCGTGCTACGTCACGATTATCGAGGTCGCTGCTGAATCGTGGGTATCGGGGGAAAAATAATTGCCGCTTCGGCATGGTAAAATCGAGCAGCGTGGCCGCCTCGTCCAACAATCGACGCGACACGCCTTACTCCTTGTACGTTCGCATCGTTCGTTGTATCTCGTGGATCGCAACGCCTTGTGCGATTTCTCAAATATTCACGCGCATTATATTCACATTCGTATCCCACTGGGTGGTACTTTGATCCCATACGCAGCGGTCATCGCGATTCATCGCAGAAACGCCATCGGGCAGATTCTGCCCGACACGGCTTTAACGCAACTTTTCCACTGGCCAGAAATAGAGACGATTGACGGCAGATTATCGTGCACGTGCGCGCCAACATCAGCCGTTTCGTCCAATTTACGCAGCGTTACGACAAATCCACCGTAGACCGGATCCCCGGCGATACTTTACGAACGGTAGCGTCGCAGGCAAATTTTCAAATCCGACTTTATCGAAAATGAGATTTCCGACGAAAAAGTTGCACTCTGCGCTTTCGACTTGTCCCCGCGTAGAAAATAGGCCATCAGTCAAGTGAATTCACGTACAACCATCCTGCACCCGGGAAACTTTCTATCTTATTCGACCAACCGAACCTGTCGGATAGAAGAAACGTTCGAGGAAGCAAGTTGTTGTCCGTGCCTGTCTTTTCCAAGCTGTGGATTCGTTGCGATCGGATTTCTATCGGTACCCGTTTGCGTGCAAATAAACACGAGAATCGATACGAAGAGGGGCGGGGGGGGGGGGGGGGGTTAGGGGGATCACGTTGCACGATGACGTTAGTTTTCGATTTTAACGAACGCGATGATAGAGAGCGCGGATTCGTCGTCGTCGTCGTCGTTGTCGCGCGTTTCCCACGGTCCGCATCGATTCGGCCGCAGCGTGCGCGTACGTACACGTATGCATTTATGTATATTAAATTCTCGATGCTATCGAGCGAAACATCGGAATCGCGTGTCTCGTAAAGCACGGACCGTGCCACGTTGCTCTACGTGTTTATACCACTTTGTTTTCCTAACTAGCTCGTACCTGTCGTGGCTTAAAACGGCTTAACGGACGACCCTGTTGTATCCGCGCGGCAACACCGTACCCTGCAACACCCTGTACACGTCGCAAAAACGACCAACCTCTCGTCCAGACGCGGAAAATTGAAACGTTAAACGGCTTCGCGCGTTCCAACGATCCCGGGAAAACCACGCGCGACCGCCATGCAGATGTAATAATCGAATGGAACTTGAACTAGCGACAAAATACTAATCCGTCAAACACCGACCTTTTCCTTTCTTTTCTCTTTTTCCTTCTTTCCTTCTTCCTTTTTATTTTCTTTTTCTTTCTTTTTTCTTTTTTCTTTTTTCTTTTTTTTCGTACGGATCGATATCGATACTTTCTGCGTTATCGCCAGTCATAAGCTGCTTATGCAAACGCCCTGTGCAACGTCCTGTTTTCTTTCTCTCGCTCTTTCCTCGCGCAGGATATCACACATCGATGCGATCGCTTATCGTTGTAAATATCGCGCGTCCAGCTTTCGTGGAATTTGCGTTCCAATACGCAACGAGTAACCGTTTCTTCGCGTCGCATAGAAAATCACATTTACGTCTGCCTTACAGATTTGTCGAAAACGACATTTCTGTTTATCGTACTTGGTGTGTGTGTGTGTATATATATATATATATATATATATATATATATATATATATATATATATATAGAGAGAGAGAGAGAGAGAGAGAGAGATACGTATTTTCGAGAACGACGACGCGTTTTATAAGTGGCGAAAACGCGATTATGTCGTTCCGGTGTTCGTTCGCATACCCGATGCAACGCGACTGGACGCGACTCGACGCGGCTCGACGCGACGCAACGCGACGGATCGATCGAGCATGTAACGAACAGCGACGCGTCGTATTAACTTACAAGCCATTACGATATCCGTGCGATAATGGGTTACAGGATTTCGATGCAGGAGAAGAGCGAGCAAAGAGAAACGCGGAATATTTTTCAGCGTGCATCGTCGCTGACGTGACTCGTCCGGACCCGTTTACCGTCCGGTGAGGACAAGGGCGTAGCCGATTGGGAAAACTCGGACGACTCGTCCAGCAGACTAGAACCAACTGCCCACAGGCTGAGCCGAAAATGGCCGCGGTTTAGTCCCTCCTAAGCACAATAGCGGTAATATTTTTGCCCAAGTTTGTCGACCGATCGCCTTCCAAGGTCCTGCACGCAGGGACGCGCGGGTGCGCGCGCGCGCATAGACACGCAATACGTTGGATCTCGGTGCGAAAGTGTGGGGACGACGCGTCTGTTGGACGTGGCAGGCGTTGCGAGGGATTTCGTTCCATTTAGTATCGTGGAATACGGGCACGAGTGAAAACTATTTACGCCAGGTGGTCGGGGAACGCGGGGAGAGCGGTAGCCAGAATCGGTGGCATTATAAAGCGGCAAAAGCGGCCGGCAGTCTATAATTTATTTCCATTAGCCGAAAATAGCTCGCACGTGTAATTCGATTTCGCGGTAAATCGCCAACGCGTCGTCGGCGTGTATTTTTAAAGCGACTGCAATTTTCCGTTAAACGCGCCCGTTGCCCGATTACACCGGCAACGATTACGGCGGCGTAAATGGGGCGTGCCGATATTTTCCCGTTCTCGTTGACCCTTATTAAATTTTCATTGGATTCGGCGGACCGGCGAACGCGCGCAGCCAACGCCGCCGTATTGCCTCGTCCAATAACTCTCGAACGAGAAGAGTCTCGAGTCTCGGCGTTTTTCCTCGGAAACAACATACACTCTTTCTCTACTCGTGCGCAACAACGCATGGAACGGAAAGGTGCAACGCTATCGAACGGATGGCGGAAGATTATCGAACGGTATGGCGCGCATTCGCTAGGATTCTATCAGCGCGAATAAAATTTGTCGAAATAAAATTTGCTCGTACGTATTAGAGGGGAGAAAGCCCGGAACACTGGGCATTTGCAGGTTTCTCGCAGCGTTCCGACCGGCGGATGCGGATCCCGGCTACAGCTATCCGGTATGTCGATCTCCGTCTGGTCGGTCTTTCTACGTGGACCCGCGTACCCTGGGTCCTCCCGCAGTGCTGCCAACGCCGGGCTGCAAAGTCCCCGGACGAGCGCGTTCCGTTCCGTTCCGCGCAGAACCGACCAGCGGATAATCGGAGTTGCTCCGCGACAAAGATAGATAAATAGATAAGTAGACGGACGGAGAAGGAGAAGAGGAGAAGAGGAGAGGAGGCGCGGATAACTAGGCCGAGAGCGAACGAGGGAGACAGCGAGAGAGGCTGGGTGGGCCAGCCAGCCAGCCAGCCAGCCAGCCAGCAGGGAGGAAAGAAAACGGGGCGGGGGGGAGAGGGGAGTATAGACACAAGAGGGTAGAGAAGCAAGTTGAAGAGGGGTTGAAACGAGAAAGGGAGAGAGAGCGAGCGAGAGAGAGCGAGCGAGAGAGAGAGAGAGAGAGAGAGGAGACGGAGGCGGAGGCGGCGGAGCAGGTTGCGGGGGAGAAGGGCGAGGGGGACGCGGATCCCGGAGCGTTCGGTACCATTGCATATCCCGCACATCTCGCAGGTGCAGGGCGTGGTGCCTTGTCGGCAATATCGATTACAAACCCGGGCGGTTGCGCATTCACGTCGACACGTGGACGTGGACCGGCAGCCAGACTAAATTTGTGTTGCCCTATATTTTAGGTTCCTGCACTCATCTGCCTCTCAAAGATTGATTGCTTTTCCCTCCAGCACCCCGAGTCCGCCGCGGCCTATCCTCCGACACCGACGGACGCGCTCGAATTTACGGTCTGCGCCGTCCGCGATCACGCCGTCTCTCCCGGTACGTGTACTACGTACGCCTCCCTCGTGCGTTTCACCGCTTGCTCTCCGAAACAGACGGAGAGGAGACGTTCAACCGCACGCTATCCCAGGGTTACGTCCTTTCCCTGCTATATCTATCTTTCCCGTCTTCTCTTCTCTGCTCCACACCGCCCCTCCTTTTCTCCTTTTCTTCTCGCTCTCGAAACGAGCTCAACGACGAGCGTCGGCCCGAACGAACGAGTCTCCGCCAAGAGAAACGGGATATCGACTCGTATCGGGGCCAGCCCCAGTCTTTTCCTTCTCCTCTTTCTCTATTCCATCTATCTCCTTTCCTTCTCCTTTCTTTCTCTTCTCCTTTCTCCTTTCTCCTTTCTCCTTTCTTTCCTCCTCCCCTTCTTTCCTTCTTACGCTCCCCGTTGCAGCCGCTGTACGAAGAGTCTGCCAGTCGATACTCGACCCACCATTTTTATCGCCAGTCGCAGCTACCTATGTCTCTGTTGCCTCAGGATGCTGCTTCAATTTATTCGCCGAGCGCCGCTCGCGTCTTCCAGTTTCTCCTCCTCTGAAAAGTTTACGGATCAGCGCCGCCGTCGATTATGATTCGTCGGTCGGCCAAAGTCGAATCGCCAGCTTCGTTTTCCGCTTTCAACGAATCCCGGTATACTCCCTGCCGGAGACCCCGTTTCGCCGGTCCAGGGGACATCCTCCACCGAGGAGTATCGATCGATCGAACGAACGAGAACACGCGTCATTGAACGCTCGCTTTTCACCGAGCAAAAATACTCGATAAATTAAATAAACCGTGGCTGTGGTTGCGGTCGTGGTTGCCGACTTTCCTCCAAATCGCTAGCTTTTTCCCCTCTGCTCTCGCGATTGTTTCGACCGATGATGCGCGAAAACGGCTGAAAACGCAAGAGAGGGAGAATAGAAAGAAAAGAAAAGAAGGGAAGGAACGGCAAACAAGGCGAGAAGTAATCGTGGTCGTTCCGCCTGGCGGATCGATTTTCCCTCGTTTCTTTTGCGCGAAAAAAGAAAGCCCCGAGGGAGGAGAGGATAGGCCTCGTTCGAGCTCCGAGTGCCGCGATCGTCCAACGGCGTATATCTTCTTCTAACCCCCAAACGCTCGTACCTGCTTCGGCGTTTTATCCAACTTTGGTAGTTTGCTAAAAAGGCGGTTTAACGGCACGCCTAACCGCTTGATCGATCGACGCCACGCCACCGTCTATCATTCTCCTGGTGGATCGATCGCGAGCCGCGGCGAGATAGCACGTCGGCGGATTTATTACGCCACGTTGGTCCGCCGACTGCGACGCGATGCTTTCCAAGAAAAAATCGAAACCACAGTCTCGAGAAGACACGTTGGAGCGAGGCCGCGAGAAATTGCCATCCGTCGAAACCATCTTCATGTACACGGAACACGATCTATCGTTTCTGAAATTTACATTACGTAAATCTACCACCGATTACGAAATACGTTACGAACGAGCGTGGCCACTACCACGCGGCCATCCGTCGTTGCTTACGCAACTGACAGATCAACGGGGACATTGGGAAATATTTTTCTTTCGCCTTCGCCTACTACTAACTATAGTATATGTATAGTATACAGGGCGATTCGAACCCTGCCGGCCAGTAGTCACGTCATCGCTTTTATCGTCCACTTGTTTTATCCTACTTTACCGCTGCATTCCCCTCTTTTTTCTTAGTTAGTAGCTAGCCGTTTCAACTATCCATCGACCTGCATTCGCCGATCGTACAACGAATATAAAAAACACGATTAAATCCTTTTTGATCGGCGCTTGGTCGAGGAATTGAACGCGGTTTCCCCGGCCTGGATCGATCTGTGCGCGTTTACCCTTTGCCGCGTACGTTGAATTCTAATCCGGGAAACGCGGCTCGTAACGTGGCACGGGCACTCCTCTCTCTCTCCTTCGACTTGTTCCGTTTCGCCGCCAACGGCTCGCCACGCTATCACGATCGTTCCGTAATCTACGATATTAAAAAGAATCGAGATTGCCTGCTTTAATTGCAGCGTGTAATCCCCGAGAAATCGGGACGCAAATCGCATTACTAATTGCGAGTTGTAGTCGACGGGTCGAACACGGTGAAAGAGTTGGAGGACGCGGCCGTCTACCTCTGCCGAGCCAATTTCTCGTTGCACGTACCGCGTGTACAGCAACGCTTGCCGATTTTTAATCAGGCGAAACGGCAACGACCAGATTTCGTGACCATTTTGCCAACGTTTAACGTCTAGCGGCGGCCTTTGTCGTCCCTCCCACGGTCATAAGAAATACAGAGCGAAGTACAGATGCTCTTCGTTCAAACGGAGATGGAGCTGTTCAACCGGCGGTGTCTATTCTTCCTCCTCGACATCTTCTTTTTATTGTTACTGTAAAAGTACATTTTATAACGTCCCCGCTAAGATTATCGATTGTCCTAAGGTGTCACCTTTCTACGCTCGTTACGTGTTGATCGCTCACAGATGGAAATTGCACGCCCACGCAACGTGCATACGTACAACTTGAACGTCAAACGAACGACCAAGAGGACAACGTTCTTCGGTTGTTGGAGCGTTATAACGGGACATTTAGAATATATAAGAAATTGTATTCTTCGTTCGAGGCTTCGTTATCGAAAGTGACGTGTTTGAAAAACCCGTGGTATTACGTGGTATTTTTAATGCGACGCGATTTGCTTCCTGTTATTTCGTTGTCTAATAATACGGACACGAGCACGAAACGCGTTGTTCTCTTCTTTCTTCCACTATTTTCTCCGTGTAGAATCACCGCCTGACCGCTTGTACCACGATCTCGGATGCACCCTCTATATATAATTTTTCTTATACAGCAGATAGGGCGGGAAAGGGAGACTTTGTCATTTGTTTCCATTTCCGTTCCTTTCGTCCCGTTTTCTCAACGCGCCCATCCGCGGTCTATACCCCTGCTACGTGCACGTTCACTCGCCTAATCTCTGCCGCTTAACGTGCAAGTGGCATCGTCGTAGACTAAGCGTTCGAACGGGCAGCTCGAGCATACATACCGAGCATCGAATTTACGATCGATACACGACGTGACGTATCGAACAAACGGGGCTGATCGTTTTTGCGGGATCGGGAGAATTTTAACGCTTTGTCAAACTGCCAGCCGATGTGCAGCGTGTGCAGCGACGATAGATTTGTATTTAACTTCAAAAGCAATTAAAGCTCGAGTTCCGCCGATGGATGGTCGTTCGTGTGAATTGGACCGATTGGTCTGCACGCTGACGCGAATCCAAGTTTCCCGGTTGGCAAACACCGAACGAAGAGAGGGGGAGAGAGAGGGGGAGAGAGAGAGAGGGGGAGAGGGAGAGAGAGAGAGAGAGAGAGAACGACGCCTCCTTGGATCGGCAAAGATGGCATGGTAATTCTTTTTTCGAGCGATTCGCGCCCTGCCGAAAGGGTTTCCTTGGCAATTTAATCTAGCCCGAGTAGAAATTAATTGGCCGTTCGAAGCAAATCGAACCGTTATCGACAGATGCTTGTTCCGCTAGTAGGTACCTTTTCGCTTAATCGGTGGCACCGGCTCACCGAGGTCGAATGATGGATGGTGCCGAGTAAAAGTTGGACACGAGCGCAGTCAGTATATAGCCGCAGTTTCCGCGGTCGTGTAATTAATAGTCACACATTTGCATCCGGCTGATATTATTCCATGATCAACGGGCGAAACTCGCCCAGTGTAATTCAACTACACGCGCGCGCGTCTACGTCTGACGAAATTATTAATTGAACACACCGCGGCAGCCGAACGAGGATCGATGAGTCGGTGCGACTGACAGAAACGTACCACTTTACAGCTCTGCTATATTTCCCCCGCTCCCGTCGTGCCACGCGCTCTTCCAATTTACCCCGAACCGTTACGCGTGCTCCTTCTTCCACTCGTCGATTCTCCTTCGTTTTCTCTCTCGATCGCTCTCATTCATCGCTCGTCCACGCGGCGTAAACCCCAGCCTAAACCGTACATCAACGACGGTTCGGTTGACCAGGCCAGTTTCCACGCGGTAACTCGCAGTGGCTGAAAAAACAGTGACTCTAGCTGGGAAAACGTCGTCTTTCAGTAATTCCCGGCTACTTAATTCTCCAGTTTGTTCAAGGCAATTTCCCCCGGTCTTTCAACCAAATACCATTTATCTACGATAATTTTTGTAAATAAATTGCACGAGATATGCACGCGAGTCTGCGACTGCTAACGGTTATCCGTGGTAACTGCTGCTGGTAAACCGTAACATTAACCGTCAATTATTTCGCCTGTTATGGTTTTCGTACAGTCCAATTAATACGTAATTTCGTTCTGTAACGAAGAAATTGAAACAAGCGAACGACGTTTCAAGGTAGACTCGAAGGTACTCAAGAGGCAGTTGGTTAATCTTTGATCTCACGCATTTCGGTTTTCGGAGCAAAAGTTAATATTCGTTGTTGAATTTTTCGTTTCACTTTTAACTCGCGCCATGTTCTTTGCTTCTTGCGAAAACTAGCTGCAAAACTTTGCAAACTGTTGTTTAATGGAACTTTGAAGTCATAAAGAGGATTTAAGAGTTTTGTGGCTTATAGTCTTCGCCGAATGGGGAGCGGAGTTAGGTAGTGTAAAAGATGGTTAATCAATTTTCTTTCCTTTACTCATTTAATTATACGTAGTAGTACGAAGAACGTTCTATAAAAGTTTCATCTCAAAGCTCCGAGAATTGCTAAAGTCGGAGTAAAAATTCCACGAATATACACGGCGAGCAACGAAGAGCGTGCAGCGTGCACGTACGTAGTCGTTTCGAAGGGTGGAACCTTGGCTTTCACGCTTCCAGCTCCAATTTCCTGCAACGTCGTCTTCCCCAACTTCTCTTCTGTTTTCCCCAAACTTCGCCAATAAGTTCACCGTGAATTTGAAACCCTTTACTACGTGTCCGCAGAAATTTACGTAGAAAGTTGTCCCCGAAGAGTATGATTTTTTATTAGCTAGAATCGCTATTTGGCTCGCTAAGCGTGACGTCGTCCGTCAACGGTAACAAACGTAGCGCCGATGCGAAAGAAGCAACGAATCTCGTTGAAATTTCGTCAAAGTTTCGTTGGCCGTAACACAGCACTCGCTCGGGGAAGTGCGTTGCTGCTTACGGTCATTGCAATTAGAGTAACTTTAATTGCTGTCGCCGGTCGAGGCACGAGCAGAGGCTCTCTTTCTCCCTCTGTATCACCCTGTTTCACCCTGTTTCACCCTGTTTCACCCTGTTTCACCCTGTTTCACCCTGATTTAGCCTGTTTCACCCCACGTTCCTTTCGGTTCGACCTCTCTTTCGTCGTTAACGCTGCTGCCAGAGAAATAAGTTACCGGCAACAATTAACCGTCGAAAAAATGTCGGTTTACGGCATTATCAGGGCAAGCTGTTTCGCTACTTTAGCGAGCACAATCGAGGGTCGTACGCGGCCTCGTTATTAAATTTTCATTCGATAAAAGTGCGCTCGTTACCGGTCGGCCGTGCACGAAATTGGAATTGCTCTTGCAGCTACCGTTTTCGCGGACGAAAGACGAAGATGTCTCGGATGGCAGGCGGATTCGTAAATGATGACGATAATTTCTTACGATAGCCTCCTTCTCCAAGAGAAATCATTTCTCGCAAGGAGACAAAGACCGAGTGTGACCACTCGTCACCATGTGACCGAGTGTGCGCCACCGCCAAACCAGACGCCGTAATGTATTTATGCCTGTGCGTATATATCTGTACACGTGGGTACACGTGTGCACGTATTTGATCCTAAACCGTCGACAACCTTTTGCGGATTGAAAGAGTTTCGCTCGCCGCTCGCCGTTTCTATCTTCTCTTAATGGAGCTGCGTAACGTTCGAGATAAATTGCTGCCGCGGAAAACTCTTTCCCTCGTGCAAACTATTTATTCTGAACACCGGCATGGAAACTGGTTTTTTAATGGAACAGAGGAACGAGGAGGAAAGAAAGGCGGACAGAATACTACCAGGAGGGGGAGGAGGACAACCAAGAACGAAGAAACACATTCGACCCTAACTACCTACCCGTCAACGATCGCTCGCCCACTTTTTAGCCTTAATCGCTGCCAGACGCAACGATATCGCGTTCGAGTTTACATCTGTACGACTCGGTTCGGCTCGGTTCGCCGCGGAAATCCTGTAAATTACGCCCGGAAACGTATTCTCTCTCTCTCTCTCTCTCTCTCTCTCTCTCTCTCTCTCTCTCTCGAAAAAAAAGGTGGAAAAGTCATGCGAACCGAGTAAAAACCAGAAAGACTGTTTCGCCCGATAGGATGCCGCGCCATCGCCGCCGCCGCCGCCGCCGCCGCCACTGCCGCCGCTCCGTCGACGCCGCTGTTGAGCTAATTTATAATCCCTTGATTAATACCCTGGTTTTATTCGCCCACGCTACGTTGACTATACGCGTCGGAAGGTTGTATTTGCGAGAACGGGTAATCACCGTTCGAACGGACGTTCGAACGCTGCCGGATCGAGCGAACGCACAAAGCTCGTCACCGGTCGATTTCTATGGGAGTGGCAGCAATCTATCGGAGCGTAAAAAATATTTCCTCGCAAAAATGCCGCTATTCAGAGGCGACGGGACTATGCACAGCCACCGACACCAATGCATCTGTAACACGCTTTCGCGAAATTCGCTTTTCCACCAAAGTAAAACCGCTAGGAGACTAGAACGTTGCTCGCTCGTCCCACGGATATTCTTTTGTACCGAGCGGTCACGACACGACCCCTTCTCCCGACACGACACGACCCGCCAAGTTCGACGGCTGAGTATCGTTACGTAATCCGAATTCAAACGTCCACGAGACTAAACCAACTCGACGATCCAACCTTCTTATCTCTGATTTTCCCCTTTTTACCTTTTCTCATCACTTGCTTACGTTTTCGCGAGACTTTTTCCCGAGACCGAGACAAGGCCAAACACTATATAATTTATAATAAGATACAAAGATGAAAATAACTTAATGTCATTAGATCGGAAAATATTCTCAGAGTTATATATCGTCGTCTCATTTCAGTCGATCGTTTCCGTCAAGAAAATCTCACGATTGCGTTGGCGAAAGACTTGTTTCGCAGAAATTAAAATAGAAAATTCTCGTGATTGCCGCTGCTATCGTCTCGCCGATATGGTTCCTCTTATCAAGCCGCTTTTCCCATCTCTTGTTCTTTCTCTTTCTCTTTCACTCGCCTTGCGGGCCTTCTCTACGTTCGACGAAATAGCGGCGCTTATCCATCTTACAAGGGGGATCTCCTATCTTACGAGGGCAGGCGAAATCGTCGAATCTCGAACGTGTGGGATGTGCGTTGCATGCTTTAAGTCGATGGTGAAACAATCCCGAAACGATTGGAGTGCATGGCCCTTTGTTCTTGAGATACTGATATATCTGTTTCTAAGGCATAAGAAATCGCAGCACCAACAACGGAAATTCTCGATCGATTTCTCGGAAACCGAAAGAGCTACGCAAGAGCGGAAATTGTTTCAGGGTTGATTTACTGTCAACCTATAGCGTGGAACGCACGTATCGGGACGTATCGTTGTAATGAAAAAGTAGCGGGAAATTCGATGGGTGGTAATTTGCGTTCGATCGGCGGATTTTCCAAGGTCGGTCCATCTCCTCGATTCGAGATCCTCGTCGATTCGAGAAATTCGAGCAATTTCTCGTCCAACAGCTTCGCCGTCGATACGACGCGACTCGGTCAAGGTATTAATTTTTCCACGAAACAGGAAAAGCATTCTTGGAGCGAGTACTAAGGTTACAACACCGCGGTGCCGAGTTCTTTTTAATCAAGCTTCGCGGAATTGTGTGCGCGCGCGCGTGCACTGCGCGCCGTTTGTAATTATTGGATCCGGCTGTAGTCGATATTTCATCTTTCTTTAATGGAAAGCGGGAAGGAAGGGTGGAAGGAAGGAAGGAAGGAAGGAAGGAAGGAAGGAAGGAAGGAAGGAAGGAAGGAAGGAAAGAAGGAAGAGAAGGAAAAAAAGAAGCGGGGGAGGTAGGAGCAGGAGTAGGTGGTAGGTACAGGAAAGGAAAGGTCCGGCAGCGGAACAGCGATGGATACGATGATATAGGGGTGTGATTCGAGAACGGTGATTCATAAACGTGCGCCAGCAATTTTCGGGCTGTAAATCTGCACCGAAAAAGACACAAAAAGATCAATGGCTGGCCGATTTCGGGCATAATTCCCAACGACTTTTCCCTCTACGCACAACCGTGTCGTTCGGCTCTGGTTTCTGTCGGCGCTAGCGCGTCTAATCCTGTCCGTACATACGTAAGTGCGTGTGCGTGCGCGCGCGCGCGCGTGTGTGTATATCTATGACACAGTCGCAAACAGTTGCCTGCCGCCTGCCGTTCTGTTTACGATAGTTTACGACCATCAGCCATCCATCCCTTTATTTTCCTGTCGTACTTGCCGAATCCAAATACAAACAGCCTCTACGGAAACCTGGTTCGCAACTGCCTACGCGACTGTTGCAACTCGTGACTCGACGCAGAGCGAATAGTAGGTGCGTATACAATCGCCACCTTTTTTAAACGCTTAACGCTTCTTTTTCTACATTTATCCCTGTTTTCCATCAAAGTCGTTCCGTATCTTCGTTCGTCAATTTGTTATTATTTTACGTAAAGCGTTCCATTACCAGCGTCTCGCGATACCGATATTCCTTTTTAATTGATCGAACGTTGTTCTTCGTACGAGATTTTTTGCATACAACGTTATAAGATCGCAGTTACTCGTAACGGCAGATTTGCCGGCTGAATTAGTAACGCTGAATCAAGCCTGCGTTGCGTTCTTCACCACGAGCTTCGTCGACGTACTGCTAATTGACCGGCCTCGTACATCAACGTATCCTTTGTCCCCAGCGCTCTGCGCACGACCTTTTTCCTCCGCAAAATTACGAAACGCTATTGGCGCGACTGTGATTTTTGCAAAGAACCGTGCGCGTTTTGTTCGCCACTGTTTCCTTTCCCCTCTACGCTGCCCGCTTCCCATTCGCCCTCGCGCTGATACGGTTGATGAGAGCAGCTGCGTGAACATATCGGCCCGCAGCCGTCCAACCAAATGAAACAGTGCTCTACCCCTGCAACCTAGATAACGTTGGCGCTGTGCTGCACGCGTACGTGAAACTTGGCATCTGCCTCTCGCAGACCATTCTGCGAAAGACGAGACCAGTCGCCGTGAAAGGAATTATCGCTCGGGTCACTACGTATTTTTATGCTCGAGATAAGCGCCAGCTTATCACCGCTTTTCGACGTCGCGCCTGTCCTACCGCCATTCTCTCCACCTACCCCTACTGTGCGCGATTATTTCGACAACGAGTATTCGCCGCGATCACGCAGTCCGATCGAAACCTTTATACTTTCATCACATTTTCAGCATTACGATAGAAGAACGTTTCTCCGTTGTCGACTCTTTGCTTCTTGCTAAAAAGCGGCAAGGGCGAATTCGACATTTCCCGACAAACTTTCCATTTTCAGCAACTGGTTTCCTTGTCGTTCCACTGTAAAAGCGAGCTTTTATCGAGAAAGAACTTTGAACGTTTACGGTCTGCCCGTTGCTGGCCCTACTAAACTCAAACCGAAACAAGCAGTACTATATTATATCGCGTCGACCAAGTTCCATGTTTGTCTCTAATAAATGCTCGCTTAATTTATACCGATCCGTCTACCGTCTTTGCATTTCTTCAATATTTCTTCCATACTTCTTCGATACTCGTCAACTGAGATAAGATGAAAGGATTGGCGAAAATTCGGTATATTTTCGTTCAAAGTATACTTTACACGTTCTTCCGATTACGTTTTCCACGTTCACAAATACTTTGGCACGGTGGCGTATCTGCACGGGGTCGGTCGGTCTCGAAAATACTGGCATAACTTTGATCTTTACGTCCAGCATGTGTGAAACAAATACAGATAGGAGAAAATGTTTTGCACTATGTCCAAGTGTAGTATATACGTGGATGCGAGGAAGCAAGAAAGAAAAAAAAAAAGAAAAAAAAACGTTTGACTTGAAACAGACCGTCGTTTCAATATCGAGAGAAACGTTGTAAAAACGCGAATCTTTGCGTTTCAAAGATACTCCGCTTTCTTCCGTTTACTTTGTAAACTGACGTAAAAAAAAAACAAAAAAAAAAAAAGAAGAAACAAGAAAAAAGAAAAAACAATTAAAATGGCAATAATACGTTCGATAGTACGTTTCAAGCGATTCAACATATCCAAGATTATTTTTTGCCGGTCAAATGGATGTTGTATCTTATTCGTCCGTCGGATCAACTAATTCTCAATCCATCTAATTCTACCGTCCAGTTATAAATCGTCCGTAAATAAATCGTCCTGGGGACAGAAAACAGGGACGTAGTGCCTATCGCGGTTTCGCGGAGACAGCCAAAGAGATTGTTATCGGATACGGGACGACACGCGTCCAGGTTCGGCGACGGCTACTTTCTTAAATACGTCGGAGCATCCGGTCGCTGCTGTCACGCTGTCGATAGCGACGCGCCTGCCGGCAGCTCGGGCTAGATCGGTTTTCGGAAGAATCGCAACAGGCTAGACAGCGTGCTCGTCGACTCCGAACGAGAAAGAGATTTTTCTCACAACATCCGCGTCCGACGTCCTACCATCGAACGTAAAGCAACGCGACGTTACGGCTCGTCTTCGCTGAAGCAACGCGTTCCGGAAGCGTCTCCAAGAAACAACAGCTTTTACAAATATTTTGTCCACGCTGCAACAACACACGGCGATTCTTTCAACAAACACGAGATCAACGGCAAAAGGTTGCTGGACGTTGGTTCGGCGGAGACGAGCCCTGACGCTCTATTTACGCGCTTATACACATTGCATGTTGCATTGGCGCGCGTTTTGATCCGTGCTCGCGTGCTCGCGTACGCGTGTCCGCGAGAGTCGTTGCGCGTCGTTTCTCGATAGGGAAAACGTCGCTAGAAGAACGCACTGTGCGTTACGCGGATCTTTTATCTCTCTCCTCCTCCTCCTCCTCTCGTCATCCGTTCCTCCGAAAGATCGCCGCGCATGCCGTTTACATCGAAATTTCTTTCAGACGGATCACGCCTACCACGCGGCATTTCCAACAACACGGAGCTTGGAATTTGATCGAACGTTCGTTCAACACGGTTAATTTCGCGTTGGAAAAAGTTTGGCAGTAAAAGCTAGCTAGCAAATCGATTCCAAAAATGTACGCGTTGCACTGGCGCACGAAAGTTTACACCCCCGTTGCCTCGTCGATGGTTGGCCGTGTGGTTGCAAAGAAATCGATAGCCAGCGAGTTTTACAAAGTATTTAGAAATCAGAGAAATCGACAGCTGCCGCTTTTGCGGCCAATAAAGTTAAAAGGTCTTGGAGGCGAGGGCAGTTACGTTTAAAGGTAGGAGCCAAGCAACCGCCAGTCGAATAGAACGATGCTGACTCTTTCACCCATCTTATCCTTATCCTTATCCTTATCCTAACGAGGCATCGCGATCTCGCCAAGATTGCCCTTGCTTTCTTACGCTCTGCCTTGTCTCTCTTTCGTTTTCTCTTGCCCGACGTCTGTCGTGAACATCGAAGCGACGACAGACGAAACGGCAGCGAATCGTCGGCTTTTACAATTACACCCTCAATACACCGTACAAACCTCCTTCCACCAGCTGTTTAAGTATGAAACCGTTTCAAACGCGAAAATAGGGTAAACTGTTGGTTGTGTCGCGTTCCGGCTGCATTGGAAAATGCGCGGAGCGCGAGTCTTCTTGCTCGTTCGACGTAAGAGGCGGAAGGAGAGCGGAATAAGAAGATAAATATACAAATATACAAATATACAATCAGAAAGGACGAGGGGAGGCGCAACGAAGAGGGCAGAGTCGCGCACTGAACCGCGCCTGCCCACTAAATTCATCCTCTCGTCCGTGTTTGCTCGCGACTATTTATTTTCGACATTTATGGAATATCCGAATTGTAGGCGGCAGCTCGAACAAAAAAAAAAAAAAAGAAAAAAGAAAAAAAGAAAAAATAAAAAACGGCTTAAACGTATGGAAATACGGGGAGGAGCCCGCGGCCTTATCTGCTTGCTTTTAATTAGCAATTAAATCGAAGCGACTCGAAGAGCTGAAAAATTCCCAAGCCGGAACGACCGATAACGGAGAGAGAAAGTAAAAAACGAGCGACGTGCCTCGTATACGCGCACGCGCGTTTCAGCGTTTCCGCGTTTCCGCGTTTCCGCGTTTCAGCGTTTCAGCGTTTCAGCGTTTCAACGGTCGGGCGCGGCGGCCAAAAAAAAGTATCCATGGAATCTCGAGGAGATTAGTTAACGAGATTACTCGCGACTGTCAGCGCTCTGTAAGCAAGTTCTGAATAGACGGTAGGTACGGCGGCGGCTCGTGCCGCGGATGATCTACCACGCAGTCGAGTCAGCCAGCCGTGTCAACGATCTGCATTCAGCTCGACCCGCCGCGCAAGTAGGGCTGCAATGTCTGCGAAACGGTAATGCAACGGCAAACCACCTAGGATTTAGCCTCGGTACATCCCAACGAAGCTGTAGCCACCGGCCGCGCCTCGCTACCTCAACAGGCAACAAGGAAAAACATTGGCGGAGAATTCACGTCGCTGTTTGGCGCTGTTCTTGTTGTTCGGGGTAATCTCGTTGCACGTATCGCGGTTGCAATCTTTAACCTTGCGACTAGATCGGAACTGTCGCTCCAAACGAAATACGGTAAACTGTCGATAAGTGGCGGAGGATCTGGCCTCGAGCCAGACGCTTATCGGCCAGGCAAATCAGGTACATACGTATACTTAGATATGGCTCGTCAATTTTGCCGAACGTGGAAAAGGACAGAGCGAGCGAAGGGAAGTCTAATCGGCTCGATCGTAAGAAACATATCCATAAGACAATCCTGAAGCGAGCACGAAACTTTTTCGTTTTCACTGTCTGTACGATAAATGCGATTGCGAGCTTTTCCAATTAAAACCAATTAAAACCAATTAAAACCGATAAAAACAAGAGTAATATTTTTAAACGGTGGTTGCAAGTTTAGCGTCACCGCCGCTACCGCCGCCGCCTCTACCGCCGCCGCCGCCGCCGCCGCGACACAGAATAACGTCGTAAAAGCGTTACGGACTGAAATCAACGGACAGAAATTTGCTCGTTTGGCAAAGACGAACAAAGTTCGAACTGCCGTTAGAGGGCGCGCCGTTACACAACAGGTTGCGATATTCGGATGCCGAAACGATGAAAACGCGACGAAGAATGGGCCGCGTGAACGGCCAGCACCTTTCCATAATCCTTAGGGGGATAGACACGATGATTAATCACGCTCGAGCTATTCGGTTTCCCCTTTGTGCGCTCCCTCTTTCGCGTATCGCAGAATCGCGTTGCTCGCAGCTGTCTTTTCTCGGCCAGCATCCACCGATGAAGGTTTATGCGCATTCGTTTCAGATTTCAAACGCTTTGCCACTTCGAACATCGGTAAAGCGTAGGAATTCTAAAACAAATACCACGCTTTTCGTCCGTCGTTGGTCGTGCGCGCCTTCTCTTGTCCTGCGCGTTTCTCGGTCTTCTCCTCTCCGCCTTCCTCCGTTTAATCACCTTCGATCGATCCAACCACTTTCTCTCTACCACCCTTCTCTTTTACATCCTCTCAAGGGTCCGTCGCCGTCGCCGTCGCCTTTTCCTCTCCTCTTCCTCTCCTTTTTCTCTCGCGACGTCCACCGCGACTCTCTCCTAACGAGTCGCTCCGACCAAGAAAATTGTGGCCAGTCTCGGCCATAGAAGCTTGGACCAAACTTTCGTCAAACGACACAAAAAACACAATAATAAAGATACTCCTCTGCGTCCAACTCGTTCCGAGCATTCGTGAAACGTTAAACGAACCAATGGCCCGTAATGCAATTCGCCGATAAAGGTCGTTAAATATCGTAGGAAAGTTTGCGCTCGGCCGGCCGGTCGCTCGCCAGCACCAAACTTTCTTTGCATTTACGGGAGAAAATTGCTCGCGGTGATGATCGATATTATTAACCCCGTGGTCGTTAGACACTCGCCTTCCTTCGAACCGTCATCGAACGTCCATCTTTGCTGGTCCCGTTCGAAACGTCCGCAGCCCCGGAACGTACGTTCCAATAGAGAGCAGCCGACTTTCGTTGGTCGAAATTCTTTTCACGACGTACGAGTATGGAGCGCGGGCAAGCCCGAGTATTTATTGGCTTCCATCCCATTGCTTAACTCGGTTGGCATTCGGTCAAGAGTGATTCGACCGCTCGGAAAACATTATTCCACCTCCTTTTTCACCCCATTATTCTTCCCTAGCAACGACGTCCAGACAACCGAAAAACCTGTCCACCTCTGTGCGTATGCGATTACTATTTTCCGTCAACTCGCCTAAAGATATGCTTCGTTGACGTGTACCGGTTCACACATTCGGTCCGAATTAATCGGCCTAAATATCAGGCTAAAGAACGACGCGCGTGAAAAGCGCTTGCCAACTCCAACGATCACGGCGTAATTAATTAACTTGACGTGAAATTAAGATACTTTGATAATCTTCGCCGAGCATCTATATGCTTCCGATAACTTTGATGGATCTCGTAACGTACGTATTTTCCAATTGCTTTCGAATTTCATCGATATAGGCCATAGTCACGCGCGCATTCACGCACGCATGCACGTACGCACGCACGCACACACGCGCACGCACAAAGTTCGCAGGAATACCAGTTTGGAATACTTTCGCCATCCATACGCCATACGCGTCTCATGCTTCGACAACAATTTCGGTCGAAAAACGAGCCTCGGTTCCGAGCCGTTTACACGCTTTGCAGCTAAACGACACCGGCCGAAGAAGCGCGACACGGATCTTCCATTCATCGAACAACCGTTATCGATAGTCGCGAACGCGAAACTTGCTCCGCCAAGCAACTTTGCCCCGTTTCCGAATGTCAGTGGAGATGCGGCGGGTGCTGCGCACGGAGGGAAAATTATTTCTAATTGGTTCCTAATAATCGAGGCACGCTTCCGCTCGAGAGAAGCGGGGATCCGAAGAGAGTCGTCTACTTCGAATTCCATTTTCTCTATTCTTTTATCTCGCAAACTTTCCAGCCGGCAGAACTTGATTTAATCCCTTAATCCTCTGATCCGTCCATCGCGTTTAAGCCGCCTTAGCCGGGCCCGGTTTCTCTTTTTTTTTTTTCTTTCGCGCATCGGAAGAATAATTTCAACGGTAACGCGAGCTTCAAACGAATAAACATTAATCTCGTCCCTGAGCATACCAGGGCGGAATTACGAGAGAATCGCGAGAACGGGGACTCGTCAGCTCGACTAAAAAGTCCACCGGGTCCTCCAAGTTTCTTCATCCAGTTTTCCCCAAAAGACTCGATTTCTCGTAGAACGGCACTTTGCGCGACGACGTTTCTATCCTTTTATCCTTTTGAACGGGACGCAAGGCGACCACGATATACCCCGGGACAGGAACGGAAAACGCGCTTCTACCAAACCAAATACTTTTCGCCGACAGCGTATATATCTTCCAGAGATGGCAAAAACGATCACAGTGTATAATCGTATAATAACTTCTTTTTTAACGCATTTTATGCGCGATTCAAGTAAAGTTTCCTTGCCACTTCTGTGTACGTGTATTTCCACGTTAGATGCAAATTTTTAACGATATAATATCGCCTGCCTCCTTATATAGTACCAACGAGATATCGAAATGTCTTGCGTACGGACATTCTCGCGAACCACTTTGTTTTTAACGTTACTCGAGAAGAAGCAGACAAAGTGGAAAGAAACGCGGTTCGAAGCCAAAGTGAAAATGCGAAAAGTTTGGCAAAGGTAGGCGTAAGGAAAACACGCTTTTAATTTGAAACTTTGCAGTCGCCGCGAACGTTCGTTGCCTGGAAACGGTGGAAATTGCAACATTGTTCGTAGCTACGTTAACGCACGGTATTTTACCAACTTCCTGGCGGAATTTAATTTAAGGTGGTTAATGGCTGCGTCAAAGGGATGGAGGAAATTTGGAAAAATTCCGTTTGCAGAGGACCGAGCCAACGGTTACATATGCGTATCCTATCGCGTACGGTTTCATCTCGTACAGGCTGGTCCCAAGTTCATGGCGCGAATCGGACTAGCGATTATATAGATTCTATAGCTCGAAATCAGACGTCAAAATCGAGGATAACAAAGTCGCGTTGGAAGCTTGCTCTTCGAAGAGATTCAATTTGAAAACTTGCCAAGCATACGGTAAGTTTGCCTGATTCTCGGCTAGACAAGAATCTCCGCTATATATAATATACATTGATAGTTGTAAAAGCTATTTATATTTCGTTATATCAAGCATCGTTGAAATTTCAAACCGTTTTCGATTCGACTTCTATCTTCTGGCCACCAAACGTGCCTTGGACCAAAAAATTTGATTACTCGTTTTCAAGTCATCTTCACGCGTGGCGTAACAACCACCGTTTCCAATCGTCCAATCCTGGTCCAGCCGACGATCGATCGTATTTACGATCGTATTTACGTAGGCGCAAATTTTGAAACTCGATCTCTCTTTATAAGATCTATATATATATATATATAATAAAAATAAAAAAGATATATATATATATATATATAGAGAGAGAGAGAGAGAGAGAGAGAGAGAGAGAGAGAGAGAGAGACTGCTCGATCCCGTTCCTAGCACAAGTAAAATTACAGCAGACAAGCCCGGATAGACGACGACACCTACGTCACATACGTATAATTTTCTGCCACGGGTTCACGCGACACGGCACGGACACCGGTAAATAGTATCTGCACGCAACTTTTCGACGCAAGAAGAATTAATCGTAAATCGGTTCTTTCGTCCCGACGACGGACAGGCTCTCTTGATTCGCACGAGTCGTTTCGTTCGCTTGCTCGTACGTGCTTCAATCGCCGTTCGCATATCCTTAATAACCAACATCTTCGATACGACGTTCAATTAGGAACGAGCGTTACCTTGTTAGCCGATGCAAACTCATTAATTTCAGTAGGGCAGATCGGAACTTTAGCCGTGGCCTCTTTGAGAAATCTTCAAGCTCATTAAATGCTCGGGCATGTGCGCCATTGTGCGCCATTGTGCGCCATTGTGCGCCCAAGATTTTTCTCTCTTCTTGTCCCCTTTCCAACTTTTCAAGTAATTATTTTACGCCGATCGAGTTTGCCGCGGCTACTCGAGAAAACTTTCGCGCACAGTTCCCTTCCCTCCCCCCCTCCCCTTTCTCCATCCTCGCCCTCTCTCCCAGTTAGTTATCAGCTTCGTCGACCAGTGCCACATGTCCGCCGATCATTGCCAAAGTATTTTCGTTTATCGGAGAAACAAGGGAGATTGGACCGGCCGCGTGGCACCTCGGCCGTGCCGAGGTTACGTTCGCGACGTCGGTTCGCGCGCGGCCTTCCCAGCGGAACGAGTTTTCGGAAAAATTAGACTTGGCCGAAGATCAGACCGGCTATCGGTCGATAAGAAGCCGTGGTTCCCTTTTCAACGGCAATTCGTTTGAAGAGAGATAGCTGGCCCTTTGAAGGTTCCAAAAGGTGGCGACGCCACTTTCGTAACGCGGGTTAATTAATGCCCGTGAAGCAAGTCCAAAGGAAGATGGGGGTTAGGTGAGGGGGTGAGAGGGCGCTCAAAGAAGACAAAGGTTCCTTTAAAAAATGTTAATCGAGTTCGGTCTGCCAACGCCGCTCCAACCTTCAATACGTTTCTCGGCAATTTCTTTAGAAGCCGTGTTTGTTTCACAGATTTTCTGAATGCGTGCGAGAAAACGCTCGTCTCGTTCGGAAATACGTGGTCGATGCCGTGTGATCGTGAGTACTAGGACCAACCATGTTAGGAAAAACTAGACCAACCTCAGACTATAAACAACTACGTAATAAATATCTCATTCGACATATACGTATATTTAAGATTAGACGCTTTCTTCCTTTATATTCATCGTATCTCTCCACTCACCGTTCTCGCCACTCTTTCACGCATACATCGGTTTATCCATATTTCTACTGTGTTTCACACGCCGTTATTTAGCCGTATTAATTATTAAAGACAGGCAATTTCAAAGGTCGCAACGGTCCCGAACAGTGCGCAACGCCGATTGATAGATCAAATTTAAAGAGCTCATCGCGCAACGGTCAAGTCAGTAGCCGTCGTTTTATTCGAAACGAATGAAATAAAAATCCTTCTCCGTCTCCGAAGATTGGAAAAAAGAAATTGCTAACAATACGTACGATTCTTCTACGCGTCCAAGTTGCGTGCCCCGCTGTCCTCCGTATTATAAACAGTTGCGAAGAAATTTTCCGTCGCGTCGTTCGAGGCTGCGAAAAACGATAGCACCGATTGCACGTTTCAGGGAAAAAGCGCGGATTATGCGCGTGTGTCGCCGATTATCATCGTCCCCGTTTACCGTTCCTATGAATTATTTTCCATGGAAATTGTCTCGTTGTTATCGGCGTTGCTCGCTTACGTCGTTGTCGATGGATCGCGATCGATAGCGAAAATGAAAGAGAGAAAAACAAGTTTGCTTTCTAAATACCAATTTCAAAGTTTCGCTACGCTGCAAACGAAAAGTATACGATCGTTTTATACTTTTCCTTTATGTTTAACTTTTTGCTTATTTATACAGATGCGCGACAAGGATCGAGACAATTTATTTACTCGCCAAATAGCGCGTTAGATATATGGCTTGAATATACACGCGGTGAACCGAGTTAATAGAGTTAACAAGATAGTTAACGGATTACAAGGAAAGATACGAAACGTTGAACACACGGCACAACCTATTTTCGCCTATAATTGCATAGCATCCGTAATTGCAAGGATGGCGTCAATGGAGTTAACGACAGAGTTAACATTCCTTGTTAAGTATGCGTGCGCTAGTAGAAGAATTCGAAGAATCAAGGACTTTCTAACGGTAGAGTACTTGTAATTTTAGGTTACCCGCGTAAAGGTACCTGCGACCGACCTATTGCCGTTGTAACAGCTACGCATATTTTATATGCTATTTAGCAAGCAAATAAGTTTTACTCACCGCTGTTGCACGTTTGTTGGCGAATACTTTTCTTTCCTATTTCTCGCCGTACAAAGTAAATTTAACGGGCCAACGTACGGTTTTCGATAGTTGGGCTAACGGTGAAGAGAAAATGTAATCAAATGCAAAATTGTTGGAAACTGGACCACCGGTTGGGGCAACGTCCGATCCGATCCGATCGATCTATCGATCGCGGAGTAATCGCTGGACATACGTTAGATAATATACATTGCGTATATGATAACCCGTGCCTCTGCCAAGTCGGTTAAAGAAACAAACCGGTGTTAACGTTGAAAATATAACGGAGACATCAATGTTTCGATCGGATTGCACCAAGCGTGCAAATACTTTGCGCACGATAGGGTGTATCGACCAACGACCAACGACCAACGACCAACGTCGACGTATATCAGGAAATTAAGCGGAGTGACGCGCACGGTACAGTTAACCAATTATTCGAATAATTTGTCGAATAATTTGTCGAATAATTTGTCGAACGATTCCTGACGACTACGATGGACGAATCGGTCGGCAAAAATCTTGTCCGTGGCGAGATAACGGGAGAGTCGGCGTGCGCGCGTGCGAGGCTGCACTCTGCAGAGAAAGACCGACGAGGGCGGTCGAAGGTAACGAGGAAATCGAGGGGAACATTGATTACGCGCGTTTCTCCGTGTCCGGCAAATTGGATTTTCTAATTTGCACGATCGATCCACGTCCCTAGCTGGATATGCATATCAGCGTACGCACGCAATAGCCGTTTTAAATATTCCGAAGCCATCGGCGCACGCGGCGGTAGCCAGCGAACGGTTTCAGAATCGATCATCGAATCCAGCCGGATACGGTGGGACGAGCACGAGCACCTACGCCGACGCGACGGCGTTTCAACTAAGAGGAACGAGCGCGTTCGCATCTTTCTCGCCGACTCTCCTTCCACGTTTCGCCCTCGCCAGCCCGCTATGCAAATTCTCGATTAAAAATGGTCGGACCGAACGCTGAACGGAACGAGAATCGTCACGACAGCTATGCACGTAGTAATTGTTTAGAAAAATGGCCTGTTGCGCTCGTTCAAATTCTACACCACGGTATACGTACGTAGCACGCTGTACGATAGGAGGAAAGCATCGTTCTATCTTTGCAGTTGGAGCGCCGTCTAGGAGAAATGTTCGGAGAATTATCGATCGAACAGTTGCACGGATATGCAACGACGAGCGACGGTGTTTCGTTGAACAGACGCGAAACAAGGCCGCGAGGAGGAATCGCGGAAGCAACTTTCTCGGTAGGTTATTAGGCGACCGGTTGCCTTGGTATCGACTCGAGGGCCGTGGCTAGAATATCAGCTGTCGCGCAATTCCGAGAGAGGAGGGCCGTGGAATCGAAGCAACGGAAGCAAAGAAGAAACGGGAACAGCGATCGGTAGCTGGAATCGATTTGTTCGGGCCGGGGGGTACGAGTAACTCGGGGATGGAGTAACGTTATTTGCGCGATTAGAGTCGTCGAGTCTCAGAGGGGCGGGGGCGGGGGGGGTGTGGTGTGGGGCTAGATGTCGGTAGAGAGTGAGACAGAGAGAGAGAGAGAGAGAGAGAGAGGAGAGAGAGAGAGGAGAGAGAGAGAGAGGAGAGAGAGAGGTAGGGAGAGAAGGGTGAATTCTGAAATCCAGGCAGCTCGCGGAGGGTAAATGTGCTTATTCTGCTTGAAAGGGGCGACGCGTGGAAATAAATCTAACGGGGTCGAAGCGACGATAATATCTAGCTTCCCCGAAGGCATCGCTCCATTAACCGATATCGTACAGGCTCTCGTTTCTTTCGCCTAGTATCCTCGGTAAAGTTATTCCTTTCGAAACGCGGAATCGCCGGCTGGTCAATTACAGGGACGACACCGTTTGTCTCCTCGGGCAACGAGAGTCGTTTCGATACAACACAGCGGAATTCTAGAACGCAGGCGGTAACGTTAAAGCTAGACAGACAGACTATCCTACCCTTCAGACAGTGTAACAACTATGGGGAGTCGTCGTCGAGAGTCAAATTTGCAGTCGATATTCGATCATCGAGAATCACTGGTACGGGAGTGCAGGTCCGAGTGAAGTTTGGATCCAAGATCCAAAAATCCCAATATACACACAACGTAAACGGAGTACGATACCCATAAATCGTTTTATCAATCGAGGCTCGCTTTTACTACGTACGTCTATGCTCGTTTCACCGTACTTTTACTTACTTTTATTTATAAAGCTAGTCTAGAATCTCGGCTTCTAATGGTATAAACCACGGTACGAGCAGTTTCTTGCCTGCCTACTAAAATCCACTATACCCGTCAAATCTCTATCTTGCTGGTAGAAAGTGAATAAAAATCCGTTAGGATGTAGGGTACTTTGGTGTCCAATCAGCTTCTACGATGGAATTCCGGTGGAATGACACACGCCGGTCGTGAAACTTTGCACGAACGTCGATCAGACCTACCTAAGAATTTAGCCGTAATTCCGATGTACAAGCAGTCGGAAGAGAGGCGGCCTCGGATGAAAGGGTTGGCTTCTCGCTTAAAGCAGAAAACGGCCATGAACGAGTTGCGGCTAAATTCTTCGGTAGGTGTGTTTCGTCGCTCGTGCAAAGTTTCACCGAAATCGGTGCGCATCGAGCCAACGGGCTCTCCCTTGCCGGTATCGAAACGTACGTGGACGGTTAAGCACGCTGCAACGATCCTAGCAAATTAGCGAATGAACGTTCCGTTCAAGAGTATCCTTGCAACTTACGGCCGATCGAATCGAAGGAAATTCGTCGGATGTGGAGAGCCCCGACGTACGTACCGTACAAGAGAGTCGAACGGACACATCCCCGAGAGTACTTGCTCGCTATTGACTCTGCCGTTACTCTCCGAGAGCCCAACACTTTTTACGTATGCATTCTCGAGTGGACACGTAATTGAAGAGTGCCGAGAGCAACTATAGCATAGAGCACCGTATCGCAAGGAACATCCAAACGGACACGTATCCTTGATTAAGAGGTTGCCTCTTGCGCGTTCGTCCACGCCATTTAGGGAAAACTTATCGCTCGTCCGCAGGTAAAGAGGGGACAAGCGCGACCGCCACGTGTATTTACGATCTGTTAGTCGGCCCGTTTCACGAGGTTATTCGTTCCGCGCCGATTGAAAAATCAGCCGAAACGGACTGCAAGCTCTGTCGCCTCTTCGATTAGCTGTCGGTCGATTCGACGAATTTTAACGCCGATAATTCTACGAACGGTACGCCGTTCTAATTTGTAATTCTCAGTGACGAATGCATAGAAAATTGCACACCTCCCGGGGACATTGTGTCGCGATCTCCGCGCTTGATAAACCAGCGCGCGTGCATCGATGCCGAAAGCTGATGACCTTTGAAGAAAACGGCCTATCGTCTCGACTGGAACAAAAGCTTGCAGGTTATCGAGGCAGAGACGCCGCAGACCCGTTAATACGAATCGGCCCGTTTCCGCACGGCATCTATCGAACTCGGTGTGTATTTAATGGATTCGCGAACGTGGCTCGTACGTCACGACGTTATCTCGATTATTCGACGGCTCGCGCGATGTACTCGATTTACAGCGGCAAGTGGAAACGCGTTTCGAGCGGTGACGCACGGGGCCGCGCGCCGCGCGTATCAATAATATCTGCAAAATTCGTTTCGGGCAGCAGCTTCGACGCGAATTTACGATCATCGCCGCTGATATTATATCGTCGCTAATATGCTCGTAAGAGAAACTTTCAACGAACGATAACCGTTCTTATCCTTCGCGACGCTAGTAAATAGTCGACGAGCTGAATCAGTTGCTATACCGTACAGTCCACACACGCACGCACGCACGCACGCACGCACGCACGCACGCACGCTCGCTCGCATATATAAAAAAGTTATTAATACAAGTTGAAAAAGGCTGGAAACTTTTTCTTGTTCGCTTGATTTTCCTTAAAAGATGGCTCAAACGCAGGTCACACTGTTGGGAAGTAACGAAAGAAAGGAAAAAGAAAAAAGAAAAGAAAAAGAAAAAGAGAAAGGAGAAAGAGCAATATCGATACACGTCGATTAACGTCTTCACTGAACAGTTTCCCCCTGCTAGATTGGTGTATCGCTTTTCATTTAAAGTTTCCCTGCCGTTCAATGTTATCGTTATAAAAGTCGGCGATAAACATCTTCGAAGCTAACGCTAAAATTTGTAAAATTCAATCACCGCAACAGTGATGAAATTGTGAAAGCACGCGTGTACATGTATGTGAGTGTGCGATGCACATTGCACGCTGCACACTGTGCACGTACGTACGTGACAGCGTGGTAACCGTATCGAGAAGGGAAAAGGGGAGAGAAACAGAGGGCGGCGGGTACGAAGGTGGAAACAGCGAGGGAAGCGTCTAGCGCGTTCTCGTCCGAAGAGAAGACCCTTCGTCCCCTTTTCCGGGCGAAAAATCGGCCAAAAGTTCATGCATTAAAAGTACCTGCAAGGCCAATAAATTAGAACTGGCGCTCTGCCATTTCAATCTCGCGGATCTTGCTCGAGACAAGAACGCTGAAAACTCTTCTACGAGGCATCATTTTGTCGGCGGCCGACTTGATTAATTGCTTCGCACGAATCGATTGATGACTTCCCACTCGGATATTTACGTCAGCTTTTCCGAAACACACGGTCTATAGTTTGCCAGATAGCTGTTGCCTTTCATGTGTGACAATTTATCGCCTGAAAACCGTCTAACTTTGTTACACGACCGAATTTCCGTCTTTTCTTCCATGTCCTTCTCATCTATCCTTCTCATCTATCCTTCGATATTCCTTCCATTTATTCGACTGGGCAACGCGTGTATAAAAATAAAAATATTTTTCACGCGTCCATCCAAATATATATTAATTACGTATAATTACGTACAAGAAGAATCAAACAGGAAGGAAAAATCAGCCGGCCAGCTATTTAGAGAAAAAGCGCGAAATCTTTGAGGAAATTTCGATCAAGCGTCGTCACGCGACGATAACCGCCGCAGGCATACCTGATCGTACTTGACTCGGCTTCTTTTCTTTCTTTTCTTTTTTTTTTTCCTCTTCTTTCCTCGATGGCGTGCAATCGCTAAGTTATCATACACGAGAAAGTGTCATTTATCCGTTCAAACGGCATTTATCAATCTGTAAATTGTCACGAGATCGTCACGAATATGCGACATTGAATGACGAGGAACAAGTTAAACGTCGGAAAATCAATATCCTTCGTAGGGAGTATGGCCGTTCGGGAGGTTAACGCGCGCCTTATATCCCAAGGAAATGTGTTTTTTCTCTTCGTAGGGCAACTCATTATTAAGCGAGTTATTAGGCAAACGAGAGAACGGCAGGGCGACGACGCGCAGAGCGGAAGAAAGAGCCTACGATAAAGGAAACGGTAGAGGCAAAGAGACACGGTTCTCCTACAACACGATTTCGCTCTAACACGGTCCGAGAAATAGGTAAATGCCCGATTTCGATAAAGAAAACGCCGCCGCGTTAATGGTTGCCTAGAGCCGGTTATTTGGCAGCGACGAGAAAGGGAACACTTATGTAACATTAATGTACCGCGGCGAACAAGCAGAGTTTATAAACTAAGAAGAGTAGAAAGTAACACGATCTTACAAAGTGGCCTGTCATTCGATAAACGCAATAAATAACTAGCTACCGTATAATACCTGCTGCAGTATAGATGACTGTTACCGATATTACCGGTAACAAATTTTTAGTACGGCATTTACCAAGATTCCTAGCGTATCGGTTTTAAACATCCCTTGAATTTCGCTGTATAACTCTTTCAGCCGCGAGAAGAAAATAAACAGTATGCTGTTGTTAACTTCCCTGCAACCTGACCATGCTTTTTCTACTAATTCTTCGTTTCGTACTTACGATGCGGCACCGTACAGCTTACGAACAGACGTAATCGAGTCGGCAAGGTTGACCCGCGTACAAAATATTCTGCTTAGGTAAGATATGAAGAAATGGAGAAAAGAAGGCTGGAAGGCGGCGAGCTTTGTCCCGGTTTTATTCCAGCTTTACGTGAATTGCCCACATATTAGGTAAGTGTGGCGTTGCACAACTGCCGCTCGGTTGCGTTCCGCTAAAATTGCTGGCCCGCGTCTCAAGTCTGCGTTTTCCACCGCGACCAACCTTCTCGCAAAGTGCCAAGGACGTTGTGGCAAGTGTTCGAGCCGCCGCGCTATTTCAAATTATACCCACTATCGTGTACTCTATTCTTATCTGTCAGCGTCCTTCTCCCATTTTTCGTTTCTTCGTTTCTTCGTTTCTTCGTTTCTTCGTTTCTTCCCCCTCCCTCCCCCCCCGCCCTTGTGGCAATAATCTCTGCTTCGCCAGCACAGTTTTATCCGGTTTTATCCAAATTGACTATGTAAATTTAACCCACACGTATACATATATCGATGGGTTACCGTACAAATGTTATATGTCCACCTTCAGCGCTTTCGAGAAAAACACCCCTCTCAACCCTTTCAGCGTTTTATTTCATTTTTGAAGCGTACAGCTGCGAGTTTCAGCGATTATTTTTCAGCGATTATTTTTCAGCGATGGCAGGCATACTCGACAGTGGCAGAGTAAGCGCGCTTGCCGTAGAATCGAAATTAAATTATATAGCGGAATGACAAATTTTCCTAGTTGTACCATTTCTCCGATAATTTCTATTTTTATCGTATATCGTTTAAAGATTCGTTGATACTATTTGCAGGATTCGAGGTTCCACTAATTGGCAAACAAAATGCATAATCGATATTTGGAAGAGAAAGATTAGAGATTGAAAATTTGACTTATTTTTAGGAGAGAGATGTCGATTCGGTTGATTATCGTTCTAAAACGCGTCACGATTTCCAATATGTTTCCTGTTCCGCTTAAACGTCTTATTTTTTCTCTATGACGAGAATACTCATCGTTGGAGAAAAATTTGCCAACTTTTCGCTAGTATACTTGAGTACTTAGTAAACATCGTAAGGACTGAAAGTTCAATTGATTTGTAATTAAACAGATACGTTTGCATCGGTCCATCTTAGAAACATAAAACGAGAAAGGTCAATCCACGGATCTGTCTATATTTCCGAGATCTCCGTACGTACGTAGATACACGTATCACTGGTCATAACAGTGCTACATTTAATAAGGTGGAATTTAGTATGTTTCGACCTAATTAACTGGTACTTCGACTTTCAAATTAGTCAAGGGAAAATATGATTTTTATACGGCATAAAGAAACGGTCGACAACTATTTGTGGCACAGAAAAGCTCTAAAATGTGACGTACAATATCTGCGCGGTAAACCGTATGAGATATCTCTTACGTCCTCTGGTTCTCGAGTCACGAATGATTCAAGAAAGTGTTCAAAGTGTCTGCCTCGTACCTCGACACACTTTACAGTTACTACGTTACGTACACGCCTTAGCATTGACTGCGCACACAGCTGTAGCGTGTCTTGACATTATCCGCAAGCTCGTGAATAACATGGATCGACGCGACTCCAATAGAATTTCAGACAATCGGCATTTTATACTCGCCGGAGTTCATTACTGTCCCAGCAGCGGGAAAATAAAAATTCTAATCGTCGCATAGATGGAAATATGCTTGATTTTGATCGGCGGGTATGCAAGCGACGTTTAAGGCGTGCGGTGCGTGTCGAGACACCGAGGCAAGCATTTTCAATATTTTCCTTAATTCACGCCTCCAAGACGTACTACATACGTACGTTCGCGTATGTTCACAGGATGTCTCGTTTTACTTATTCGAACGTGCAGCATCCACCAACCCATATTTCTCGTTAGCCTTAACGCCGAGCTTCTCCGTTCGAGAACGGTACGCGGCAAATATCCTGCGACATAGTTTTCTTTACGCTTAATCGTAATGATCGTGGCCCCTCGCTCGCGGTTTTCTACCCGGCCCTGGCTTCCACTTTAGCTTCCAACCCAAGCACCCGTCGACTAAATCGCCTAGGTAGAATGGCAGTTTCGGAGAGTAGCTTGCCGCGGCTCGGTCTCCCCGATCGTCGGCAAATTGATATTGGATCCAGTTGCGCGAAACTTTAACTCAAACGAAACTTGTGACACACGTCGACGAACGAATCGACCTCGGGACGACGATGCCACGATGCGTATCGCGTAAGAGAAATACGTCCATGTATCATCGAAATAGCTGGCGATAGGGATCGCGGGAAAAAGGAAAAAGACTATAATTAGGGGTGGTCACGCGAACGACGCGTCGCGTCGCGTCGCATCGCGAGGAAGCGGACAGCCGATGGTCCGGCGATTCTCGCCCCGAGGACGCCCTCGAGCTCGTAGATTCGCTCGTAGATTCGCTCGTAGATTCGCTCGTAGATTCGCTCGATGTTTCACGATGATCGATACACGCTATTCCTCGATGAACCGCGATGAACGAACGGTTAAGCTTTTTACTCCCGACGTTTTGGCCAGCCGTAAATCTGTTTTTCTAACACGCTTGTTAATATCGCGAGAATTAATTGGAATTGGAAAAGTGGGTCTCGGGCTCGTTGTATTTACTTCTTCCGTTTCTTCCTCCCCCACCCCTCCCTTCTTTTTCTTCTCTCCCGTTTGATCGCCGCTGGAAATTAATATCGAGATTTCTCTGGGCGTCTTTCTTCCGTGACGAAATCTCGCGTAATTTCAATTTAATTAGAGAGAAAGCGCGAGTTTGTTCTCTCAACTTACGGAGCAGTGTGCGTGCGCGTGCGTGCGTGCGTGCGTGTGTGTGTGTGTGTGTGTGTGTTCGAGGGGGAAGAAAATGGGAGAACGGGAGAGAGGGAGAGAGGGAGAGAGGGAGAGAAGCGGTCTGAAGCGAATCGCTTTTATCCGGGAGAACTGGCCCGTGGATCGATTTTAATTCGAGTTTTCGTTGATACGTTTAAATCGGGTCTCGCGGCACGTAGGTATGCGTGTCAGTGCACTCGTGACCCATCTCGTTCTTCGATGACGTCATTGCTCGCTGCGCTTAAACCTATGACGAATATGGCGCGCTAGGGAAACGGGAGTGGCTGCCAGGGTTCTTTTAACCGGCACTCGAACGGTGAAACGTGATCGGCAGAGCGACCAACAATGTTTGCGGGGCAGCTCGGACGAATTTACACGCTGTCGGCGATCGTTTGATCGGCCCACGACCATCCGATGCGACCAGTTCACCCACGAGAAATTAATTGCAATTTTTACGCTGGCTGGTTCCAAAGGACGCCGACGCGTAATCGAGTATTTCATGGCCAGCTGTTTCTCGAGTGGAGAAGTCGAGCCGTCCGCTACTCCCGTCCGTTCCAATCAGATTTTCTTAAGAAGATCAGCTTGAAAAGTTACATCCGGTAATTAACGGCGGAACGAAGCGCCCTTCAATGTCGGCCAAACAAATGGGATTTCGAAGGAAGTGGCGGATCAGCGAACGATTTGTTCCATTCCCAACAGATTACCGGAAATACCTGCATATTATGAGCTTTGTAGAGAATCTGTGTAAAATCGCGGTGGCTGGCCCGGATGGCCTGGATGGCCTGGATGGCCTGGATGGCCTGGATGGCGGGAAAATGGCAAATTTGTACCCCTTCCGACATTTAAAATTCTGAGGAAGCGTCGTTCTACGAGTCCCGAGGTATCGTAAGTGTAAAGCAATTTACGGCAAATGTGACACGCAAGTCGAACAAATTGCAGGCGAATGATCGTAATTTCGAAACGATACGCATGATTTACTGTTAAAACAAGATGGAACGTGTTTAACGTGTTTCGGAGCAGGTCGGCCGTATCCTACGTTTGTTACAACTTTCCTATGGCATTCGCTATAAATTTGCCACACTTGTGTACCGTATTGGAATTTTCCGTGCTCCAAGCGTTACGCTTTGACGCTTTGACCCTTTGTCGCTGTGCTCCTTCCTCGATTGGGGGGAACACGAGCATCGTCACGCGTTCCTATATTTCTCCAGCGGATCGCCATTCGTCATCGAATCGTCTCGTTTTTCGAGCTGCTGCCCCTTTTCCCACGAGTCAGCTCGTGGTAACGCGCGCGCGGTTCCACGGCAACGCACGGAGCAGCGACAGCGACAGCGACAGCGACAGCGACGGTCCATCCCGAAATCCATCCGGTGACGTTCGTACGATAACGCGATACACAGATAGGTAATTAATCACGTCGATTAATCGATCGAATCTTGATTCAGTCTGTATACGCAAATATGTGGATCGTCATATCGTGACATGTTTATGACGCTTAGCCAGCCGGTGACGCAAACTTCATTATACATAATAGCGCGACAGAACGTCGCCTGCCTCTCCGAGCAAAAATTAATCACGCTCGCGGTCATGCGCGGTCGCGACAGCGGATACTACTACTTGGAGTTTCCAGGCTGAGAAGGATAAAAGAAAGTCTTAATCGCCGGTTGCAGACGATATCTCTTTTAGAAATAAAATGATAAAGCAACTGGCACACACCGTCGCACCAGTTCCTTCGTACGTACTTGTACTCTGCTACTTGCCGAGAAAGAAAATTCAATTTGGCTGATTTCCACGTTTCTTCGAGAGACGCGTTATTTATTTAGCGTGGAGCCAGCGTGCGCCGTTCGCGTCCAAGTATTTACACTGGTCGCGATCTCGCGTGAACACGTCCATGCACCATCAGAGGGGAAATCGATACGAGATTATGCACAGCCACTTATTAAGATTAACGTCTGCGTGCAAAACGTACAACACAAGCGTGCGGTTTTACGCACAGTGGCGGATCGCGACATGCAAAGTGCGTAACAGTAGTAACGTAACGCGATATTATGAATAATGCTGTTTCTGGATTCAACGCGGCGGAAATGCGCGACAATGGTTACGTATTACGCCCTGTCTATTCAAGATACGCTCTCTGTTTTATCGCGAAATCGTTCCTTCGATCGCCCAACGAGATTTCTCTCCTTTCTACCTCCATTTTCTCATTTCGTTTCGTTTCGTTTCGTTTCGTTTCGTTTCGTTTCGAAGCAGAGACTCGCTCGAGTCGTCGAGTTCTTCGGCGAAAGGGAGAAAGAAAGAAAGAAAATAAAGGAAGAAAAGAAAAAACGAAAAGAGAAAAAGACGAGAAGGAAATAGAATAAAAAACAGAGACGCGAAATTTGCCGTGAAAATGTAGAGAGTTGGCCCGAGGAGAGCAGCCAACCCGACACTCGCGAAACGTTATCGTCGTGTCATGCAACGCGCGTTGGAGGGAAATGGTTCACCGAAGGCTCAACGCACGTTGTATACAGCGCTGCCTTTATCTTTGAGTGTCGGTAGGCGGAAGAGGATGAGAAAGGATCCGGGAGGCCGGATAACAATCACCGAATATTCTCGACGGTCTGCAACAGGCAATCGTGTGTAACCGGAACACACGCCATGCCAGCCTGGTCAACGATTAACGACCGCGTCCGAGCAGAATTTACGAGAACGAACAGAGGAAAGATCAGACGGAGAGACGAAAAGACGTGCGCGAAGGAGGCAGCTAAAACTGGCACGTAACGACCAACGACCACGTACAAAATTACAGGATCGCGTGCCAACAAGCATACATCAGGTAGAGTGGAAGCAAGGAAGGAAGGAAGAAAGTAAGTAAGTAAGTAAGTAAGAAAGGAAGGAAGGAAGGAAGGAAGGAAGGAAGGAAGGAAGGAAGGGAGGAAGGAAGGAAGGAAAAGTTGCCCGGAGGTGAGAAACTTGGAATTCCTAGGACGCGGAGAAATCGCTGATCGAGCATGGCCACGCTGGCTACACCTCTCGCTTTACCCGAAGGAAATTCCCCTTGAATGGGAAATTTCCCCTCGGAACGGTGGGAGTGTAGCGGCTCGGTCACTTTGTTCGATCGCGAGCACCACGAGAAACAATTAGTAGCAGTGAGCAAAGATGGAAATGGATAGACACCGATGGTAGTAGACTGCAAATAGGCAGCACAGACGAGCGATAGTAGGGGGAAATGGGCAGACAAACAGATAGGGATAGGCAGGCAGGCAGGCAAGCAGACAGGCAGGCAGGCAGGCAGGCACAAGCAAACAAGCGAGCAGGCAGATCTGCGGACAAATAGGCAGGCAGGCAGGCGTTACCTCGCTTGGACGTGCTGTCGGCGCTGCTAATAAATCCAGGTACGGCAATCACGAGAACAAAGAGTCCACAGTGTAGCCAAAACATGTTTACGTCTTAACAACATTGTTTAATTCCATTTTACATGACGCTCGTAAAACACTACGATGGCGGTGGTGCTCATGTCGCGCATAATCAGCGATACTACCTGGTCGCCAGTTGGATCATGAGTACACGACTGACTGACTGGGTTACGCGGTTCGGGTAGGAGCGTAGAAGCGAGCGAAAAGCGAGAACCGAGGGCTGTGAGTGGTATATAGGGGCGCACAACCAAAAAGGGAATAGAAAGGAGGGAGAGCGGATAAAGGAACGAAAGAGCAAACAAGCGAAAAACCGAGCGAAAGATTCCGGAGGGAACAACCGATACCGGGATCTAACTGGAAAGAACGAGAAGACAGATGCGAGAAACGGAGAGAAATCGGCCAAGGTAGAGAATAACGAGAAAGGAGGAATAAAGCGGATAAGGACAGAGAAAGATGGAAAGAGAACCAAAGAATGTGAGATACCGAGAGAGAGAGAGAGAGAGAGAGAGAGAGAGAGAGAGAGAAGGAGAGAAAGAAAGAGAGAGAGAGAGCGAGAGAGAGAGAAAGAGAGAGAGTGAAAGAGCGAGAGAGGCAGACGCAGAACGAAAGAGAGAATTTGTAGAGAGGAGAGGAAAGTAGAGAAGGCTTGCGGCGATAGGAGGACAAACCGGCACCGACGGTATAGAACGACGGGTCCTCCTAGAACATCGCGAATCTCCTGGTACACTGGACGACACGCGATAATGCACCACGCTAGCGCACTACTTCCGCGATCTGGTCCGTACGACGAAGGATACCCCCTACTCGCGCGCGCCCAGAGAGAGTGAAGGTCCCGGTCTCGAATCACGCCTCGGCTGCCATCTTCTACCTACGCCGGGAGTCTGGAGTATGAAAATATTCTCTGCTGCCTCCTCCAACCCCTCGGGTCCCTCGCGTCCCTCGCCTCCCCACCCAGCACCCCACCCCGGCGGAGCTTTCCATGTAACCCCTCTACAAGCTCTCGCCCCGTCTCCCACCCCTGCTTTCTAAACCCGCTTCGTTCAACCGCGCCGTACACCCGCGCAGAGCCACCATCAGCTTGGGACCACCTCTTATCGATTCCTGCGCCATTTCCCGTCATTCCTGTCAAATCAATAACGCGGTGGCGGCAGCGCCGGTGGTGCTGCTTCGCCGGTGGTGCTGCTTCGCCGGTGGTGCTGCTACCGGTCCTAGTAGTGGTGGTGGTGATGGTGGTGGTGGCGGCGGTGGCGGCGGCGGTGGCGGTGGCGGTGCTAGTGGCGGTGGTAGTGGCGATGGTGGTGGTGGCGAT
>JACXIL010000164.1:0-40151 GCA_014737365.1 Bombus soroeensis | reverse complement strand
AGCGACCACCGCGGCGGCTCCTTCTTCGCCATGGATCAAGCACAGATACAGAGATGCGAAATCCCCAGCCGAGCGAACCACCATTCTCCACCGTTACGATCACGAACCACCGCAGTCCGAAAGATGGGACACTGGCCGCCTCACCTGCATCCTTGCTGGACCTCGTCGCCCGGACGTTGCCCCGCGATACCACCGTTCTTCCACCCACAAATTTTCCTACCCGATCTCTCTCTCTCTCTCTCTCTCCCCCCTCACCCTGCCCCTGCCGTTCTCCCTCTCAGCCTGTATTCATACATCACACATCATACATCGCGTCGCGCGATCGTCGACCGATCGCCTCCTAACGATCAGCGGCCTCCTGGACCGTTCTCGCTACACCAGCTCGCCTATCTCACCTCTCCTTTCTTCTCTCGAGCACCTCTGCCGCGTGTGTATCGATTTCGAAAGAGTGAAAAAAGCTGGAAGAAAACCGAGCACTTTTGTTTGGACAAAAGTCTGAGGACGAGTCGAGATCGCGGCGAGAACGCGGTCTTTGCTAGGGCTCTTCCAAGGGTAGAGCGCGGCTTATTCGTGCCTTTTATCGTTTACATGTACATGGGCGCGCGTGCACACACATACACGACCGGCATACAAGATCGAGTGTGCCTATTCAGCTTGCCTCGCTAACGAAATTTCCTAGCATCTTACCTGCTCGTTTCGCACATAGTACGGACACCGAGCAAGCGCGATCTCACGTTCCTAAATTTACACTTTGTGACGAGCAGCTGGCATCCGCTGCGACTTTGCGATACCCGTTATTTACAACGGCCAATCTCGTCGCGTCGCGCAACGTTTATTTCGCGACTGCGATTCGTCGGTAGGTGAGCCAACGTAAATAACACGAAGCGATCGATGCTGAAAATACATTGTCGAAACGCGCCGGCCAATTAAGCGATATGAAACTCTTTGAATTTTTGAAAAGCCCTGGACGCTCTCTCGATTCGCCAAGCAACAAGGACGCGGCGCGGTACGTCGACCAAAGGAAAACAGATTTGTCGTGAAACACAGGTGGAAACCAGCGTACAGGCGAAGCCAGGTTCTCGCCTGTACACTGTACGCTTTCACGGAAAGCGCGTATGGTCATTGGCTCGATATTCTTCGACCGAGCAAACAAATTTCATCGAAAGCGCGTATACCGCGTATTCTCCCGTTCGATTCCCCCCTCCCCCCTATCGAGTCTCTCCTTGTCTCTTGCGTTCTCGAGAAAGGATTTTACGACGACGAGGAATTTTTATGCGCTTTACCCGTATATTTCACCGAGCTATTTGCTATTCGTTTACGCGTTTGCCGCAACTTTCCCGCGTCTGTCCTGTCGTGATTTGGCAACACGCGTGATAGACCCATAGACTCGTACCTCGGATATAATTAGCCGACGATGCCAATCTCGCATCGTATCTCGTATCGTGTTCGAAGAATAACTAGTCGCCACGATCTAAATACGCGCAGGTACGCGCCAATAATTCTTCCGCGCGTCTCGAATGCGATCCGCCTACGAACCGCAGCCGAGTTTTCCTTTTCGAGGCACGAAAGGCACGAAAACACCGAACTGTAGCCAAACAACAGGTGCACGCGGCTCGCCTATCGATATCGTCTAATATCATGCCAGGGATATATCGTGCCGCGTCATTGCGCGCGACTAACAAATTTCGTACCCTGGTGCGATGAACCTGTCAGTGTGCACGTGGTTTTTTTTTTGGATTGTCCGCGACACGTGTCTGCCTTGACTACGGACAACTGTCTGTCGGTGTTGACTTGGCCTAATTATTACCGAGCATCCAGGGTAAAGATGTATTCTATCGAAAAGTTGTGCAGCAATTTCGCTGACCAGCCTCTTGCGAATCGCTGACTCCGACCAATCGAATCTTTAGCTCCGTTTTCAGCATGCTTCCATTCGTTCTTGTGTATAATTCGTACAAAAAAAGTATTCCGACGCTCGTCTTTCCATCTTTCATACGTATACGTTATAGAAAATATTTTGTAGCCTCGTTGGCACTACAACGAGACGCGGCTAACGCGATAATACTGGTCAAATTTGAAACGGATGCGAAAGAAGTTGCGTATAAAAGATACGATATATTTATTTCGGAAGCACAAAGTTTGTAAAGGTGATTAAAGCGTTTAAACGGTCAATTGTTCGCTACATTAATAAACCACAATATACAGCAATAAATACAGCGAAATCATCATTAGCGCTAATTGTACGTTTAACATTATTTGTTGTTTCACTTGAAATTTAGATAGATCGTTGTTCGACTCGTTAGATAGATCGGGAAAATAATTTTTTTCCTCTAAAGACGCAAAATTTGTCCACCATGGTATTTCATCGCTTGCCTAATAAATCAAAGGCTTCAGGTTACAGAGAGCAAGGATAAACGCTTTGGTGAAACAATTTGCGATATTCTTTGAGTAAACTTTCAGTTTCGCTGAAAGATGTATACCGTATCATCTATGTCTCGTGCATCTAATAATTTTCAATGCGCTGGTGCATCGATCCGTCTTGACATTCGCTATAAAAAATTGTTAACCTATTCATGTCGAAAGGCCATTAGCGTAGCAGACACGAGATATAACATATAAATACATATTTTATCGTTTATCTTGCAAATCGTCGTATTCCTTGTCTTTCGTACTAAAGGCTTCACTACTTTTTTTTTTTTTTTTTTAGTAAAAGTTAAAATATCTGCTAAAATAATGGTTTTCCGTGTGAGTATGTTAATAATTTTTTATATACTAGAGGATGAAAAATTATACGATTCCGTTTAAGGAATCGTACGTCACCATTATGCTTAACGACGGAAAAACCGGTAGTGATCATTCGATTCCTGCCTAACGCTTCTCTTATATCTACAACAGATAGTTTATCGATAATTCGCAGCATCTATAGCTTAAAATTCATCAACCCACCCATCCATCCATCCATAGTCCATAGATCAGGCTGTTGGAATACTGTCGCGAGCCAGTGTACAGTGTACAGAATACGGACGGAACGACTGATCGTGGTAATCTCGGTTTATAAGCAGAGAGTAGAGATCAAACACGTAAGATACGATTACCAAGAAGGAATGGAAAAGAATTATAGAGATGGGTGATTTTCGTGCGAGCTCGCGAGAATTGGCAAGTTCCATTGTCGCGGACGCCCGGTGATTAATAGACGCTGAGGCAAATAACGATCAGATATATCGTGGCAAACGGTGAAACAGGTCCAGTGAATTACGGCTGAGAATACCGGGCAACGTGCGCCGCCACGCATCGATGGATATATATTTACGCGATATTATATTACATCGCGATATTATATACATTATGTACATCGTACGTATAACGAGCTGTGTGTACAGCGTACAAGTTATTCGTAATGCCAGCACTGACGACAGAATGTTTTTTGCAGAGGAGAGACGTTTGCGTGTAAAGAAAGAGAGAAAGAGAGAGAGAGAAAGAGAGAGAGAGAGAGAGAGAAAGAGCCTCGGAGAAAAGATTCAAAAGTTAAGGAGCATCTCTCTGAACAGACGGACAAGTTGAATAGAGGGATAATTGAACGAACGTATCGCAAACTGTCGGCTCTATTTTCGGCACGAACGCGAAGCCCCGCGAGTTGTTCCCTCGATTCGGCCATCCATCAACTGATAATAAGTAGAAAATTAACTTTGGGAGCTCTTAGCCCCGTCGCTGTTCTCTTCACGCGGAAACGACGGGCTCGGCTACGCGTTGCACAGAGGAAAACACCGTGGTTTCTCTGTTCTCCTTGCTTGATTAGAGGCACGACTATCGATAAAATGGTCGATGAATATATCGACAATATCGAGATGTCCTCGGGGCAAAATTATAGAAAACCGGACTCAACATCGCTTTCGCTAATTTTCCGATATGTCGCAGTTTGTCGGAGCCCTGAGACGATCACGAGTCACGTGTTATGACAAAACAAATCTTGTACTTTTTACATTGCGTACTGAAAATGGATTAAATCAGGTTATGTCAGGTTAGGCTACGGTAAACGCGTGACGTAGGCAGGCGAAAAATTTGTGCATTATGCTTTACACTCTCCTGGTTATGCTCTCAACTTGCGAACGGCCAACCGAAACAAACAAATATAAAATTCGTACGAACGCATTGCGCTCGAAGCTCGTACAGTCGCACGAGTAATAACGTCACACTGAAAATAGATACAATGCTGCGAATAATTATAAATTTGAACACATTTCCTGCGTTATTTCTTCGATATTTCAAAGAAATCACCGAGCACGTCTCGATATCTCAAACGCAATTATTTTTGTAAAGGATAAATTACACGCTGTAGGATATTAGGAGATGTTAGGCGGCCAATTATCGCCTTTTCTAAACTAAAGTAGAAGACGAAAAGGCAATTTTTGCAAAAATAAACAGTGCTCCTATTCACACAACCGCCACTACGAGAAAGTGGTTGCAAGATCTCAGAATAGAATTATTACCGTGTGGCCGGCATCGAGTTCTGCTCAGAACCCGTTCGAGAATCTGTGGCCAATTCTAGCAAGAAAAGTTTACGATCAGGAGAAGCCGCCGATAGAAAATATCGTTGCAACTTGGAAAAAGGAGTAAAATCCGCGTGGGCGGATATTCCGAACGAAACATTAAGTCATTTAGTGGATACGATATAGCGTACCTAGCGGATTAATAGAAGCGATCAAGAATAAAGGAAAACCTGCTGAATATTTGAACGTGAACGTAACAAAGTTAACGTTAAGTTTATATTTCTTTACAGCCGAAACACAATATTAAGAGAGAATTTAATCTTTTCCAATCTTCCAATCATTAAGAGAGAATTGAAAAGAAGACAATTTTTGATCGTTGCATTTTTGATCTTGCTTTAATATACTAAAATATATCTATTAATGGAATTGAAAAATCTACAAATAATATTCAGCTTACGATTATTCATGTCACTGTACACTGTATGTACAGTGCTTCAGCTGTAATCTTGTTCTACCGTTCCAAAAGATTTCGTCCATCCGTTAAAACGATAAAAGACAATTTAACGGACAGGTACGATATAGAACAAAACACGAAATCAGAGTATGCAGCAGAACAACAATAACAATATTTTAGCAATAGGTACCGCCACATACATATAAATACATATAAATGAGAGTGCATTGGCAAATTTTGATGAGGAAAAAGTACAAAACGATGAAATCCAATACTGACTACAATTTCGCATCAATAAAATACGAATTGAAAATTTTAATATCTTTTAACGATGTATATCGTTTCGAGAAAAATACGTGTGTGTTATATCTATCTATCTACACTAGATGATATACCCGGCTTTTGCCCGGCACCTTTTACACGTCATACATACATATATATATATAGTCTTTGTTAATAATATTGCTGAGGATTTTGCAAATTCCTACTGGCACGGTACATTCCTATCGGTTCTGTAATCCGTGAGACAAACAACACGGATGGTCACACGATGAACTCGCGAATGCGTAGCTGTGTGACACGCCGTACGTTGAAAAGGTGAAGACGTTGCTCGGAGAGCAAATCACGCTATATCGTAGCAACGATTCCAAGGAAAACACGATCGCAGCGAACAAGGTCGCTGTTGGCATTGCGAATATGTATCGGTAAACTGTTTCCGGTTCACATTTTCAACTCTTGCTTCCTTTCGCCGTAAGTTAACGTTTCACATACCTTACAACTTACTCGAGAAATGCTTTCAAATGACGAAAATCGCATTAAAGTCAGCGATCGTCGTGATTAGCTCGAACATAGAGACGTATATACATATAGAATACGTATAGACCAGCAACTATATTTTATACCATGTATAGAAGGTAAATATTTATGCTATATAATTTACCATATATGTACATACAAACAAACAAACAAACAAACAAACAAACAGAAGAACAAAATTACAGCCAAGATACTGCATATTATATTTTCTGCGATAAGTTGAAATACAAATGAATAGATTGCGAATCATTTTATTAGAGTTGATGCGTTGCAGCTACAGATGCTGCTACGAACTGGTATTTGTGAATCACGAGTGATTCCATCACGTTCGTTAGCAATTCACTTTTACGGTGATTTGTGATTTTTCGTGATCGCTTCCGATTAACGACAAAAGCATAACTGTTCTTTGCTTACGAGTCGCGTAACCATACCTTATATTAACTTATATTAACCATATCAAATGAACATTACGATTTTCAAATCGAGAACAATTAATATTTCACTCTTTAAAATATCGATACGAGATAAAGTAAGGAAAATTGAATTCTTTTCCATTTTTAATATTAAATAAAGTATCATTGTGTTTGCTTGGTCGCTGGTACAGATATCGTCAATGATTATAAAGCCAAGCTGCTGATTCTCTACACATTCGTTCCGAACCTGCCGTATTACCGTGTTACACGGGAGATACCTATAAACGAATTTCAAATGATCCTGTTGCAATTAATACGTTGCACTCTACCTGCGTCGCTTTATTCACCTTAACCATATCACGATATACCTTAACGATATTATCGGTATATCGTCAAGTATCGATGAGATAACTCATCGATAACCTACAGTCGCAATCGATAGCTGCTTCTCCGTTAAATTGCCATTCATTAAATTTCCACAACGTTCGGATCGCAATGGTGTCGTTCGAGCACCAGGTCGAAAGATTTTTTTCTGTCACGGCCTCGGCCTCCTACCCAGCCCCGACGACCGTCACCGTTTCACGGCAGGAAATTCATTTTCCAGCGACACGTATTTGCAAAGGGAAACGTCCGTTCGCTCGTTGACTAATAAAGCGTAAATCAGGGAAGAAGCGCTCGGTATATTCGCAGCGTTCCGCGTTAGCTAACGTGTCTGTTATTATAAATTACGAGATGGAGCGTCGATGCGAGCAGTGAGCTTGCAAACCGCGAGTAGCCTAGTTGCATCTTCGCGGTCAACGATCTTCTGATTCTGGCGCAGTGCGGATGCTTAAAAATTTCTTCTGCCGATCGTTCGACGCGTAACCTGCAAGCCGGCGGAGACCATCGATGATAACGCGGTGACTTGCAATCGAAACAAGTAACGCTTTATTCCTCCCTCTTTGTCTCTCCTATCGATTTTCTCCCTTTGATTTCTCCCTTTGATTTCTTCCTCGATCTAGCCCCTGTCTCGCAAAGATGGAAAGCGCAAGATAAGCGTACACTTGGACTCTGAACGAGCCTAGGTACGTACGTTGTCGAGTATACACTCAACACTATTAGGGGGATCCATAGATTATTGGTTCCAAGGACACTTATTGGTTATTGGTTTCAACGGACGACTCTAACTTTATTTGATATTTTTCATTTTATTTATATAATATCTTACATTTTGTATTGTTTATTCGTCTATTTGGTTGTTCATTTACCAAGTATAACGGATCAACGTAGAAGAGCAACGTAGAAAAGAGGAACGGAGAAGAGGGAAAAGAAATAAAAGAGAACGCAATATGGATATGTACGATAGAAAAAGAAAAAGAAAAAGAACGAGAATAGACATCCATGAAGCAAAGAGACGGGGACACGGTATAAAAGCACGAAGAAAAGTTACAGCATAACATTGTCGTAAAAAACGGTCAGGAGATTGTCTTAACCATACGATTTATGCATTTATTGCTATTAGTAGCAATAAATACTACGTGCAATGTTGCACGCGTTGCGTATGAAACGATAGATGACTTGTTAAACTTGTCTACACTAAACTAAACCACATCGAGGAAGAGCAATTGCACGATATCCGGACAGTGAACAAAATACTTAACAACTTCAACTTAATTAGCTACTTTACTAACCAAGATTATATCAGATCTATACTAGCAAAGGGCATTGCCGCGATTGTGAGAATTAAAAGACATCGGGTGTTGGCTGTGTTTGGTGTCTTAAAAATTTCTATCGAACGCTCTCCATGTTACACGGCCGTGAGACATACGATACGGAGACTATGTTATATTATCGCATTCTAAAATTTATACATTTTATTCCTCGTTAATCATTTTTAACCAATTAAAGTTCATGTTTATGGGAAATTTGATGGTGTAAACGGATTGCATACCTGCAACATTACCAATACGCAAATATGTATAAAACATCCGAATGGTTTATTTTAGCGTGATACTCGTTACTTGATACATAGTACCACGTAAATACGTACAGTATCTGGTATGTAGAATGATTTTCCATGCAAGTTTCATTTTCTTCGCCATCTCCATAAAATTGTAAATTTTTCCCCAACAACAACAGAATTAATTCTATATTTAAACTGTAGGAATACTTTTGACCGTCACTGCGCATCGGTTTCGCTATAGTTTCGTATTAGCTATTATACCGACACAATATCGGTTTTTCAAGTTCAAGTTGTTACGTCGACGACGCGACGACATTCGAGTGTCGACTATCGGTTGGCGCATCATTGATAAACGCCTTATCGAATTATCGACATCGAGTGGCAAGGTAAATGTAATACACAGAGGCAACGCTTGCTGGATATTAGAGGGCAACTAAAGCGCGGCACGTAAGCGTTTCACATGGAAAACACGATCCAGGCAATTTTCGCGCGAGAAAACGACACGTGCCAGGGAATAAATCGTGCCCGTTCGTCCGTTTCGCGTCGAGCTCCAGCTCGAGCTCGAGCTGGAGCTGGAGCTGGAGCTCGAGTCGAGTCGCTTGGAAGGCGCGTAATTTCGTACGTAGCATAGCAAGTTCCTCCTCTTCTTCCGTTTCCGCGTTTCTTGTCAGCAAAGACGGAACTTTCGTCCGAATCTTCACGCTACTTTGTCATCTGTTCCGCACCATTTCCTTTATTTGTTCTCCCGCGCTGCACCGATGCAAAGTCCACCGGCGGCAACTTTCGGCGATTAACTTTTTTCGCCCGAATAAACAGTGAGAACGATGCCCGCGCGATCTCCGCGTATCGATAGCTCACCGGGATATGTCGCGCTAAAATAAACTGCATTATTAGCCAGCTGCGCCAAACTCGTTGCCCGTTTCACCCAACTTGACGCTTCGTCGCATACCTCTACGTTGCGCTGTTCCAATTCTCCTCCCTCCTCCCTCTTCTCTTTCTCCTTGAAGTTAAAGCTCATTGTCAGCATCAGGGGCAACTACTCGATACGCGCCATCGTGCTCTCTGCAGCGCTCTAGAATATTTCGGAAATCGCTGATATTATAATTTTTTTTTGCGCTGTTCTCTTCGTTCTCTCTCTCTCTCTCTCTCTCTCTCTCTCTCTCACTCTCTTCGTGGCTGGCTGTCAGAGCCTGCTGTTCGTCAGACACAGACACGATATTTGAAAATCGCTTCTAGACTAAACAAAGTTATATATGATGTATCGTGCGCCATGGTCCGATAAAAAACGAAAAGAGTTTCTTAATTGCAGCGAAACTGGTTATAATAGAAATATGGAACGAAGGAAAAGGTGAACAATTAAGAAAATGACGAAAAGTCACGAACTTTGATTATCGATATTTTTCGTGTTTTTTTTTTTTTATTTCTGCAGCTTATAAAATTAGGAGAAAGGAAGACTTTGATTGATTTTGGTTCGGGCCAAGGTGTATATGTAATATTTGAAGCTAATCGATGAAACAGATTTGAGGATAACGTGGATCTTTCGAGAGACATAGATCTGGGAGAAACGTGTTTTGCGTACCAATAATAATCATTCGTATAAAGAATAGACTTTTGAAATTATATTTTTAAGGAAATGCAGAATATGGATCGGTTGTTTCAGAGGTTCGCGCAAGAGTCGAGTAGGAATCGGCGTTTGTTAAGCCTGCGGTGGCACGTGGAATCGCCAGAGGGCATCGCGTTTATTCGTACTCGAATTAGCTGGTATCGTGAACGCGGTAATACGTAATAAATATTTATAGGGTTCGAGCGTATTCCGTATAGCCTCGATTCGTAAGCGCGGACTTGGCGGAAGCGGAAAGGGTAGTAGAAGCCGTTGAGCCTTATCCAGCCACTTTCTCGTGGACGATAATAGGCTCGTTTCGCTGGGTAAAATCTTAGGCTGCAATCAATTTACTTGAAACTGGTCTACGTGCGCGATTCACCGAGATAACCAACCTTCTAAGCCGAGGCGGCTTTCTCGACAGCGTAGATAGAGGGGACACCTTGGAGGCTAAGTTTTCTGAAAATGACTGACGGCGGATTATCAGATCGTCGCGAGTTTCCCTCGTAAATTATTAAAACTGCTCAGCGTCCAAGTCCGCGTTCTACGTTCACCGTATGTACCGCACCTCTGTATACTGTATATTGGTACATGAAATTTTCTGTGTCGAACGAGAAACACTTGTCGCGTTTCCACAAATATTGACACCTCCGATCTGCTACAATTGCTACTCCCTTTGTCGCAACGAGAAGCGCGTCCTTTCGTTTATTTATTTATCAGTAGCAGCGACGGCTCCAGCGACGGCTCCAGCGTCTGTGAACGAAACGTGGAAGCGAGTAAACTATTTTCATTTTTTCCTAAGAGATCGTTCTTCTGCCTTTAACCCCGCTACGGTCCTACGACTTTTCTAGTCAGTCTAGTTGAAAATAATTCGCGTTATACCACACGAGAGATTCCCATAGTACTATTCTATTTTAGAATTATCCAAGCCCAGCGTTGGCAATCATCTGTATCAACTTGGTGTAGCTACTTTCTGCCTAACCCGATACGATTTCTTTTCCCGTAGACAGTCGACCAGATGGTGATTCGTTCGTGCAACGTAATTAAGGTGCGTGTACCGAGCCGGACTCGTCGGTTCTGCCGCGCGAACATGCTCGACACGGACTTGCACGAGATTCAGACAAAGTTTACCGAAACCGAAATCCATAGTTTACTAACGACATATTCCTGTTTATTGACACGTGCCAGCCAAGCTTACAATTAGCTAAAGGGCGGAATGAGTTTAGGGTGTGCGCGATAAAGCCATTGGCAGGGCTTCGCGGCCAACTCTCGTGTATGGCTAAAAACACCCGACCCCGGGATGCGGTCAGAACGGAAAGGGTCTCGGGGGCGAGTTCAGGGCCAACAGAATTTCCCAGCAACCGCTAATTGATAATACGCTTTAACCGTTCTTCTGTAAATAACGAGTCAACCACATCGAAAGCGAGCGAGGGCGTGAAATAAGAAAAAAAAAAAAATATATATATATATATATATATATAAATCGTCAATCGTCAAACCCGTCAATAAGCAACGATGAAACTCCAACGAAGACACAGCCAGCGAGTCAATACCGTAGTAGGTTATGTGAAATGGATATAGGGACGATAAATCATTTAGTGGAAAATTGTACAGGTAGTACATATCAGCGCTCGTGTGGATACTAATAAGTATCCGGGTCACTTTGCTCGATTTGTAACAACAGCTCGTATGCAAGTCTGACCAAAGTACCTGTAGAAATTAACGATGAATTAATAATTAGAAGCAACGCTTACTATCCTTTTATAGAATACAAATCGGTAATTATGCGTAAAAGGGTGCCCCGAGTCCAATGAACTCGACCTTGAGACATGTCGTAGAAAGGTGTTCGTCGGGAAGGTCCCGAGTAACATGCATTTTTGTCCGAGGCGTGGGATCGAATCGTGGTTCGAAATACGGTAACTCACGCAATCTGACCTAACCATATCTTACCACTATCAGGATCGCAATCCTATGCAAATGCATATGCAATTTTATTTCTAACCACTTGTATTCGAGTAAATGCAATCTAACAAGTACCAAGTTAACAATGATTGCACGACTCTTGAGCTAAATCAAATGAAAAAGAGAAAAGGAAAAAGAAAAAGAAACGACTGATCGTCGTTTATACAAGAAAGGGCCCAACTTTCATTTGTATTATACGTAGGGTAGAGGTGAGAAAGCTGTAGGCGCGGTCCCGCATCTAACTGGATGGCCACCTCAATGTACATACGTATATCCGAAACATATTTGCTTCATCTTACGTAGTATTTATTTCTTTATCTTATGTAATTTTATAGTTAAAGTAAAAGCAAAAGTATTCACCTTTAAAAGTTCGATTAGCCCATATTTAGACTCTAGCCTGTATTTGGATCATCTTCTTTAACACTGAATTTTTAAATGCGATCATGTGCTTAAACGTAGTGTTTTAAGTGGAAAATACTTTTCTCGAAAACGTTAAAATTCAGCTGACAATATGTATTTATAGGGTGAGTCATCGACCTGTTCGTACGACGTTTTCTCCTTCATTTAATGCGTAATTCCCTAAAGTATCGACGCGAAGCAAATAATTTAAGCATTCCATGATAAAGATACGCGAGTAAAAGAAGCAGAGGAGAAGGAAGAATACGTGTGTAGCGAGAGTCGGACGATCGACCGAGAAACGAATTCGCGAGTATTCGCTGGCCGAGTAACGTATCCGACCGCTACTGATCAGTTTCGGTCAACGACTACTGCGACTCGATCGTATTCAATCCTGCAGCTCGTGAAATAGGTGAAATTCGATTCGATCGCAAAGGGCAGCGTACGGTTCTGCTAAGGCCGAAGAAAAGGTTGGCTGATCGAGGTTCGTCTCGCAAAGGCAAGAAACTCTGGCCAGCTATATGGGAGGGAATCAAAGGGAAGAAAGTTGCGCGCGATATATAGGTCGGGTCAAAGGTTTTTCGCCAGCGGTGGTGCCAATCAAACGAAACCCTTAGCCTTTCGATCGGTCTCGTTCCTCTCCACTCCCGCCTAATAATTACCGTCGCGGTAATAGCTAGCAGTCAGTCGGGGGGACGTGTGAATGCTATTTTACGCTTGACTTATAATTTCCGATTACCGACGCGCTACTTCTATTCACAAAGCGGAGGGCGAGGGGTAGCTCGTGCCAGCGAAAGACGCGGCGACTGCGACCCAAGTTTCCAACGACGTTGTTCTAATTACCACTGAAAGCGATGAACGCTTGGTACGAACGTGCTTCGAGGATGACCAGCTTTCGGCAGGACGTCGATTAAAAGAAACGCCAGGGTCGCGGCGTCACGACGTTCCTCCTCTTTTCTCCTCGATTCGTGAAATATTCGTTTCACTGCCGATTCGGAGAAGAAAAATACAGGACACGTTTTACGATCTTCCATAGGTACATTGATTTTCCGTAACGAGCAAACAACCCCAGGCGAAGATTTTCCTCCGAGGTTGTATCGAATAATCGATGTTGCTGTATGCATTGGTGACGTCAGAAGCGTGGAATGCGCTCGCATTGCGCTCGTACTCCACCAAATCACTCCGTAATTAAAATACATTTCGCTGATCCGAGCGCGCACACCGCATTCCCGGAATACCGTGTCCGTGTCAGAGGACAGCTATTTATTCGGAGAAAAATTGCGGTGCCTCGAGAGTTTCCCAGCTACATACATCTCGAATCGACGCGACGATTGCCTACATTTCCCTCCTACTCTCTCTCTCTCTCTCTCTCTCTCTCTCTCTCTCTCTCTCTCTCACCCCTCTCCCTCTCCCTCTCAAAACACCCCCCCCCTCCCCGCCTCTACGCCTCTCTTCATCTATCGTTTCTATCTTCGTCCCTTCCCCTTCAGCGTCCTATTCCACCCTTCTGCCTCTTCGTCCCTAATAAATTAGTAAAGTTGCGAGCATCGAGGGAACAGATGCTCGACGAACCGAGGGCCTTTACACGCGTGCTTGTACCTTCTCCCACGAATCGAATTGGCTGGAGAAAAACACAGCGTCCGACGTAATCCGTCGACACGAAGAGAATGACGTGTTCGAAGAGAGAGGAATCACGTCGTCGTGTAACATCGTGGATCAATATCTTGGTCGCCTGTTGCGAGATTACACCTTCTGCCTTCGGTATTTATTCGGCCGCTAAGAGAACCAAATAAGAATGTCTCTTTTCGCGGCTTAGTTATTCGCCGAGACTAAGGACAGGTAGATAAGTACGCGAGCTTTCTACCGATAACTTTGCGTCGTAGCCAAGCCAAAGCATCGCTGCTAACATCGGCCGCTGCGCTGCGCCGCGCCGTGTGCTCATGAAGATGGGCCGTCTTGATCATTTCTTCGTCCAACGTGATTAAAAGCCGAGTAGAATTTTCCCCCGAAAAGATAAGAACGGCCGATGCAAACCGAATATCAATGTCCCAGCACCACACGCACACCAAGGACTCGTTATTCCTGTCCGACTCGCGGCTTTCAGTCTAATGAAAACACATTTCAATCGCACCGGGGATCCAACGACGAGATATACTGCCGCGCGTTTCGATCGCGCAGCCATCGTTGTGAAATTGAGAATTAGGAATTATTGGGGAAGAAGAGGGGAGGGATTATTAGTTTGAACGTGTAAAAAATGAAACGAGTTGCTCGCGAGCTGCGTTAAGGTATTTATAACGTAGATCGACTTTCTTACGAATTCTTTGAAATTTTCACCGTCATTTAATGTATTATCTGCGCGTGGTTTACAAGACCTAGCCTTACCGAGTCTACGGCGTCTCGCAATCGGCGTGCTCTACTTTTCACGAGTATTACAGTCGCTGTACTAATACCACCTTGAAGAGCGCCATGTAAATAATTTACGATCAAAGAAAATAGAAGACCGGCCGTCCGATATCATTATTCGTAAACGGCCAAACGATACGTTTCTTCCTCGACGCTGAATCGATAAATGGAGATAGCAAAGTCCTCGCGATCGAACGCTCACCGACGACTACGACCTTGTTGAATGGTAGCGATTCCGATCGAGCCTTACCCCGTAGCTTTTCTGTCTTACGTCGAGCATCGTTTGGGATGAACGGCGCCAGCGTGACTCGTTATTCGTCGTCGTTGTATTCCGCGAACATGAAACGGAGAATGATGAAAAAGAGCCAAACTTGTATCCCCTTCAGGCACCTAAAATTCCAATCAGGCATCATTCTGTAGGTATTCCCAAGGTATAAAAGTGCAATCATTCATGGAAAATGTGATGGGTAAGTTGTAAAAATTGTAGACCAAGTTGACGATGCAATGCGATCCGATGGAATATTACATCCCATCTGGTTTTAGCAGTCAGTTATAATTGATCGTAGTATAATTAGAAACATGTTTCATGGAATATTTGCATCGTAATACATTACATTAACTTGTCGTTTAATCGATATATATTGATTAACAATTCAAAGTTTAATTAACAACAAATATAAATAGCGATTTCCCGATTTACGAAGTAGAGTTTGAATTTTTGCATTTCATTCAAAGTCGGAATGTTGTCGGGCTCCGTCAACTTTATCCATATTTCTCATCAGATTTGCCATAAAATGGCTGTACTTTTACATCTTTGGATTGATCGAACGATGTCTTATTAGTATTTTAGGTGCTTCAAGTTGAGTGCTACAAATTTCGTACTTGCTCACTACCCTCACGACCCGAGTCAGCTGCGATCAATCGCTTAGAACGTCGTAATCGCCGGGAAAAAGGGTGCAAAATATTTCTCACCATAAATCCTGCGAGTTAAATTTTTGTAAAATGGCACTCTCGAAGCGGCGCCGAGCAAACCGAATCTTATTCCCTAGCTCGAACGCTCTTCGACAAATTGCCGTCTTTCGTTTACTTAAACGGTTATTCCGTTTAAATTGACCGTAGATGGTCGAATCTACCGAAGGTTTTTATCTACCACGTGAAACATCCTCTCGAACGAGTTCGTTCAGTGGCTCACGAAAGTACGCCCGTTGACACCTTTTACGAATATACTATGCTTATGGCATTGGTTAAATTTTAAACAATTCCGAAAAGGTATACAGAAGTTGCAAGATGTTCGGTACGAGTATACATTTTGCAGAGATCGCAAAACTATTTAAACAGGCTTAAATCATCCACTACATTAATGAGTCTCGGTATTCAGTCGGACCATATTTACTATTTACGATGACCATTCACGCTGTATGTTAATTTGTTGCTAAATACAGGTTTGCGCTAAACATGTTGCAGTTTCTATATATGTACGTATGTATATTTTCAGATTGAATTGATATTTTGTCAATATAATTTTGCCAGTTGCGTCCCATTATAACGTTAATGATATATCCAAGTGTTGTACATAATACGAGCAATATGTGTGTACAAATTTTCTATGGCAAATGTACGATATACTCTTGCAAGCCACTGTACGAGCGGTTCCACGAACGTTATAGGTTCTTTGTCAACGATATATCGTATATGTGTATATGTTTCTTTATTATTTACATTCTCGTTTATTTGCGCATCATTCATCAGACACTCGCTCGCAGACACTTGTATACTAGTATGTATGCATGTGTACGTATTTGTGTGTGTATATTCATTTATTTATTCGTTTATTTATTCATTTATTTATTTTTATTCGTATTTATATATGTACTTGTTTATATCCCTTGCGTATGTATGTATGTACGTACGTATATACGTCTATACATCTGGGGTGTGTGTGTGTGTGTGTGTGTGTGTGTGTGTGTGTCTAGTACTCCGTAACGCGATAAAACGTCATTAAAAAAGTCAGTACATCGTTTTTAACGCTTAAAAAACCTTAACTCGCGCTACTTTAATTTATGTTTCATTTTGACAGTGCACAGTAGGATTGTAAATTGTGATTATTTCTCCTCATAGCTCTCGTCTAACTTACGTGCACGCGTGCCAATACAAGCGAATGCACGCGAATGCACGCACACGCGGCGCCTCATCTCATACGAGGGAAGACTCGTTCTCAACTTTTTTCTCCATCCCTCCTTTCTTTTTCTCTTCTTCACTTTTTTCGTTTTATTTCCTTTCTTTTCCTTTTTTCCTTCCCTTTTTTATTCACACTCCTGTTCTCACGTAAACCTTATCTTGATCAATCGGTGTATCAATCGTTGGGATTTAATTTAAACACGCTACGCGGCAAGAGATGACAAACGATGAAAACGTAGATACATCGGATTCCATGGTTTTCTCTCGCTTTGCCGCACACACACACACACACGCGCGCGCGCGCGCGCACGCACGCACGCATGCACTCTCTCTCGTTCTCTCGCTCTCTCGCTCACTCACTCACTCATTCACTCACTCACTCACTGTCCATTTTTCTCTATCCCTCGCTAGCCTTTTCTCGTAATTCGGCTATACAGATATACAGAGGTAATCATAATGCGAGGTTACTTATATTCTCCGTCTCGATGTCCTCTTTCTCCTCACCCCTTCGATACCGCGTGCCCCGCCTGCCGCGTTTGTCTTTCCGTTTCACGATCGATCTTCTTCGATCCCTTGTCTCGAAACGAAGAATGCCGAATAAAAAGAAGAAAAGAGAAAAAAAAGAAAAGGCAGGAATCGCTTCGGGGCGAATCGTCTAGTACGGGAAAAAATCGCAAAGCGTGCATGCCATCCTGGGCGAAATCCCATAAAGAAGGCGCGTGTGTGCCTCGTAGCGCGCGAAGGATTTAAGGATGAAGGCTGCGTAAATGAATGACGGAGGCCCCATGTTCGTTTTCAATGGGTATATAGTACCTGCATTATACCAAAAACAACAGTTACAACTTATAACAATCCTTTTATTCCTTTTTATTATTGTTATTATTATTATTATTATTATTATTGTTATTGTTGTTCTTGTTGTTGTTATTATTATTATTATTATTATTATTATTATTATTATAATATCTTTATTATTCCCATTGTTTTATTCATTCATTTATTTATCCGTTTGTTTATTCGGTTTTAATAATTCATTTATTTATTAATATTTAAAGTGGCACTACGATACGAAAAAACCTGCAAACGGGTTCTGAACGGTAGAAACATCCCTCGGGAGATGCACAAGTCGTGTAGCGTTAAATTCATAAAAGCACATGTAACACACTCTGTTCCACTGAATCGGTCGAAAAAAAAGAGCATCCGTCGGCAGGAGAAGAGAAGTGACATTTCGCGCAACAAAAGACGCGCTCCGTTTTACCTCGTTCTCTCTTCATCTTTCCCTTTTTTTTTCTACACCCTTCCTCGCACTTTTCCTCTCTGCCCCTCTCTCGCTCTCTCTCTCTCTCTCTCTCTTTCTCTCTCTCTTTTCTTGGTCTTCTCGTTCCGTTCTTTCAGACACGCACTCGTTCTCGCATAACGGAAGATTCGCACAGGCGCGCATTCAAACTTGTTCTCTCTCGCTGTTTCGTTCATCCTCGTTGCCTTTCGTACCTTCACGCTTCGTCTTCCTCGTTCGGTCGAGTTCCCCTCGCATCCAGCCCCCTAGTCGATACGAGAAACGTAACGCGCGAGAAAATCGAGGACGGAACGAGGTACGCGAAGATCATGCCACAAGGAAACGGCTCTCACCCGGAAAACCAAACGAACTGAACCTAACGTTGTTCTTTCTATGCAACGTACACACACGTGCAGTTTTACCCCGTTGGTTCTTATCCCGAGCACCAAGCTCTCTTTACGGAGCAGTAATTTAGGTATATATTCATATGTATATGTATGTATGTATGTATTATATACACCGTGTATATAATTATATATATATATATATATATATATATATATATATATACGTATACACGTATACATATACATATACATATACATATATATATAAATATATATACATATATATATATATATATATATACACGGTATGTATATACGGTATGTGATTTCTTTGCATGACGCCTTCGCTACATACGTTATCGAATATTTTTCGTCGTGTTCTCGTTCGCAGTGTCAAGTATACTTACAATAGAAATATATTAAAATTGCAAAGTTTCACGGAGTACGCCGAATAAACTTGTCCGTGGCGCGACTAATTCTCTTATGTATCGGTATCACTTATCGCAGCGTAATCGCTAACGTAAATCCTGAATGAGGTCTTCCGTATTCTCTATATACCGTATCGCGTGCATGTGTTCTCTGTGTTTCTCTCTGTGTTTCACGACTGTACTTCATATGTCTCTATGTGTATGTGCATGTATAATGTATGGTGTGTAACGTACGTGAATGAAACAACGTGTCGCATGTCGTAGTACGTGTACCGTGTGTTATACATAGCGAGAGCCGGGCAGTTGATTTAATTCGTTTCTTACAAACTGACAAGGAACAAAATTTTCATTTCAAACGACCTCCTTCGAACGAAACTCTCGAGGCTATCTGTAGCTTGACTTTCGATTGAAACGGTTCGCGCTCTGACGATCGAAGGGGAACGAGAATCCTTTGGCAAAGTGGAATGCCCGATTCCGACTGGAACGGATTCCTGTGCCACGCAAAGCACGATTTTGCCCGTGAATATTAGGAGAATTTACGTCGGCGACAAACGACGAATAAATCGAGGTGTACATATCCTCTTCCTTTTCGATCTTTCTCTCTCTTTCTTGTGCCTTTCTCTGCTGGATCTGCATGCGCTGTGTCTTTTCAATGACACGGCGCATTTTCCACGCTAGATCAGAAACGAATTTTTGGCCGTTCGTTCATGATCATCGTGTGTAGTCGTTCTACTCTCTGCCTCTCTCATCTATCTAACTATCTATCTATCTATCTATCTGTCTGTCTATCTCTGTGCCTCTCTTTTGCTCTCTATGTATTTGAGTTTCGCGACGTTCAATCGAGAGTTCGGTTCTAGTTTCCGTCGGTTCGTCGTCGTAGATCGAGCGGGACGAAAAACAACGCAGAACAGCACGACAGACAGCCACAAACAGATCGAGTTTCTATCTTGTTTCGTTCTCCTCTTATTCCCCTCCTTTCCTTTCTCTAGCTCTCAATTTTTTTTTTGCTTTTTTTGTTTTTTAGATAGGGCAGTGTTGTGGACGGTTACGGAATCAACGTCCGTAATCCCAAAAATGTCTCCTACAAGTATATATACTATTTAATAAATACATATTTCAACAACCGTTTTTAGAACTAAGTTTACAAGGTATCGTACGATTTTTTTTTCTTTTTTATTATAACGCGACCTTCGTTTTATTATGAAAACATTTTGAAAAAAATCACGTTTTGCCGCTCGTTTACCGTCATCTCCGCCCTTCCTACCCACCCCCGATTTTTTATCAAAAAATCTGAGAATGTTCGTGCGTTCGACCGTCCGCCGTTTGAACCTTCCTCTATTTCCCGTCTTTTTCATTCGCATTCTTCGCCTTTTTAAACGTTTCCCCCTCTCTGCAGCTCGATACGTACTATATTAATAATAACCATTAATAGGTGTATAATCTATCTATCTATCTATCTATCTATCTATCTATCTATCTATCGATCTATCTATCTATCTATCTATCTATCTATCTATCTATCTATCTATCTACCTACCTACCTACCTACCTACCTATCTATCTATCTATCTAACTATCTATCTATCTATCTAGTAAAACAGCATCATATTAAAGTCTATCCTCTTCCTCCTCCTCGTTATCCTCGTTATTCTCCTCGGATTCCTCCTTATACCCAGGATGCTCCGAGATCGCGTAATAATTTCCATTGTAAATAACTCCCAGCTCCCGCAACACGTCTCCCCTAATAATAGCCTTAATCGTCCAGTTGTAACACTCCTCGCTCTCGCTCTCGCGGTCGAGCCGCTCGACATCGAGGATCTTCGAGCTGAGCCGTTCGAGGATGATACCGATGTCCTTGATGCTTAAGTGCTTCTGGTCTACGGTGAGCTGATCGATGAGCAGTAAAAATTTCTCCGAGGTCACGATCTCGTCCTCCATGATCGTGTTCTCGGTCTCGGATTCGGAGCTGTCGTGCTCCTGATGATGATTGTGATGATGATGAAGATGAAAGCTGGCAGCCGAGTTGCCGGCAAGTCGGGAGCTCGACTCCTCGTCCGCGGTGTCGCAGAATCTCACGTGACCTTTGCTCAGGCCCGCCCGTCTTGTCCCGTCCGACAGAGAAGAAGGTGGCTGAGGCGAGGGCGTTTGAGTCTGCGTTTGTTGTTGCTGCTGCTGCGGATGTGGATGATGATGCTGTTGCTGGTACTGCTGATGCTGGGCATCCTGGATCGGCGATGTAGCCACCGACTTGTGCACCGCGATTCTACGGCCCTCCTCGTGCAGGGCACAACAATGGAAGTCGCATTCTCCGCTGGCACCGCCATCCGCTCCGTTGACAGGGCTGCCGTTTCTCGCCACCGGCTGATGAATATGGTTCGAGCATTCCGGCGTGTGGATATGGATGGTGGTGCTGTCGAACGAGTTGGTACCCTGCTTCACCAGACGGCCTGGGATCCCGTGAGGCTGCGGCTGAGGCTGTGGCTGCAGCTGCGGCTGCTGCTGCTGCTGCTGCTGCTGCTGCTGCTGTCGTTACCACGGCGGTTTTAATCGTTTGAATAGATCGAAGATTCGAGGATTTCTCGAGGCTACTACTGTGTGTGTATCGACGTCGGTAGACGCGACCGCGACTCGACGCGTTCGAGGCTTCCGGGCTCGAATCGTGCAGCTTAACAGCGTCCTGGATCTCCATGGAACGTGACATTGGCGCTCGGTGTCTCCTGCGCCATCGAAATCGACTCGTTACCCGGAAACCTCGCGTGAATCGGTTCTACAGAGTGAAAAAGAGAGCTCGAGATAAAAAAATAGTCACGATCTCGTACCATGTCGTCATGATTTATCACAGTGATATGGGGGCTGGTGTAGCGGCTAGGACCAACTTCTGCCGCCAGGTGACCCAGCTTCCCTGCATAGTTGAGCTTGTCCAGGCTGGTCTGGATGACCAGGGGCGGCCGTTGACTACCGCTCAGGTCGGTTTTCTTAGTCGGCGAATATTTCGAGGCCTGTACATCTTGACCTTTCTGTTGTTGCTGCGCCTGCGACGACGTCGATGAACGCTGATCCCAGTGCAGCACCACCGTGACTCGTCCCTTATTGTCCATGATCTTCCACGACGGCGTCTCATCGTGTAGCTCCAGGGCGTGGATCGTTTCGCAGACTATTTTTGGAATTGCCGAAATCGCTGAAATCAATAGACACACGGGACGTGAGAGCGTGTTAGACTCGTACGCGTCGCTCTACCTATCCTATTTCCACCGTTGGCTACACATGTATATACCGACGACACAGCCAACCAGCGGGACGCAACAAGGTACACGCCATGTATGTCTTGCCTCGCCTAAGTACATTACGATGAACGCGTATCGATCTTTTTCCGGCTCGTTGCCGGATACGAGGTAGCCAACGTGGGCGCCGTGCCGTCTACACCATCCACGTTGTTCACGGTACAAATCGTTATCTGATCGCCCTCTTCAACGAATCTCTATACTTTTGTCTTATTGTACTTATGAATCGATACTCCGTCTTCTATTCACGGAGGGCTCGCGTCCCCTGCTTGGCCCCCCCCCTATTATCATCGCGAAACTCACTTTGCCGTGATCCGGCCGCGACGTACAACGCTGACGTCGACGCTGTCGTCGACGCTGACGTTGCCATCGTCGTCATTACGTTACATGGCTTTACAAATGTTTCGTTTTTTAAAACCCCCTAATTGCATTAAACAACTTTTCATTCGACGACGTTAGATTTTTCGAATTTGGCGAAGCTGCGAGCCACATGTACATCAAGTAACCACCAGATCATTCGACCAAAGATATGAACGACGAGTAGGCTTCTTCCGGACGAACGATCGCGAGTCGCTTCAACTTGGTTGTCAATGTGTTTACGCGGCGAATTTACAAACAATTTACAGTGGATCTAGTCGGTGAACAAAACGTTACCTACTGTAAACGAAATTTAAGCTGTCGGTTGCTCACATTAAGCAACTACGCTTGAAGCGATCAGGTCGCAACCGGATAAAAAATGGACGAATATTTCTTCTTCTCACGACTACAACCTTCAACATGATCGTCATCGAGTTTAAACGTCGTTTGCATTAAGGAATCTCATTTCTGTTCAAATTCCACCGTGTAAACACCGTATCAACCAAGTCGACACTACTTTGAATCTACTTCTGGTCGTTCAGTTACAAGTAGCTCATTCGTCTATTTTCGGTTGGACGATCTGGCGATTTCAACTACAGTTGCCCGATGCAAATCTTAGATCAATTTGTTGGAAGAACACACGACACTTTGTGTTCGGAACAAGCTATACTTCTCTCTCTCTCTCTCTCTCTCTCTCCCCCCCCCCCGCCGCTCTTTTCCTGCTTCTCAGTAAAAATAATTCGGGTCCTAGATATTTAGCAAGAGAGTAGAGTATCGCGTTATTTGCAACTTGTTCACCGACCGCGTGAGAAGAGAGACAAAAGCGGTGGTAAAGGCTGATCGCGTTCAAAGCGAGGAAAGAAGACGAGAGAGAATGCAGCATAGATAATGGAATATCTTATTGATACGATGTGTCTTTTCTTGGCTTTCGACGAATCGCCTCGGTCATCCTATTTGTCTACTTTTCACGGAATCCTTCCATTTTGTACTCTTACGGCTATTCGCGGTCTATGCTCTAATTTATAGGCTAATCCTATCAGCATGCGTTTCCTCGGTTCTCCCTCTCTTTTCCGTCAAGACACGCTACCGTGCATAGGTATTTGAACGCTTTCCATATATCGCAAACGTATAAAGCACGCTTCAAATTTTTTATCGAATTTTCACCTACCGTCTTGTCCGCGGCAACCATATACAGTTAGCAGAAATTGATAAAAGCAGTAGTTGGGTATTCAGTGATTAGTAACAACTGGTATATATAAAGAAGCAATAATCGAAAGTGGATGAAAATTGCATCTACGGGGAACACCCGAGTTAAGCGGCTTTAATCGTATCTACGTTGAAATTTTAGAATAAGCAGGATGTGTGTTTCCAACTACATTTTATAAGCTTCTATAGATTTGACCAAGCGTCAGCTATTTATCAGTGATGAATGTGGAATGAATCGCATGTTTCACTTTCGATTTAACGCAAGTTTCACTTAGGATCGCAATTATAGGAAAAAGTAAGAAGAATTAATAGATAGAGAAACGTTCTACCACAATATCGTCGAAAATACGATAAAAATATCAATGTTTCGACCAGCGGGTATCCTTGATACTTATGCACGGCAGATAATGGTTATTCTTCGAATAGGTACCGGCGCGTATGATGTCGACCCCAGTTGGACACCAGCGTTCACCATGCCGTAACAACAACAGGATCGTGTTATTCGCTAGGGTTTTAAAATATTCGCCGTCCTCGACCTGCGTTCCGTCCGATTCCAGAACTACGGAGACATTCTCGTTCTGAGGCACGCCCAATTTCTCCTTACCTGAAAGAGAAGAGAGAAAGAATGAAACAGCGATTAGTCGGCCTGGAAGATGATCGATCGACAACGTTACGTTGTAGCGTCGATTCGAACTACGATAGGAAGGAATGAAAAGAAAGAAGGGTAGACCGAGGCGAAATAACGAACGAACAAAGTAATATTTATCCGCTTGTCGAGAGAGGAGTGTCTCACGATGTTCGAATCGAATCTGGCGGTTAATTCGATACGATTCGATACGATTCGATACGATTCGATTCGATTCGATTCGATGGTAGATGCCCCTCTCGGTGAAAAGAATATTCACGATCTTCCTCGCCTACGGTTCTTTCTTCGAGACCTCGTACGAAACGCTTCGTGATCGTGTTATCCGTTATCTTTTCTTCTCTCTCCCTCTCTCTCTCTCTCTCTCTCTCTTTCTCTCCCTCCCTCCCTCTCTCTCCCTCTCTCTCTCTCTCTCTCTCTCTTTCTCTCTCTTTGTCCGACAACGGGCGGCGAGGATTCGATTCGATTCGATTCGATTCGAATAAATGTTCTGCATAAAAAAAGCGATACCTTGCGACCAGTAATCCAATATCTTGTGTGTCGTGAAAAGAAAGAAATCACGTTATGTATATAAATTGTCGTGTATCAGAGCGGCGCTTATCGCGAGAAATCGAGCATCGAAGCAAAGGCGGCTCCGGTTCGGAGCAAAGGTAGAATCGTCGAGATACATTATGTATACTTTCCACAGCGAGCACCAGCGAGTCGTTACTTTCGCTAGCGGTTTCAGAGGGCACGCTCGCTTCTTACCCTGATGTATCAGTTCCTCGAAATTGCTAACACACAGTCCCTTTCTTACGTTACGCCAGCTGTCCCATATCTTAAAAGGTCTCTTGCTCCGTAACTCCTGCACAGAAATTAACCGATGCAGTTTACGTTCTAGTCAGGCGATTGCGCGAGAAACCTACCAGTTTCATTTTACAAACGCGATCAAGAAGACGAGGTAAAGGTAAAGGACACGACAAAGGATTCGCAGAGGGGCGCTAAAAGGACAGAGTTTGGTAAAACAAGACTCAGAGAAGAAAGTCAGTTTGGATAATTGGCGCGTTCACGTGTCGGTCAATGCCCGAGGAATTCGTCGAGTTAGAATCGAAAACAGGCCGGAGAGAGAGAAGCAGGCTAGTTGAGTCCCGTACGTATTGGAAAATAGTAGGTCTATCAATGAGAGGGAATCGCTTTAAACGAGATGTAATTGCGTGTAAAGAAACTGTAAAACCGCGTGCGAGCCGCCGTGGAAAATGCTTATCGCCTAGATGTTAAGTGGAGTGTCAGGCACCGGGTCAACGGGAAAGTAATTTACCCTACGTGTTTTATATGCGGTAACTAAGTAGAACAGACTATAAACAAAGCCTTTCGCGCGCCTCGCCTGGGAAATTATTATCGAATATCTATATATCCTTGCAACAGCTCGCGCTACATATTTTTTCTTCTATTTTTTTTTTTCACGTTTTCGCTCCTGTTCTTCTCGTCTTTCACTCTTGGGCGAGGAACGACGAGGCGAGAGAATCACGGGAGAAAATTGAACGTTCTCCTTGAGAATTTATTTAGAACGCGTACACAACGCGTCACGAACAGAGTGCCCACAGGGAAGAGTTTTCGAAATTTTAGTCGATCCGGTGTACTCGAAGATAAACGACACCGACCGGCGCTGTTGGACAAAAGTAGGGCAAACGTGGACATGCAGGACCAAACAAAAACAGTCTCTCAAGTCCGTTATACTGCAAATTGGAGCAAAATTTGTCGCGCCGGTATCGACTGTCTCAAGAAAAAACGAACGGCATAACAGTTTGTATTCTTCCAGATCGTAGCGCCAATTTAGAAGTGGAACGAAAGAAAGAAGCGAAAATTCTTGCTTCCTGCCAAAATTTTCCTGCGATTCTTGAGAACATCACTGGCCTGCAAGCGGGCCCTACATCAAGCAATTCGATGGCTTATCACAAAGTAAAACAAACGTACTTTTTTTTCTTGTACACCTTAGGAGCGTGGTTGCACACGATCCAACGCAGAGCATAGAGTTCGAGAACGCGAGAGGGTAGCGATTACTCGATTATCGGGGTTAAGGGGTCTCTGGATCGGGCTACAGGGACTCGCAAACGATATTAGAATAATGCGAGCCAAAGAGGAATATTATGTTTGGGTTGTCCCTAGTTTTCAACAGGGAGGCGCAAAGTGAACAAGGCGCAGACGCAAGCGCAACTTATGGTCGAAAACACTGACCTGATTCAATCATTCTCGGATAAACCGTGAGAAAGAAGAAGAAAAAAGAAGAAAAGAAAGGGAGAAATGGGGAGAGGGGAAAGAGAAAGGCAGAAGAAAGAAAAATCGAAAGCTAGGGAAATAAGGAAAATGCAAAGGGGATGAAACGAAGCAATGGTAAAAACACCGTTAGGAGGTGAAAGAAACGCAGAGAATCTCGGTAACCAGGGCCAGCCGCACTCTCCCTCGTTCGGCGTGTTGCTCTCGTCCAGCAACAGAATTGCACTCGATGCAGTTTCCTCCGGGGCACGATCTTGGTAAACAATCGCTTAAACGCTCCGAACCGTTACACACCGCAATCGAGGCCACGCCGATCCTAAGGGATTTCGCGGACGGAAAGAAAGCATAACCTAAAAGGGCAGCTGCGCTGACCAGCGTACGCAGTCAGATCAGTCTGAATCTCGGGAGAGAAAGGGAGAGAGACAGAGAGAGAGAGAGAGAGAGGAAAAGAGTGAGAGAGAGACAGGAAGAAAAAGAGAGAAACAGAGAAACAGAGAGACAGGGAGAGGGAGAGGGAGAGAGAGAGAGAGAGAGAGAGAGAGGGAGAGAGAGAGAGAAAGAGAGGGAGAGAGGGAGGAAGGGAGAAAGAGAGAAATACAGGATAGTGTTTCGCGGATAAGGACGACGATCGAAAGACACAGGAAGCGGACGAACGTGAACGAGCACTAGATAATCTAGACCTAGACGAATGCACCAGTAGCGGAAGAAGGTATGCGGCATTTTCGTTTACCAAAATTGTACGGTTATCATAATCTATGCGTGCGTACGCGTGAGTCTGTGACGCGAATGCGTAACTGGTTGACAAGCATTTCGATATGGATGATACACTCGCGAGGAAGGCGCGTACATTAGAAGGATAATAAAAAGTAGAGCGAACGAGACCCCGTCTTGTAGGATCGTGGAGAAAAATTCGAGGCTACGGAGATGAAGAGATGAGAAGGAGAGGACAGGCGGTGGATGCAACGAGCTTGCGGCTGTACAAAAACGATCGGTAATGAGAATATGAGAATGTAATAGAAATACGTACCTCTCTTGCCATTACGTCATATCCCTGCAGGTAAGGGACCGTCCCAGCAAGCACTTATTCAGAAGGAACGAGTAAAGAAGCTGCACGTCGCATTATCGTGGCGACGGGATGCTCTCGTGCACTACTGTCCGCCCACCCTTGCTTGCGCGCTCTCTCTCTCACTCTCTCTCTCTCTCTCTCTTTCTCCCTTTCTCTTTCTCTCGTGCTCCCGGTCCTTCTTCTCTCTCTCTCCCTCCCTCTTTCCCTTTCTCGGCCCGTTTCTCTCGATTTTCCTTGGATCCGCGCGTTTCTTGCTCTTTCTCCTCTTGGTATTTCGCCTCTCTGCCTGCCCGCTTGCTTGTTTTTCCTTCGACCCGAACTTCTCGCGATCTTCTCGCGAACGTTTCTCCGTCTCGTGCACCGTATACCGAAACACCTTGCGATGCGACACTGTTTCTCTTTCTCTCTCCGTCCCTCTCCGTCTCTCACATTCGCGATTTTGCTCTTACTCTCTCTCCCTCTCTCTTTATCTCTCTTTCTCTTCCACCCTCTCTTTATCTGCCTGTCTGTCTTTATCCCTCCCTGCCTCTCTCTCTCTCTCTCTCTCTCTCTATCTATCTCTCTATCTCTCTATCTCTTCCTCTTTTTCCACTTCTTCCTCTTTCTCTCGCTTCTCGCAGTCGATCTATCTGTCTCTGGCGCGCTCCTCGTGCCTCTTCCTCTCTTTCTATCAGTGTCGGTTTCTCTCCCTCTTCCTCACTCTCTCTCTCTCTCTCTCTCTCCCCCCTCCCTCCCTCCCTCCCTGTCTCTCTCTTTGTCTGTTATTCTCTTTTCGATGTAGAACCTCAGTTCGGAGTGAATCGTTTGGTGGATTTCCGCACTGTATCAGCTTCGGTATCGGCGTGGCGTATCGCGTGAGTTCGAATCAACGTGCGGGCCGAACGTGAGCGACCACCTCGCGGGAACACCTCATTCTGGCTGCTCTCTCGCCGTACAATTACCCGATCTAAGATTTCACTAGCGCATATGGGGGCAAATTGTAACAGTGGCTTCCTCCCAGCGGTTACTGCGGCGACTCCTAGTTTTAGATCGATTCTCTCTCGGTGTACGTACAGACACCCTCGCCCTCGCCCTCGCCCTCGCCCTCGCCCTCGTCCTCGCCCTCGCCCTCACCCTCGGCTCTCTTTCTCACCACGAGTTCACCCGCAGCAACCTCGCCCCACGCGCGCCACTCTCTTCCGACTGACGACCACTATCTCCTCGTGTTCCCTACGATCTATTCCCACTTCGCCAGGTCGCCCCAAACGGTGCTGCCTGCACTCTAGCAACCCTTTAGCAATCACCAGCGCGGTAACGTACGAGCTCTGCATTACCCTCTGCCCCGTCGATATATTCTTTAACAAAATACAGCATAGGCACGACGCGCACTGCATTTGTTATCACCAACTCAAATTGAAAACACAAAAGTATTAAAAAATGATACAAAGTGGTGGAAATAAAAACAAATACTGCTAAAGAACCTAAACACAAATATGTAAAAGATAAAGCATACGTAGTAATAACGACGGACAATTAGCGACACGGGGACACGCGCGGAAATCGCGATCGCTGCAACGAATCATTCTTCTGCTATTCATCCCTACTTTCATCCACCATTTATTTATTTATTCAAATATTCTTACTGTGGCGTACTAGCTAAAGATAAATATACGCGGCTCACGCAAATACGCGAACACTTGTAGACATCTTTCGTGAATACATTGCGTACGTTATACGAAACACGTGGAAATTTCATTAGCACTGTTATAACATTTGACTATCGTGATTATAGTCGAGTCGAATCTCGATCACCTGTAACAGCGATAGAACCTCGAGGAAAGAGTTAATATCTTCGAATTTTAGAGGTTTCCATTTATCAAAAAATTTCCGGCTAAAAGGAAATTCGACACGCGGAAGCTTTGTACGAAGGCACAATTTCGTTCACCGTGGTCACCGTGCGCGTGGTCCAAGAGCGAAGAAATAGGGATAGACGGCTTGATGTCGTCTTACGTTGTTTGAAACAATCCTGTAATAATTTAAAGAACGGAGACAATGTGGAACGCTTGATTGATTTCTTATATCCTTTGACACATACAGCATAGCTATAGGTACACTTGGAGTTGCAGAGATCTGGTTATCCTGCGTTCGAATAAAATTCGAGTTGAAGTAAATTTTATTTCGACTTTTAGAGTCGGACTCTTCCGAAGTAAACAAAATTATATAGTCTTATAGGGGTCTTCGAGTTACAGAGGTTCGTGTTATCAGGCTTCGACTATATTGGCAAAGTTTGAAACAAATCGGAAAGTATACGTAGAAATTGCAAGATATTTAGTGGAAGAATACATGTTTCACAGATACCGCAAAACTATTCAAACAGTGAATTATATTTTAATAAACGTCGGTATTCGGTGAGGTCATATTTAACGCTTATTATACGCTCAAGATGGCTGCTATTCATGCCGTATACTAATTTTTCACAAACATATGTTTAGACACGATAAATATTTTATAATTTCCATATACATTTTGAGATTGGTATCAAATTTAACCAATATAATAACGATAGTCGTGTCTCGTTGCAGTGCTAATGAAATTTCAAAATGTTTTATATAACGCGTATACGATATGTACTTGAAACATTTCTATGGTAAGGTAAGTATCGAAATATTTTCGTGAGCCAGTTGATAAGGACTGCGATCAAATGGAGTTTCGTTTTAGTCTTCCACTATTAGTATTGTATCCAAAGCAACAGAGGTCAAGTTTTTTGATCGCGTTACCTTGACATTGTCTTGACAACCGCAAACGCACATATAAACGAGGGGTGAAAAACTTTTCGCCAGTCAATACGATCCTGCTCGAACTTTCATAACAACGGCAAATCTTTGTTCCCAAATTTTATGATTAACATCGACCATCCAAAGATCCACGGGAAACCACCCGTGAACAAGTCTCTCCCATCGAAATATGTCGAGTCCAAACAAAAGAAACTCACAGAGGAGAATATTATGTACGAGAGAAGAGAAATCAACCATGATCCCAATGTCATCATGGAGAAAATGGGGAATGCAGACTGCGATCGAAACGTCGTCGAATCGACTGCATGCTCGTTCGAGCAGCTTTGCAGTATGATCAGTGATCTCGAGAAGGACATTGCCGTGACGATTCCAGAAATCGATCAGTTACAGGTACGAGAAACGATGTGACCAACTTTCGATCCGCTTGGCTCGATCCGATCGATCAAACTTTCTGATTGCAGCTGAAACCAGAGAAAGACCAGTCCGAAGAGAAATATGTAGCAAATGGAACTGTGTACGACGACCTAATGTCTTTTTTGGTCAAACTCGAAGAGGGTAGCTGTTAATAATGTGTTTCATCGGTATTAAGAGCTTTTCGCGTTGTTCCCCCTTGTGCTTCTATAAAAATAGGTATGCATTCGACAGATTCTTTGGATGATACCAAGATAAACATATCAGAGGTAGACGCTACCACCATATTTGGGGAGATATTTGGTAACCTGCAGCCACTGCCTAACAAAACTGTCGCAAACTATGATAGGTAGGTAGCGTACGTACGTAGGTATTAGTCAGTCATGCTATACCCGCCCGTAAATCGACCCTTTGAAACTCTTCCTGTCCTTAGCATTGTTCCAGTCCCTAACGATAGCCACCATGCGTTTAAAGAGGATTTAACTACGGCACAGCTGCAACTCGAAGAAAAGAACGCTACCATATTGCTCTTGAAGGAGCAATTAAAGACGGAAAGGAGGTTGACTTGCGACAGGTTGGAAAGTCAGAGGAAGAGCAGCGCCTCCAAACTGCAGCAACAGGACGAGAAATACAAGGGGATAGTTAAGAGGCATCAAAAGTTTATCGAGCAGCTGATCTCAGAGAAAACCGATTTGACCGAGAAATGCAATTCGTTGGCGCAGAGGGTGAAAGAGATCGAAATAAAAATGCAACGGGATTTGAAGGCTGCAACCGAGAGGCATACGGTAGATTTGCAACGAGCGAAAGAGCATTTTGCCGCGGCTGAGAAGATTAAACGGGAGAGATGGATAGAGGCCAGAACGACAAAGATCAAGGTTCTAACTATCTGGGTTATTTATACGACGCATCGCTGCCAAGCTTATCAATGTCTTCAACGACTTATAATTTTGATTCGTCGATTTTAAGGAAATGACTGTGAAAGGTTTGGAACCCGAGTTACGTAATATGACGGAGCAACACGCCGAGGAAATTCAGAAGCTAAGAAATATACATATGAAAGAACTACAGGACACTGAATTGCGTATAATACGCCATTCTAATCAACAGCTGGAACAACTGCGTCTAGAATTGATGGCCAGTCACGAGAGAACGTTGGCCAACGAGAAGAATATTTTGTGGACCAGGTGTGGAATTCATTTTTAAACGTACAGTGGCTCGCGAAACAATTCGTCCACTTGCACGTACAGAAAACTTGTATGTTTATATCGACGTGTTATATAAAGAGATTTTGAAATTTTATCAACGCTAATGATACGCGACTGCTATGATTATGTTGGCAAAATTTGAACCTAGTCGGAAAACTGTGTACTTTATATGACTGTGTACGTAGAGGTTGTGCAACATATTTGCTGTAAACTTACAGCTGGTAAAAAATTAATATACAGCGTAAATAGTCACCTTAAGCATGTAACAAGCGTTAAAAATGGTCCCATTGAATACTAAACTAAGACTTATCAATGTCGTGCATCATTGCCTGTTTTTAAATAGTTTTCCGATCTCTGCAAAATATATACTCGTACCAAATATCTTGCAAACCTTCTGTATACATTCTCAGAATCGTTTGAAATTTTTACCAATACCATATCATGATAGTTGGATGTCGTTATAACGCTAATTATTATAACGTTTCAAAATGTTCCGTATAACACGAGTAATATGTTCGTAAAAGATACCGATAAGCGTATGAATAGTTTCGCAAGCCATTGTATCTTTCGCTTCTGAAAGACTAGACTAATGCTATGCAATTGATCTTTATGCCGTTTAGATACCAAGAGAAGCTGGAGGAGCAAGAAAGCCAATTTAAAGGACAACAAACGAAACTTTTCCAAGAGTTGCAACGCGACAGAGAAAACTTTACCAAGGAACAAGCTAAACGAGAAGCTGAAATGGAGGCCAGTTTGCAAAAAAACCATTTGCAGTATCAGGTGCAGGTCGAACCGAAAGCTTCGAATATCTATTGATTCCATCGATTTCTTTGAATCGACGTGAAATTTTAGAAGGAGATCGAGACTCTGAAGCAGCAACACTCGAACGAGAAGAAGACGCTAGAAGAATCGCTGAAGGCCGAGTGGGAAGCTTGGTTGGTCAATTACAAGAGAGAACAGAACTTACGAATTGAACAAGCCGAGACTAAGATAAAAGAGGGGTGTAACAAGGAGAGGGATCGACAAATCGAACTTGCTATCGAACGATTAGAAAAAGATTTTCGAAACGAAAGATCGACACTTGAACGAAACGTTGATTGCAAGCTCAGGTAGGTAATTTGCGATTGATTCTCGTTCGATGCCCAAGCGACCTCCAAAAAACACACACATACACACAAAATCGTGCCGTTTTTCAGATCTTTGAGGGACAAGTACGAAATGGACTTGCAAACCGCGATAGATAACGAACAGCTTCATAAAACTAAGTTAATGCAGACGAAGGATAAACTGGAGAAAACCGATATTCAGTTGCAACACGCGGAGAACAAGTTGCAGGAATACGTATCCGAGTTGAGTAATGCAAACGAGGTAGGATATATTTTCTAAAATGGAAATTGGAAATTCGTCGTACAGCAGTTGGCTACCGAACGTTTCGAATGAGAGATGGGTACCCTACCCTTTAGGTAATCAAGCGGCTAAGTATGGAAAGAGACAACTCGAAAAAATTAGCGAGGCAAGAAATCGAAGGAGAAAAAAGAGAATTGGAGGAGAAAATTGCTTCGCTTTATCATGAAATCACTCGTATCAATGCGAACAGAGACACCTCGATGGCTCAATTACACAGCAGGTTCGATCTTAATTAATCATGCAAATTAATACCTCGGTAATTATCAATCTTATCAAGTACACCCCGTTTTCACGTTTTAGAATTAAACTGATAATGACTCAAAAGGTACTGACGATCAGAAATTTGACCAAAGAACGTGATGACGTCAAATTAAAATGTCAACATTTGGAAAAGTTATTGGACCAACAGAGAAGGGAATATATTTTGAAAACTTTATAAATAACAATGTCGTTGCTGTTGTTGTTTCGTGACTTATACGATCATATGTGTATTTTCTTTTTACTTGTGCCGATAGGATTAGGTATGCATTTCGTATAAAATAAACAGAACCGTCTCAAATGATTCATGTACCTATTAATAATTTACGCACTTATTCGATAAAAACTTCATTTTCAGCCACTTATGGTATTATTCGTATAATATACACATGTACATATCTATATGTATATCTTTCCCTTGTGTATATCTTTAACGTATCTCGTATTACATTATTCTGATCAAAATATTCCATAATTTTATACGAACTAAAACATAATAAACTCCAAAAATTACAATACTTTTAATTACAGAAGACGGTTTATAAAAATCTATTCAATAATAATTAATAATAATTGTACGCGGAGTATTTGATAAAAATTATACTTTTTTTACAATCTGTACGACATCCTCGTCACATAATATGTGATCTTTTCCGACTTTTTGTGGTTGATGTTTGACAGACGACCCCCACACAAGGGCACTAAAAATAAGGTAAACAAATAAAAAATGTGTTGGTAGTCAAGGATAAATCATTAGTAATACAATTAGAGCGAATACTTACTACTTAAACTCTTTTGCGATAGATCGGTGCAATTTATTACAAAAGTCTTCAACCGTTCGTTTCTCCCTGTTTAATACTACCGGAGAATTATAATCTGGCAGTTGACCCTTCGGTTTGGTATAGCTAAATATCAGAATCAAATAAACGCATCGATTATTACGCGCGATTAAAAAGAAAAGAAAAAAAGAAAAAGGAAAAGAAAGAAACTAGTGAAATCAATCGACCTGAATACTACTTACATTCTGACCAACTGTAAGTATTCCCACATTTTTTCAAGGAGGTCGTCAAAATTCCACTTGTGATGAGCAGAAATAGGAACGCAATGTGGTATTTTATAAATTATATCTAGTTCCTCGATGCTAATTTGATCTAGAAGTCAAATAAAGAAGATTCTCATCGGTAATTCATGCTTAATTATTTTAATCCTGCTGTAGTCCTCGAATTTTGTATATATCTATCTATCTATTTCAGTTTTAGTGTCAACCAGAACAAAAACTTCTAATATTGACAATAAATTTTTAGCACAAAATTCAAAGGAAAACTGACGCCTGTCAACAACAGTTCTTTCATAGCTTCCTCAAATGTAAGAAATTGTCTAAAATTATACAAAAATATAATTTGGCCGAAAATGATTCAAAGAATATAGTAGAATTAAATAATCTTACATGGGCGCGCACGAATGCAATTACCTATTTTGTTGAGTAAATAAATACATGGTACGTAGACGCGATTTCCCTCGATAACATCAATCAGATCGTCGGATGTGGCATCATATCGTAAAGTAATATCAGCATTGTGTATTCTATATTCGGACAGAATACTTTTCACTGTTTCCAAGTCGAGTTCCGACTGTGCGCACTAGAAGATAATACAATCGTCGTAAGTTCTCTTGCACATAGTCTTGCGCACAACCATCTAACCATTTTACTACACATAAAACTACACATGATTCTGTCCGATACAATGAAAAATATATAAAGAGACAGTTAAGTCGTACAAAATTTAAAACGAATCGTATCACGTGTAGTTCTCTATGTTGCCCCTCTCTCTGTCCTTCAATTACCGTGGTTTGGAAATTAATGCCACCTTTATCTTTTTTGCGGAAAGTAATATTGGGTGGTTGTTTATTTAAACGAAGTCCAAAACCTTCCAATTCGTGTTCTATTAATCTTTTATGTCCAAGAGGTTTCAATACATCCAGAACAATAAATATCAAACTACAAGTTCTTGCAACTGCAATTACTTGTCTCCCACGTCCTTTGCCATCTTTCGCGCCTTCAATGATACCTGGTAGATCGAGTAACTGAAAGATACATTTGACGTTTCATACCATATATAATATAAAGGTATACCTATGGTAAAATAGTCGTAACTAATTGGGAACCTGTATCTTTGCACCCTTATACTTTATACAACCAGGAACAGTGGTAAGAGTTGTAAATTCGTACGCTGCAACTTCGGAATAAACACCAGCAAGAGTACTTAAAAGCGTAGATTTACCCACAGAAGGGAAACCTATAATCGTTGTGGAACAAGAAAAGCAAAATGAAAGACTGCTCCATCGGCTGTTTGTAAACTTTATGTTTTACTCGTTCAGATTTTAGATTTGGACTTTCTCATTACGTACCAACAAAACCTATTCTAGCGTCACCAGTTTTAGCTACTTCGAAACCTTGCTCCCCACCACCTCCACCACCTTTCGGTGTAATAAGTTCTCGTCTTAATTTGGCTAATTTGGCTTTTAACAAACCAAGGTGACCAGACGTAGCCTTATTCTTTTGAGTGCGAGCCATCTACAGACAAAGATATATTATAATAAATGTGTTAACAGAGCGTGAATATAAAGCGACTTGCAGACGTTTCCAAATAAATACCATATAAATGTTCAATTTATATTTTGAATGCAGCATTTTAAAGAATGTTAAGCATACAAATATTTATTTATTATTCATATATATAACCTTCGTGTATTATACTATTTTCTTTTATTTATCCCACCCTTATATCCAATATTACTTGTAATTCTTTAAGATATGGTTTTTCGAACATAAAGTTAAAAATCAATTGTGGCTGGAAATTTTTGCACGCCGCTGTGAAACGAACGAAGATAAAACAAAGGTTACCTCGGCCTCGATCGAAGCGATCTTCTCCAATATGGTACTCATATTGATAGAAAACGAAAACCTCTTTTAACTCGCGATATACTTTATGTTAAATAAGTTTCTTTTAAGCCCTTTCGCGTTCTTCCATTACAAAACTATCGAAATATATATATATATATATATATATATATATATATATATGTTACTGCATAAGTCTTCCACGTGCTGACAGGTTAAAACACATGTTTCACTACATACACATCACACACGTACACGCGTACGCAGGATTCCAGAGAAGCGAATAAGTACACGTAGAAAAGAGAAAAATACAAAAATTAAGGCCAGTTTTCAAATACGAAATGGATGTAAAATTTATGGACAAAATGAGAGCGGATACGTGGTGACTCTAGGGAAAATGTGCGTGCCGGGCTGTGTGTCGGTAAAAGCTGTGGAGTTGTTACTCAGTATGCGCTGTAATTCCTTATACTTGCTTCTGTTTCTCGGACAGTTGCTCGATGAAAAATATTACGTAGCCTGTGGTTAAGTCCATTGACTTAGCTCACCTAGACTAAGCCTATTTTGCGAGCGATTTCTCTACAAAGATGCATCGTTTAATTTAAAACGAAAAGTTGAAAGCTTTCCTCTGTACAATCCTTTTAAATATTAAATTATTAAATAGAAGAATCGATTTGCCAAAGTGTTTATAGTTTTAGTTGGAAAATTTCGCTGGAATGTAATAAGGTGTCGTAAGTTAGTACCTATGTAATATCTGACCTTTAGTTTAGCTTTACTGTCAAGTAGGTTTTAGTTCTAAGATTTAGATCAAGTTAATCGTAAACTCGATTGTTGGTCGGTCGGTGAGGGACAACGAGGAACTTATTCTTTGTCGGAAGTGTTAGCTTTAAACGCCACCCTTAAGCCTGATTTTTAAATGTTAATTTTAAGCTGCAAAGTTAGTTTTAAGCCTCAGTTAGTTTCATTTTTATATTTGCAAAGATCGATGTCCTTGGCTGGCTATACATATGTTATAGTTATCATCGAAAAAAAGTAATGCCATGGAAAGTTTGTATGCGATATTTTTATGTCTGGTATTATATATCACTTTCTTAAACAATATTAGAGAGGAACTTTGGAAATTTGGCCTCTGGCAAGACGATACTGAAACTATATGGAAGACAGGAAAAGTTTATTTGAAAGTACTAGAATATATTTCTACTAGAATAGTTTATCGGACGGAATGGTCGATCTGAACGCTACGTAGTTTATGACCGACATCTTGTCGTTCCGCGGTGATTCGGCTGTCTGAGGAGCGCGTGTTTCACGGATGTTAGAGTTTTACGCGGTCCGAGATGCTTGAGATATTTTTGTATCTGCAAGTGTAACATAAAGATACATTTTGATCGTAGATTTAGGTAAATATAACGCTAAGGATAATTCTATTGGGTTGGCAACTAAGTGATTAGGTGGTAATGACAAAATCCGCAATCACTTAGTTGTCAACCCAGTAGTTGTCATATCGGTTATAGGTTGTACCGATTTGTTTTTCTTAGTACAAATTGTCGGCGAGCATGGATGTGGTGGTGCAACACAGGAGAAATGGACTGCGACGAATAACAAGAAGCAGCAGCGGGAGGATAAAATAAAGAAGGACAGGAAGAAGAAGAAGCGCGTGAATGTGTTAAATATGTAAAAAAAATTATTGTAGGTTAGACGCGAGAAAATTTGATACAAGTAAGAAAGGAATGAAAAGAGAGAAGTAATTGAGCTTTATTTGCAAAGTGGGAATAGAATAGGTAATAGGTAATATGTAAGGCAATATAATTTTGTGGATGATAGAACAACGGATTTGTTTGGATTCTAGAAGACTAAAGAATAGGTAAAGATGCATTTAGGAGATATGTGTGTGCGTTGTTTATTTGACCATTGACCATAAACTGCGAAATTAGGCTTAAAAAATATAGGATGACAGATAGAATAGTTTTGAAAGGTTTAGAATATGGTTGCGTTAAGAAAGGTGTAATTGTCAAATGTACAATGGAATCGGGCAATGGGATGGAACACCATTACGAAAGGTAGTAATTATATTCTGGAAATATATTAGCAAGGAAGAACACGGTTGGAATCTTGTAATTATAAGGATACTATATGGAAAGCGATTAATGTTAAATTACAAAAGGGACATACATATGTACGACTTGTACTAAACTGTTTAACGTTCTATTTTCGCGACACTAAACTGTTGACTTTTGAAAAATTATAAACTCCGAGATGTCTGAACTAAATTATTCTTAAAAGTAGGGAGAAGCCAAAGAGAAACAGCAATCAATCAGAGAATAAATTCAAAATTGCGGCGCGTACGAACGAGTTCGCGATCTTTCGAAAGAATCAATGGATCCACGCGACGCGCTCCCGTACTCAAAATAATAGATAAGGGTAAAAGAGGAAAAAAAAGAAAATAAGAGAAAGGAGAATAAATCTTTCTATTTTGTTCTAAGTCAGATAAGTATCGTTGTACAGAATGGGCTCACAATGCACTTAACATATATATCCATCTTATGAATAATTAAGGTTAAAGCGCACGCATCCCACGGTGTCCAACGGTGTCCAACGTTGTCCCACGGTGTCCAATGTTGTCCCACGGTGTTCAACGTTGTCCCATGGTGTTCCACGTTGCAGTCCAGTCTAGATCACCCAAAATTCTCTTCGTGTCATTTCGTGATCCAAACTGGTCCAACGGTGTCCCGCGGTGTCCCACGTTGCAGTCCAGTCTAGATCATCCAAAATTCTCTTCGTGTATTTTGATGATCCAAATTGGACCTATGGTGCCCCACAGTGTCTACGGCGTCCCACGTTGCAGTCCAGTCTAGATCATCGAAAATTCTCTTCGCGACTTTTAGTGATCAAAACTGGACTGTATTAGCGTAGTTCTTAGCTTGGTATCGAATTATTGTACAATGCTTGTACTGATCCATGTAGTCATTTTCCAAAAATTAATCAAGTGATTAATCTGCGAAAACGATTACATCGATCAGTACTAACATTGTACAACAATTCGCAACCGTACTGGCAGCATACGGTATCAAAGATACATCTGTCTAATTTGGAACGAGAGAATTATAAGTATAGAAATATGCTCCTCTTAAAAATGGGGAAACAGGAAGAAGCCCGAACAATCAGACAATGAAAGAAAAATCATTTGGGCCTCAAACTCATTTATTGGATTTGGTATATGAAAGAAACAGGCGTTTCTAAAACGAGAATATTTTTTACACGAAAAATAAACTGCTAATAATGGCCAATTATAGATCAAATTACTATTGATTAGGTTTTAGCAAAAATAGAGAATCATTTGTATATTTTTAATCGAAATTGGGGTTACGTTGAAAACAAGAATTTTAAGTAATTGAATTTAAACTGAATTAAAAATTGAAAAGTTCGAAAACCCAATTATTATAGAATCACTTGCTTTGTCTTTTAACTTTTAACAGTATCTGTTATTTTCTACAACAACATAGTGCTTTGCAACATAATGAACCGAAAGGTATGTGCATAAATAATTTTTTGCAGAATTTTTGCCACAAACGTGACGATGATCGCGAATGAACTTTTGTATCGTGCAAATGAAATTCGAATATTTATAAAATTCTACATTATTCTTAAAAGATTGAAAATATCGCGGTCGAAAAGATTCCAAAAGTTATGGTTTC
>JACXIL010000163.1:39164-73597 GCA_014737365.1 Bombus soroeensis | reverse complement strand
ATGTATACATACCTTTTTACTTGCAACTTTCTTACTATCTGCATTTTTTAATATTTCTTGTACTCTTTCCAAATATCTTGACATTTTTATTCCAATTCTTGATATTTACGTATATTATATTACATACTCCTAAAAAGAAAATTCCTCAAGTTACATATGTATGTATATATATAAATTTTATATGTGCATACATACAACAATTGATAGTACTGACAATATTATATTAGCTATTAAAAGATGTTTAACCGAAATAATACTTACTTTTCATTCTCAAATAATCAAATCTATGAAACTATCATTCTACTAGTTACTCTTTGATAAACCTTTTCTAGTAAAGGTACTAGATGAACGATAAGATTCACTAAACTAATTATATAGAAGATATAATTGTGAATATTTGAATTAAAGTAAACTTATATGTAATAGGCATTTTTTGCAAGCATACTTACTTATACAAAATACAAAATAGTTTAATTCTAAAAATTGTAATGTCATATTTCTATATATGTTGAGAAAATTACTATATACAACGTGACCCGTAATTCAGCTCAAAGACAAAAATCTAGAATGATAATATTGCGCTGAAGGCTCAGTTTTTGAGAAAATTGAGTTTTAAAATGTATGAAGTATGCATAAATTTGCTTAATTCCCAGCTAAACAGGAGTAGATAATCGATAGGAAGTTATCCTACATGTGAAAATAAGTAGAAATGTAGAATAATGTAGAATAAAGATTTTTCGTTTGAAGTTTCATTTTCGGAAAAATTAAATTTGAAACTTTGCGTAGTATACCTAGTAAATTATACATAGTATAATTTTTTACCGGTCTAATTCTTGACTAACATATCCAAAATCTATTTTTTCCAAAATGAAGCCTTAAATTTTATTCTTCATTTGCAATTTTTTTCGTATGTAAAATAATCTCCTGTCGATTGTCTATTCCTGTGCAGTCAAGAATTGGTCAAATTCATCCATACTTTACAAATTTCCAAACTTGTTTTTATCAAAGAATGAAGTCTCCAATTCTGTTATCTTTGATTTTTATCTCATTTTAAGCCATAGAATCTCCCTGACTCCATCCTCTATATATATGGTACATACATTCTATAATTTTAATAAATAAATATATATTAAGCATGATGTTGAATTTAAACATAATTAATGCAAAAAGGTTATTAAATGCGTAACATTACAAATTATTAATAACATTATTTTCATATAAATTTTTATTATATGTATTTATATATATTTATCTATATTACAAAAATCATTTAGTGATATAATATCATTATTTAATATGACGTAGTAATAACAAACAGCTGACATACAAATGTTAACAAACGACATGTAACAAAAAGATTTTATTAAATTTATTTAAAAGAATTTTTAAGTATAACATACAAGTATTAAGAAAACATAATAGTAGATATTCATGTATTTACATGATTTATATTATTCATTTCTTTAAATCTTTACAAAAATGTAAAAAAGTATATTACAAGCGTTAATTATTGTATTTTTTTTTTATCTTTACGATTTTAATTAATGATTATATATGTACATTCTTTCATGCAATTTTTTTCGAGAAAATTAATATATTATAGTATATGCGATGAAGAATAAGAATATATGTAATTTAATGTAATTTAATGTTTAATAATATGGTATGTTTAAATATAATTTATATTCAGAAAAGATAATCAACATAATATTATCCCAATTCAATGCTTAAGTCAATAATTTATATAATTAATAACTATTCTTATTATTATTTATATATATTCAATATTTCTAAAAATTGTAAATATTGTCAAAAACATTTTATGTACAACTAAAAAAATGAGTAAAGATCACATTAAAAATTACAGTTCTTTGTACATAGCTAAATTATCTTGCTTAGTACAATATCCTTGTGAAGTACAACATATTCAATAAAATTACATTTCTTATAAATTGTCAAAAATAAAATCGAATATTTTTTAATTTTTAATGCGCGTATAATGCGTTTTGTTATTTCTTATTCTCAGACCTAAGTAAATAAAAAATATTTTATATATTTCTATATATTTTATATTTTAAATATTTGAAGTGCAATGTGAAAATACCTTTTGTTGAATACATTGAATGAACTATAGAGTTAAAATTAAAAGTTATGAAGAAGTTATTAAGAAGTTATTATGATATTAAATTTGCTTAACTATCTTAAAATTTCGAATTAGTTTAGAACTTCAGAAAATAAAGGAACACGGAACTTCAAAGGTATTTATTCATGATATCTATTGCGTTGGTATATACATGTATGACGATGGTCGTTCCCATAAGCCAATTCCACACCAATTTAGTTTAAGCATTGGACAGAGTTCAACTATCACCCTTTATGAATAATGGGCCAACTGTGGGTTGAATTCCATTTAATATTTTTGAGATAAGTTTACGTAATCGTATCCGCGAATTCGTTTAATAACGAATGAATATAAGCAATTAAATAATTATTATGTAGCAAAGTTGCTACTACAGTTTTATTTCCTTCTGTTTCCATGATTTCTTATTTCTTTCGGTATATATACATTATTGTAATGTTATACATCTATAATATACATCATTATTACATTGCGGATTTTTATGCATTTATAGGTTTCGAAATTTGAAAGTGAGAAATTATACAGAATGCACATAATATTAGAAAACGCTTATATAAAATACCCAAAGTATAGTGCTTTCTATGATACCGGATAAACAAAACAATTTTTTAACAACATTCTACTTTTTCAATTATATATTTTCTAAAATATGAATCTGCATAAAAATCTGCAGTCTAATTATTATCTTGTGACTAGATATTTACGATTTCTTTCATACGCGACATGAAACAAAAAAAATAAGAAATATTTATTCTATTAGAATTTCGCGAATATGATTATATCGGCACAGTATGTATAGGTGGTGGACAGTCAGCGATAACGGAGTTGTCGATGTTGTTTCTTAAATATCGATCCGGAAATATTTCTGAACATACGATATTAATGTATGAAAGAATGCGATGCGAAGTAAAGTTACTAAATAGTATTTAATGTATTTTGTGTAAGCTTCCAGCCTTGTACACATATGTATATACATTATCGGTAATGATGATGCTCGTTTCTTGGGATGAAAGCAAAACGACACGTATATATAGTATACATCTAACGTTGACTCGGATAAAATCAGCCTTTGTAAACAGATTATAGCTCATAATCGTCCGTGGAGGGTCGTCTTACGAATGGCCTGGCAACATAATTCTTCCATTACGAAAGTTCCAGAGGCACCGAGTGCCAATTGATTGAAACAATCTATGTATTTCAGCTACACGTGATGTAATTGAACAGTTCACAGACCCGCTAACAATCATAATTTAAATCGCAAAACGTGTTAATACCTCATTTTATAGATTTATGTAATTTATGTATAATATGTATATATACATATGTACATACATGACATACATACATGACATATACTTCAATTATATTACTGTGTGAAAATACAGTAATTTTACCATAGTTTACTGTAAATTATAAGCAGAATTATTTTGTATAAACGGTGCATTTGTAGTTAATAATCAATAATAAATATCAAGTAATTTATAAAGAAGCACTTACGTATAGAGCATTTATAACAACGTAAAACTTTCTTATGACAAAGAAAATATTTTTTAATAAATATTTGTAATGGAGGGTAAAATTATAGTTTATTTAATAATTTACAAAAAATTGTAGCTTTACATATTTAGAATATATGAAAGGATGTATATAATAAGTGAAAATTTTAATTGATATGGTATTGTACTTATTATTATAAGTTATCACTTTCTAATTAAAAATTAAAAATACGAAATAAAATATTATAGTAGGTAGCTTATATTATGTAGATGAATATTTTATATTTAATATATTACATATTTTCCAATTGTAGATCTAATCATATTATATTCTAAAATACAATCAAATAAAAATATGGCTAGAAAATATAAAATTTATTCACGTATAAAATGATATTTAGTTAAACGTCTTTTCATGTTTATAAATTTATATTTAGTAAAGCTGGAAGATCGAAAAAATTTAGATGGATATGCATAAATAATAAATGTTGTGTTGTATATGGATTTAAATGTTATATAAATTACCTAGCAATTTTACATAAGCCGTTGTAATATATTTTTAATACACAATTTTATATATGTATATAGCATTAAAATGACACGATGATGTACCTATTATACATAGATGTATTGTACATAACAACATAAAATTACCATCTCAAATTATTATCTATATTCAATAAATATTAATTCTCGTGTTTTTTTAGAATATATTGTACAATGTGCTTTATACACATGTAAATACATAACCAATATGCATAAAAATGTTGATATATAGAAGTATGATTAATATAAATAAAAATAAAATATTGAGTTTCATTATGTTCAATAAGTCAGTGTATAAATATAATACTTCATTACAGTTTTTCAGCAAATATACCGATTAATTGAATAATATACATAATAGCAAATAAAAATATAAAAGTAAATATTGACCAAATTGTATAGACATAATATTTTTCTAAGATTAAATAATTATAGTAGCTATATATACATATATACATATGTAAATTTTTGTTTCATACATTAAATATATTCATTGTTAACAATTTTATTTAGAGGAATAACTTATGATCTTATGTAGTTTTAATTTAAATATTTATTCTACCTGTGATATTCGATTAATTATTGTAACGTATACATAAATTTATATAATATTACATATTATTTGCACTTGTCAGAGAGTTCAAGGTATTCAAAATGTTCTATGATCATCCGAATGTCATGGATTTTATAGCCTCTTTTCAATTAAAGGAACGATTCATGAATTTATAAAACGAAAGAATAATTGGCGTATTAACGATAAAAAATAATCACGTTAGTCGAAATAACGAACGTTTTCATAACACAAGAGCGATACAAACTCGGTTGAACGTAGAACCTAAAACAAGAACTTGATAGAAAAAGGAAAAACGTAGAACTTGGAGAAAACATATATGCACGCACACGAGCGATTCGAACGTCGAGATATTTATCCAGGAGATAAGGTTAAAACACAGAATGTGATTGTAAGGTGGTATAAGGAACAAAAAGTAAGGAAGACGAGAGAATAAGAAGTTGCAAACTAAGCGTATGTTTAGTTTATGCAAGATTAGTTAGCTTGATAAAAACCGAGCGGTAATCAAATATAATAGGTGCCAGTTATACAGGGTGGAAGGGGGCTGCCACGACATTTCTTTTAAAGCGCATGCTTGCACGAACTCTCGACATTTACGTTTCAGCTACGAACACGACGTTTTGGATATTCACCTTCGAGTATCATTTACGTTCGCTTTGCCTACGAATTTCTTCCTTTATTTTCTTTATCGCGGATATATAAATATACATATACATATATCACTTGTTGCATGATTTATGAAAAGCGGTGACTTATAAAAAGCGATTATACATCGATTGTTAATTTATATATATATATATGTATCTTTAGATATTAAATCTAGAGTATAATCCTTCAATCAATCTATAATCCTTGAACCAATATTCCTGTGGAAGTACATTTTTTGTGAATTTGTCGCAAAGCTAATTCAAAACTATTATCATTAGTGTAAAAGATTTAAATAACAACTAAAATGGCTTTGAAAATTCGCGTTGAATCGCCGAAGGTGAAATACACAGAAGACTATATCGAAGCACAGTACGAGTATCAAACAACGAATGTTACGGAAGACAACAGTGGAAATTATACGGTAAGCATACCCAGAATATTATAATATAATATACCTTTTACTTTTTTCTTATAATTCTTTCTTTCTATTTAAAAAAATATTTCTTTTTGTTACGATAGTTACCAAATTATTAAAACAAAACATTACGAGAAAAAAATTATAGAACAAAAAAAAATGATTTTCTATATTTTTATATTCAGTAAAAAATCCGATCAGTAATGTTTAGCAGGTTGTTACTAAATTAAAGAGATTATAATCGAATTTAATTTTAAGCAAAAAAATTATTTTTTGTAAAGTATATGGGAGATATAAAAAGAATTTCAAAACTGTTGAAATAATATGTATTAACTTATTCATACTTGTTCTTTTCCTTTCTTAAAAAAAAAAATATTTTATACAAAGCAATTCTTCATTATGAAAATTCATTTCTCAAAGGACTTTATGATAAATTATTATATTCTAAAAATGTTCATTTCATAATAGTTTTATACATTAAATGATAAGATGTAGTAAGATGTAGCATGGTAGTAAGAAAAGCTTCGAAAATACCCGCCCTTAGTGATATTTACTGATTCCTTATTGTAATTATTATGCAATGAAACATCAACTATAGAATTTCAATATGCATTTAATATATGAAAATAACAATACGCATAAATAAAAAAGATCTTGTATCTTAATATTGTTTTTAAACATCTCTTCTAAACTATAAATTTCGTAAGAACTATATAAATAAATTGTTGTAATATAATGAGAAAAGATGATAACGATTATTAAACAAAGTGTAAATAAGCTTATTTGTAAATTAAACGGCTCTGATATTTAATTTGATCAATACATTTAAGGTTGAAAGGTTTTTTTAGAAAAATTGTATAAATATTCAATTTACAAATTTTGTATTAAAAAATTCTTTTTTAGGGGGAAGGAACAAATATAATAATTAAAAAAAATGAACAGCTGCTCAAACCCTATGATTTTAATTTTGGAAATGAATTTTTCAATTTTTGAAAAAAATAAAGGTTCCTGTATTGTACACCACTCGTGTACTAGTAGAAAAAACCTTGGATACAAATATTAACAATTACTACGTGTAATATTATTTATTTTAAATGTCTGAAAGTAATATATTACAGAATATAAACATGCATTTATTGTAATAGGTAACACCTGTAACAACAAACCTATTAATTAGAACACAACTGAAAGTTCCAAAACTTGGATTAATGTTGGTAGGATGGGGTGGAAATAATGGTACTACTATTACCGCAGCATTATTAGCAAATAAACTTAGGTTGACATGGGAAACAAAGAATGGCATTCAAAAAGCAAATTGGTAATTATGATAATTTAATAATAATATAAAGAATTTTTAAATTCTTCTTCTTAAGTGAGATAATGTACTTATATAAAGCTTTTATTTAAATTTTAGGTACGGTTCCTTAACTCAAGCATCTACCATCAGATTAGGCAAAGGAAACAAAGAAGAGGTATATGTTCCCATGTCTTGGATGCTTCCAATGGTAAATCCAGATGATATTGAAATTGATGGTTGGGATATTTCAAATATGAACTTAGCTGATGCTATGCAACGTGCAGAAGTTTTGGACATTAATTTACAAAAGCAATTAGTACCACACATGATGCATATGAAACCAAGAAAAAGCATATATTATCCTGACTTTATTGCATCCAATCAGGTAAGTAATTTTTTCAATTAAATTTTTCTTTTCCCTTAAATATTTATCTATTATTTACTTGGATATTAAGAAGAAATCTATATTATATTTTTTGACTTTTAGGAAAAAAGAGCAAATAACATTATTTATGGTACAAAATTCGAACAATTGGAACAACTTAGAAAAGACATTGCAGAATTTAAAACTACAAAGAATTTGGATCAAGTGATTATTTTATGGACTGCTAACACAGAACGATTTTCAGAGATAATTCCAGGTGTAAATGATACAGCAGAAAATTTATTAAATGCTATTAACGAAGGTCATTCAGAAATTAGTCCAAGTACAGTGTTTGCTGTTGCAGCTGCTTTGGAAGGAGTGAGTAAAATATATTTAGTATTATATTATTTTTAAATTGAAATTATTAATATTCTTTTTATTATTAATAGCAAAATTTGTTAATATTGTGTATATGTTACTGCTTCAGTGTACATATATAAATGGATCACCTCAAAATACTTTTGTACCAGGAGCAATGGAATTAGCAGAGCAACATAAAACATTCATTAGTGGCGATGATTTTAAATCTGGGCAAACAAAATTAAAGTCTGTACTTGTAGATTTTCTAGTCTCAGCTGGTATTAAGCCAGTATCAATTGTTAGTTATAACCATCTTGGAAATAATGATGGTTATAATTTATCTGCTCCTCAACAATTTCGCTCAAAAGAGGTATTTTGTTGAAAAAGAAAAGATCTAATTTTGTATAATATATATTTATAATACTAATATTCTAATATAATTCTATTTTTAGATTTCGAAAAGCAATGTTGTGGATGATATGGTACAATCAAATAAAATTCTTTACCAACCTGGAGAAAAGCCAGATCATTGTGTTGTTATTAAATACGTTCCATATGTCGGTATGTATTAAAAAATATATATATTTATTCTATTAGATATTATATATTATTTACTATCCATTTACTATTCAGAATACAGGACTGTTATTTAATTCTTTATTAGGTGATAGTAAACGGGCGATGGATGAATATACATCAGAAATATTACTTGGAGGACACAATACGATTGTAATACATAATACATGTGAAGATTCTTTATTGGCTAGCCCAATTATTTTAGATCTGGTTCTTTTAGCAGAAATTTGTTCACGTATTACATTCAAAGTAGCTAATACCAAAGATGAGTTCACTGGATTTCATAGTGTACTTTCCATACTTTCGTATCTTTGCAAAGCACCATTAGTTCCTCAAGGAACACCAATTGTAAATGCATTGTTCAGACAACGATCAGCAATCGAAAATATCTTAAGAGCCTGTCTTGCGTTACCTCCCGAAAATAATATTTTACTTGAACACAAAGTTAATTTCAAAAACCAAGTANTGAATTTAAAGGAAAGATATTACATGTTTTAAAGTAAGGGTATTATTTGCAAAAGGAAAGCAAACAGTATTATCAGAGAATAATTTAAGAAAACAGTAAAAAATTCAATGTTCCAAAACCTGCACTGCTTACAAAATGAAATCTGTTAGTATCTGAACAATATTTTTATATATCTACACAAATCTTTATTACAAGATTTGTATTATTAGATGCAAAGTATAATCATTATTGTTCATTAATGACAAATGCTATAAAAGTTTTATAAAAACCATAGATCCTAAACCTATAAATCATGGTATTTGATACATGAGAATGTTTGCATTCATAACATTCTACAATATACAATTGTTATATATATTTTTTAAACACAACAAATTAAAAATATCATTTTGAGTAATAAAAAAGTTATTTTTAAATGAAGATGGGGTTTAATTTCATATACAAAACTTAGTGTAGTTTTGTCTAAAAATTCCTGTCAGTAATTTACTGTTTATGTTCTTGTTTTTTGTAGCTTAATGTTCAATTTCATTGTCAGAAATACTGTGATTTTTTTATATTATAAAATATTTAGTAGAAAAAATAACAATGTTGATATGACTCTTTACTGTAAAAATACCCTTATTGTTCTCAGATATACATATATTATGTTTATAAATGAAGAATCAGTGTTAATAATACATTTACCAATCTGTTTATGTGTTATAATGCATTTAAGAATAAATAGTCATGAAAAAATACACACAATTTATTTATTTAAATTTTCTCATGTTATCAGAATTTATTAAATTGTCTTTTAACATTACAACTACCAAATAGATACTTTTTATATGATAATAATAATATTTTATTTTTCCAGCTGTCCAATCATATAAAGAGACTTAGTTTACAATCTTTATTCTTATTTATATAGGATTATTAGAAGATTATATATATATATATGTGATCTTTTTTGTTATATTAATTATTTTCCTTTATTTTTAATCTGTAAATTTTTATGGATAATCATTTAAATTTTATCAACAATTCTACCTACGAATGAATAGGATTTTTCTTGTTTATGTAAATTTAATATTTACAACTTTTTAAAAAAATTATTGCTTTTTGTATTTTATTTTTCATATTCGAATTTTTCTTTATTCTTTGCTAACTCTGCTTGTTAATTATATACAGCGACGTACCAAAATTTCAGATCAAGATAGATTTTTGCTTTATATTTCAAAAATGATATTTTAAAGAATTTGATGTATCGTTATACAACTATACAACAATGTTTATGTGTTATACCATTTCCTTTACTTATATCTTTGTACCTAATATTGTTTAATATTTTTTTAGATATTGCTTTTAGAATATGTATAAAGCTACTAAAAATTCATTCTGGTCAGAAATTGTTGTATATTATTGTACGTGGAATAATTGATCAATTTGAATCGTCGAATTTCCCCCAACACAATACATATATTTACGTAGGTCAAGGTTAAGTTTAAGAACGCGAAATAAAAAACCGAAATTTTCTGGGGTTTTTGTTAGATAGAAGTTAGATTTAGGTTTAGTTCTAAAATAAAATTAAATATATTTATAATTGGCTGCAACATATATTTTGTGATATTTTGCTTACTTAAATAGACCTGTTTGACATATTACAGCTTAAAAAAGATCAGAAATACTGACCAAATTGCTCGCTATTATCCAGAAGTTTCGTATTTGAGTTTTATTTTTCTTTCAGTACATTTTTACAGAGAAAGAATTATACGAATGAACATAGAATGAACTGACTTTCGATATAAAATAAAGAATATATTTAGCAATCAATCATGAAGAAATAATAAATATTCGCAATTTTTCTACATGAATGTAATTCGACTGCTTAATTTAAAACTCATGTGATGGAAATAATTTTTTAAAGCTTCTTTTCTTCTCAAACTGCCCCACCATTCGTTTTCTTTGGATGAAATAATTTTTATATCATTTCTTACCTTTCTACGTACAATTTTTCTTAAGATTTTTACATGCAATTTTTACAATATTATTTTAAAATAAAAAAATGTTCGAAGCTTTAACTAAGTAAATTAAAATATAGAAAATTCATATGCAAAATAAGGAATAATTTAAATAAATGGAAAATAAATTCAATCTAGAGAATTATAAAGGTACTTATAAATCGTTTAAATTAATAATTATCTTTGACATAAAGCATTAATGCACATGATAATACATCAAAAATTATTACATGCAACATTTTCCATGACAAGTTAAAAGATATTTAGGTATAAAGACGTTTCAATAAAATATTTAATAATTTATAATGAATTATAAGTAGACTGCACATTTTTCTGCACTTATAAAAAATTTAAAAATACAAAATTGTACACAATGCACATAATATAAAAATTATATAAAATCCAAAATACAATACTTTCTATAATACTTGATATGTAAAATAATTTTTTACCGAACTTCTGCTTTTTTAATTACATCCCTAAAAATATGCGTTTGCGTAAAAATCCACAGCCTAATTATATCAAAAATATTTTACTCTTAAAAAAAGAAAAACGTGAAATTTTTTATGTAGTCAATTGAATTGTTCGCGGTTTCATGCTAAGCAAGTGCGCAGTACACTATCTGCACATAAAAAAGTATTTTTGCTAAATTGAATTAAAATGGCAAAAATTTTACTTACCTGTTCTATATTTTATCGTAATATACTTGATATTATATGCTAATTATTAAATTGGATTTTTCTCATTTAATATTTTGTATAAGAAAGATAGAACAGACTCGCGGCCATTACAAACATAAGCAACGTCATAGCTTCGGTAAAGGAATTCAGAAGACGACAGTTGAACGTGGCATAAATTTCCCTTTCAAAGTGCGCATAGATTAATCGATTCTTTTCATGAAACTTGCATCTCTCGGATCGTAATCTATGACGGATCTTCGTAATATGTTACAGAGTAATGTATACGAAAATATTCTATGGCTATTGAAAGCTAGTCATGAATTTCGGAACTGTAGAATGTCTGTTGCGTAGGCCGAAAATAACATAACGCCACAGGCGCCATTAAGTTGCGCCATCTGGATATCATTACGAAGAAATTATATTAGTCAAAGTTTGGAAAGACTTTTGAATTACATTATTACTCTTCCCGAAAACGAATATTATAAGGTAAAATTAACGAATTTAAAAATTGGTATAATACACACCGATTACGTTTACGTTATGTTTAAATGTAGGAGTACATACTCCTTATGATTATATTCACTTAACCTCAATTTTGAATGAAAAATGAATACCTGTGATTATGAAAATGTAATTTTATATTTGTCTTATGGTGATAATAAAAAAAAACAATCTTTTTTGAAAGAGGGAATCGAAGATACTTTCAATTTCGCAAGAGAAAACATAAACTTCAAGAGTTTGAAAATATCAATAACTACAGTGTTCTATAAGTAACAACAATATATATTAGTTAGTTAAACTAATTTTTACTAACTTTTTATAAATCAACAAATTTATAATAATGGGATGCGCTATGTGTAATTATTTTGTACAAAATTAAAGAAGAAATAATAGTATCATAAACACAACATGCACAAGTAGTGTTACTGAAAGGATAATTTTCATTTTTATATAAAGGGTAAATCAGATATGTTTATTTATGTTATTTTGTATGAACTGTTACAAATGTTATGTATTTGATTTGATTAACTTATCCCTTTTTTTAGATTATACAAACTGCAAATACACATCTAAAATACAATGGGAAAACTTTAAATGAATAGGTCAAAGATGCAGCACACTGAAGTTAAAAACAAGGATCATAATTATAGTGAAGTAAAATTACATAGTATTCAGCATACTGCTAGTAATATCCTAAATGTATGTGACAGTGATATTAAAACAACATGTAAATCAAACAAAACTGGATTAGTATCGAATAAAGAAATATTCGGTCAGATTAAAGATATTAATGAATTAAAAAAAATTACACCACGTGTAAAATTGTTGACTCATGATGCAAATAGTTTAAATGAATTAACTAAAATTTCTTTGCACAATAAAATATCTGCACAAAAAAAACTATCAATATCAGAACAAACAAAACAGGAATTAAAAAAGTATTGTAGGACCTGTGCTGGTCTGAAACTTCCATTAGTTGATATTTTTAGTGAAAAAGGTAATCAAATGAGATTAAGTCAACAAATTAAGCATTTAGAAGAAATAAATCCATATGATAGCTTATCAACTCAAATGTGCATGGATTGTATCTGTGACTTAAAAATGAGTTATAAGTTTTTTATGCAAATTAAAAAGGCAGAAGTTAAATTAAGATCTATTCACATTACTCTCACAGATACAGCGACAAAAAATGCAGAATTAAATAAAATGCAGCCTATAGGAAGTTTCGAGAAACAGATGGAAAATGCTGTTGAGTGTAATACAAAAAATCCATCTACAAGTAAAGAATATACTTCCGTACCAAAAATATCTGCAACTTTTTCATTAAAAGATAATGAAGATATTGTAAAAGATAAGAAACTTTGTACAGATCATAAAGAATCAGAAAGTAAGGTTGAACCTGGAATTTTTGAAGACGCCATTCTCTTACAAAATAGTGATGATAATGAATCAATAGAAGAATTTGATCCAGATGATCCTCCTTTTCAACCTGATAGTTCTGATGTTGCAGAGTCTGATGATGAAGTAGAAATACCAAGTGCAAAAAGGCGACATATTCAACAGAAAGAAAATACAAAACAATGTTCACAATCAACTATTGTTTCTGATAATAATCCAATTTCAGATAACAAAAGTACTGAAATTAACCAAACAACGTATAATTATGAATGTATGAGAACATACATTAAAGTAGGGGACACAGAATGTAATAATCAGTCTACTGAACTACGCAGCGTCAATAATTCTGAAAGTACAAAAGAATGTTCAAAACAACCAAACATATTAAAACGCAGGTTATTATTACAGTCTAAAAAAGAATCTACAGAAGAAACCGATGAAAATATTTACCAGGCAAATATTTCTGATAAAAGCCATAAAGACTTAAAAGTACAAAAACTCGATGTAAACAATTCATTGAACCTTAACAGTAATCAAGAAGATGGCATTATGTATGTTACTGTGAAAGGATCTAAACCGAATGAAATATTGTTAGTAAAAGTTAAGAAAATGGATAAACCATTAGAGAAAAAAGAAGATAAATCTACAGGGAAAAAGAATTTTGACATTAAACCAATGGATAAGATTTTAAAACGATATGAAACATTAGTTACAAAAGAAAAAGATTTGTTTCCAGAACGAACAAAAAAGTTAGAAATAAGAGAGCAGATTATAGAAGAACAAATAGAAGAATACAAGAAAAAGCGAGAAAAAGTATTAGGTGGACATGCCAATATTGTTGCACCTCCAAAATTTGAGGAATCTCGTTACTTTAAGCGTAATGAAAGTCAAGATAATCAAAGATCTTTTACACATATAGAAAATGATTCTGCTGTAAACATACAGTTTAATAAAGATGATAGTGAATTTAATGCAACTATTACAATTGAAGATGATGCTATAGAAATTGCAGAATCAGCCAAAGAAAAGTCTACAAATGAAAAAGCATATGTAAATACTGAAGAATATTTATCACGTTTAGCAAAGCTTAAATTGAAATGGGAAGAAGCAAAAAAGAAGAAAGAATATCTTCAAAAAGAACTTGATGAATCTTATACAGAAGGAAATATTGAAAAATTAGCAAGAATTTTAGGGGAAAAAAAAAAAAATTTGCAAGACTTTCAAGATTATTTAAAACAACGTAAAATTGTAATTACAAGATTAAAAGATGAGGATATTATTTCTCTTTATGAAGATAGAAATAATGCAGTCCTTAAAAACAATTTACCTGACTTAATAGATGAAAGTCAACCAGCAGATTATATTCCAGAAGAACATTATTTAGAATGTGATTATTGTCCAGAAACATTTGCTTCTAAAGAAGTTCTTGAAGAACATTTGAGATCACATGACTATAAAATTATGCATTTTTGTGAAGATTGCATGGAAGAATTTCCAACAAATAAAGCAAAACGAAATCATAATGTGATTTGTATAAAAAAATTACTATGTAAATATTGTGACATGATATTAGATTCAAAAGGAAAAAAGCGTCAGCATGAACAAAAACATTGTGATAGTATGTATGGACAATTATGTGATGTATGCGGTGAAAAGTTTAAACATCAAGGTACATTGGATCAACATGTCAAAACACAACACATGAATTGGGAGAAAATATATCAATGTCCGAAGTGTCCTAAAAAGTTTGCATTCAAACAAAAACTTAGCTTTCATTTGAAATCTGTACACACAACTTTAAGAGCCTATTTGTGTGAGGACTGTGGAGCTGATTTTAAAAATCCTGCAAGTCTTAGACATCATAGAATACGTAAACATCAACCTGTAAGTAATAAGAGAGAATGCCCAGTTTGCCATAAATTAGTACCATTTTATAGCCTTTCTAAACACATGCATACTCATAAAGCATATACTATTCAGTGTCCACACTGTGACAAAATGTTTAAAAATAGTTCAACTTTAAAGCAACATGTAAGAATTCATGAAGATCAACGTCAATATCGATGTGATACTTGTGGTGTTGGATTTAATAGAAGAGATGGTTTAAGGTTACACATGAGAGTACATGAGAAGACCGATAGTAGAGGATTAAAAGAATGTTCATGTCAAGTATGTGGTGAAAAGTTTCCAAATCATTCAACACTTGTTATACATAGAAACCGAGTTCATAAGGATGGTAGACAATACACTTGTCATATATGTAACAGATCAATGATTTCAACTAGATCATTAGAGTGGCATATGTCTCATATACATAACGAAACGCTTCCTGGTGTAAAGGAAGGGATAGATGGGACACCAGAAAAAAGAAGGGCATCATGTTATCATTGTAATAAGACATTCAAAACAGAAATGATTTTGAGAACACATATTAAAAACACACATATGGAGAAAGATCCTATGAAATGTTTAGATTGTGAATTAACATTTACTTCCGAAGTGAGGTTAAGACATCATATGATGGTCACACATAACAGATTAGAAGGAACTTTACCGTGCCCACATTGTCCAAAGAGATTTGTGAATCAACTTAGATTAAAAACTCATATGATATCTCATTCTGAAGAAAGGCCATACACTTGTGAAATCTGTGGGTTTAATTTGAAAACTAAGATACAGTTGATTAAACATCATCAAAATAGGCATAGTGATGAAAGACCTTTACAGTGTAGATATTGTCCTTGGAGATGTAAACAAGTTAGTGCACTTGTATGTCATGAAAGAACTCATACAAATGAACGACCATATTCTTGCAGTGTATGTAGGCAACGTTTTAAATATTTAGGTGATAAAAATAAACATGAAAGACGACATGAAAGCTTAGGAGGATCTGGATTTAAAAGGATAATACTTAGTCGAAATAGTAAACCTAAACTATTAGAAGATTCTTCTTGTTCTGAACACGAAAGTTTACATAATATAAAGTGTCAAGTTCCTGAAAGTGAATATCAAGAACAGACAGATCAACAATTTGAAGAAGAACAAATAGTTAAATTTGAAGAAGAACAGATTAAATTTGAAGAACAAGAAATAACAGAAGAATATGAACAAGTATATGAACAGGTAAACATAATTTTATAGTTCTATATTATTTTTTATTACGTTGGATTCTTATTTTTTACATACATGTTATTTCTCAGGAATATGAAGAGACATCCAGAGAAGCCTCTGATGCAGCAGAAGTTATAATGAATATGGAAGACACAACAGTTTACACAGAAGAAGTAACTGCAGATAACATTGAACCTACAGAAATTATGGCAGATGAAATAATGACAAATGAAATATTACAATCAGGTGCTGTAGTTCACTTGCAACAAGAAGATGATTCTGGGAAAATACAAGTGATTCCAGTAATGTTATCTTTACCTGATTTATCCGATGCAAATACAGAGGTCAATTTAGCTACTGCATCCATTATGTATAATAATTGAATTCAATTTCGCATTTTATATTTGCGATATGCTTTGTATAAAGAAATAATTTTTAAAGTTTTATTGTGGTAATTATACATTTAAAAAAGAACTGTTTATTTGGTATAAATAAGTAGGGGCTAAATCACATTCCTATAGACCCAATTTCAGCATGTTCTAAAATGTGTATTTCCTTTTAGTATACATATATAGGTTTCGCTACTCTAGGATATTATGTATCTAAAGGTCAAAATAGTTATTTGCTATCGAAATAATAGTTTTGTAAAATTAATTTACTGTGTGAAAATACNTTATTAAAATCAATTTAAAACTGTAAAAAGGATAATATAACAAATTTTATCTCTTTTTAGTGCTTTACAATACAAAATTTTTGTTTAACTATAAATAATAAATAAAAATATCTGTAGTATGATATATAAAGTATTTTGTACAAATCTAAAAGATAAATAAGTATTTTACTTATAATACAAACTTTCAAGATTAATAAAATTGATGTTGCTCATAACCACATGTCTATATATAAATTGTTTGTAATACAAATTCATTTATTTTTTGCTTTCTGCTTATTAATACTTTATTTTCTATTTATTAGTAGTATTTCGTAAGTTCTCCATTTCTTAATTTGTAAAAGAACCAGCAATATTTTTGTTAAAAAAAAATCATACCTTTTATAGTTATAAATTGTAGTAAATTAAGAAAATATTATCAAATGATTTTTTCCAGTGATATTTCTACATTACTTTATATACAAACATTTTGTTAAATAATCGTATTTTTAAAGCACACAATCCGTCTTTAATTTTCTTGATTTTCATGGATTACTGGAATACTGTCACTTTCATTCCTCTTTAAACTAGAATCGTTCGAACCACTTGGCCTTTTACACATTCGTCAGGTTAAAAAGAACTTAATTTAGTTCAAAAAAATATCTGAAGAATATGGTTTATCAACCACTGTATGTTTTAATAGTATTACTAATTTTTTTGCAAGATATTTTTTTCTTCATTATGATTTAAGTAAAATTCTATCCTTAATTCTTTTCAGTTTTTATTCATCCTAAAAAAGTATAAGAATAATTGATATAATAAAATGAATTGTCTTTCTCTTAATTATTACATATACATAATTATTTATATTATATTATGAACTTACTTATCAGTTATTGTTCTTATTGGTTTAATCTTCTTCATTTATATGGACTAATTGGAGCAGTATCATTCCCATCCCTATTTAAATTAGAATTATTAGAATCATTTAGCCTTAGCCTCTTGGATGATCTAAGACATTCCTCAGGTTTGTTATAAGGATTATCTATTTCCGTAATCTATTCACTAATTTATTTAACTGTTCCTTGGAAATGGATAACATGCATGACCAAAATTTTTGGTATCTTCATAATTCTTTGATAAAATATAAGATTTTAATTAGTTAATGCTATTTAAATCTGAACTGCCCATCTTCTGCTTTTAAGACCAATTTGACTTATTACAGTTAATTTAATCCGCGTTTTAGAGCAGTTGAACCATCGGAAATTCCACTAGATTAATATTCGTCCAGACGTAATGGAAGCTCCGTTTTTTTAGTCTCAACTTGCATTTGCTCTTGTAAAAGTAATTTTTGGATAAATTCCTTTAATGGAGGTAAAAGTTTCTTTTACTGAGCTGAACTCTTTCTCAAGTTCATCCGCTTCCGCAATTAAATTTTCTTCTTCTCACAGTTCTTTTCCCGATTTTAGAATTTATCATTTATTTTCTGTGTTTCAGACTAATATCTTTTGTAACTGGTTTATTCTCTTGCACGGGTGTAAATTTAGATATAGATCTTCTAATAGCATTGCATTTTCGTTTATTCGCGACATAATTTCCTATTTCAAATTCGTTTTTATCTGAAATAGATTTTTCTAGTTGAATTATCAAAACGTACTTCTAATTGCTTCATTATTTACTTGTCTTGTTTCACCTGCATCTCTAAAATACATTTCACCATTTCAATTCTCATTAGGAAGTTGTTGTGCAACAGCTTCTTGACGAAGATTTTTCCAATATATGATATATATTTCTAACATAATTTGTATGTTTAAAACAGAAATTATATTATAGAATTGGATGCATTGTGCAATGAATCAAGTGTTAATTCAAATATATTTCAAATATAAGTAATGTTTACTTATGTTGTAAGTGTATTGTAGATTTTTATGCGTTTATACAAAATTTGGTAGTGCAAAATTGTACAAAATGCTCATACTGTGACAAAATGTGTAAAGTATTCAAAATATAGTGTTTTCTATAACATTTGGTAGATAAAACAATTTTTCACCAAGTTTCTACTCCTTTAATTACATTCTTAAAAATATGAATTTGCATAAAAATCCATATTCTATTTAAAAATAATGTTTGCCTTGTTTTAAAACAATACTTTCTTATATTACGGTAAATTAGACATTTTTAGTAATAAAATTTTGTTTCTTTATTGTTGTAAAATTACAAGTGAAATTTATTATATCTAAATACGATTTCTATATATTTTTATATACATTTCATTGAAGAAATTATCATTACGACCATTTGTAATATATCGCGTAATTATTTAAATTTTTACGGTAAGCGTAGTTTTACTTATCCTACAATTACAATAAGTTATGTACTCAAACATCTCATCTTGTACAATTTTAACTTTTATTTATTTTCCAATATCATCAAATTTTTATTTGTAAATTAAACTAATATTTTATGGTGGCAATAAAAGAATTTGAGTGCCAGATACTTTTGTACATAAAACATTTGCAAGTGTTTGTATATTTTTATCATATATAAATAGTTGTTAAATATATATTTAAATTATACAAATTTCTTTTTAGACATGATATAATATACGCTTCTTAAAATAGATACAATAAAAGATCATATTTGTATCACATATATTTTTATAAAATTTTTGTGAAAAATGTAATTGAATTTTATATTTACATAAAATAAAGGATTTAAAATAATTAAGGGATATACATACATGCATATATATATATATATATATATATATATATATATATATATATATATATACATACACTTTAAGAATAAATGCAAAAAGATATTAACTTATCTAAAACAGATAAATGCAGAAATCGTTGTGCTGTACAATTAAAATGTACAAATATATAAATGTATAATAATATTAATACTACATCAGGTATTAATATTCTTTACTCATTTTTTTTCCAATATTTGAAATACTAATTTTACTCTATAGACACTTTATTCTAGTGTTAATAATTTCTAGCGATTTTTGCACTAAATATTTACTTTTCTAGGTTTTGATAATATTGTGCAAGAACAAACCATGCTTTAGGTGACATAAAACCATCAGGTGGATTTTCACCTGCTTTTGCTAAACCTATAACAAATATTTTAAATGTTAAACTTGCGTTTTTTTAATAAATCAAATTTTTTACGTTTTAGTATTATATAAAATTATATATATATTATGATATTTTATAAGTTATAAAAATATGTAATACACATATAAAGAGTATATTATACATACAACGCATTTTCGTCCCTGATATAAATTCAAAATCTTCTTTTCGTTTCTCATCAAAGAAGGACATTTTTTTATATCTTTTATCATATGCTGCAACTTTAAACGGTATGATTTCTAGCGATTGTAAGCCTCGAGCTAGTAAGAGAACTCGGGCTCCATGAGTAGGATCATAAAGATTCCCATCAGGTGTTGCATTTTTGTTAGGATGTAATATGCCAGCAGGATCTCTTCCAACGATATAAAAGTTAGCACCAGCGTTCATTCTTGCCTTTGCATGCCATTGTACCTAATAATGTATAAAATGAACATGAAATGAAATAACACTTGAAGGATTCTAATATGTCATTAGAATATAGTATGTATTTCTTAAAGAGTCAATGAAGTCTTGAAGCCTTATAACAATAATGCAAAATTTTTGAGTAAAACATTTAAAAACTTGTTATAAGGTTCCTTTATTCTAGTTCTTACTTTTAGTTTCGTTTTACATATACTGGATCATCTTATAAATAATGCCATTTTTCGGTAATTAACATATCTATAAGTAATTAATTAGTAATATATTTTCCTTCGTTTTCTAGAACTCTGTCATTTTTTTTATTAAGTTTTTTATTCTTCTTTTTCTATTGTGATAACTTCTTGCTTCAAATTCAATTTTTAGAAGAACTGCATTATTTATGAGGTGACCTAATATAATATAAAAAGTAAACATATATGATGGCTACTTCAGTTACTAGGTCTATACTATAACTATATGAAATATGAACTTTACATAGCACAAGTAGAAATAAACATATAAACATAGTATTCATCACAAGATCAATAATGTAACTATGTTTATAGATGAAAAAATCGGTAATTTTGACAACATTTGCTACTAAAGATCAAAATGTAATATAGAAAAAACTATTATAGACACTATTTATATTATATATGCCTGTCATATTTTATTTTCGTTATAATTATGTAACAAATGAAAATACGTTCATAACGAAAATTTACCTCAACTGGCCCAGCATACATCATAGGGCTTGGAAAAATTGCTAATAATGTTGAATGAGGATCTAAAACCCCTTCACTAAGTACAGCTTCATGTTGCAGAATCCTTGTCTGTAGTGGTACATCATCATCCTTCGTCCAACCACCTAGAGGATGTAACAATAAAATAGGATTTTTAAATCCTCTTTCTTCTAATAAACGTTTTTTAGTGTCCTAGAAATACAAATATAACAGACTTAAAATATTTACATAAATTCTGTCGTAAATAATAAATAAATAAATGAACTTACTTGCATTAATAATGCATGACCCATATGTACAGGATTTCGAAGCTGAAATGCAAAGACAGCATCAGCCTTCATCTTTTTGCATTTTGTTCTAATTTCATTTGGTGTAAGTCTGTACTGATCCAAACCATCATGCCATTTAATTCTCTCAATAACTTCTATATCACCACCTACTAACCAATCTCCAGATTCATGAATCATCTTTACATATGGGTGGCCTAAATTGTTAGTACCAAATTGCCAACCACATCTTTCTTCTTTTCTGTGATAATAAAATTCAGGCCTACGTAATATTGCTAGAGCTTTGTTTTTGTATCTCAATGTAAAAGACGAAAGTCCATTCAAACGTTCTTTATCTTTTGTATGTATTGCAAGGACTATTGGAACAGATTGATTAATTTCTCTGTCACCTTCACGGAGGCATTTTAGATGTTGAGTCTAAAAATATTTTATGCTTCTAATAACAACAAGAATTGAGTTTTTAACAGCATTGTTGTATTTCATGCTAATATATATGTATGTTGTATATACCTGGAGATATTGGTGTTCTCTCATGAAACCAGTAAGAGGTGCAGCCCAACCTTCTGCTAAAACCTGGAGCCATTGCACATCAATTTCATTAATTTCTAAGTTCTGTAGTGTAGCAGCTTCTGTTTTGGCAGAAGATATTCGTGATTCTGGAATGAATAACTCCCGTATTGGTGTTGCAGGTTTTTGAAGTACAGGTATAATATGCTGTTTCTCCAGAAGATCAATAACAGTTGCAGCTGATTCCTCTGGAGTACAGTTTTCAGTGACTACCACTAAATCAGGATTTACTGGTCTTTCATACATTTGATCTATTCCAGTAAAGCCTTTGATTGCTCCTTGACGTGCCTTTTTATATAATCCTTTGGTATCCCTTGCTTCACACACAGTAAGAGGTGTATCAACAAAAACTTCAAAAAATGGGAGATCAGACATTTTATGAATTTGTTTTGCCATTTGTCTATCCTCCTCAAATGGTGATACAAAACTACATAAACAAATTTGTCCACTATCAGCAAATAATTTAGCTACTTCTGCAACCCTCCTTATGTTTTCTTTTCTATCTTCCTTGGTAAAGCCAAGGTTGTGGTTTAAACCACTTCTTACGTTATCTCCATCAAGTCCATAAGCAGCAATTCCGTGATCAATTAAAATTGCCTCAACTTGGAAAGCTATTGAAGTTTTCCCAGCACCAGAAAGGCCTGTTAACCAAACTGTACAGCCTCGAAAACCTCTTATACTTCCCATTGCTTGTCCACGTTTTGCTCTTGATACATGATGTGCTTGCTCCGATACATTGCTACAACTCTAATAAAAAAGATTCTTTATATAAGATTGATAAAGTTTATTAAAAAGTATTAAGATAAAATGTATTTCATCAGGTTTATACGTACCGTCATCAGACGTTTATTTGGGATTTCGTTTGACATAACTGTTCTAACGCGATCGCGATGAGACTGGTCAACAATTAACACTGAAACTTTAATATAACCACCAAATGAGATACGATATATGAATATGTATGAAGGTATAAGAATGTTTGAGAATGTTTGAAGATGAAGGTATTGAAATGAATGTTTTGAAGGTACCGAAGTGAGTGTTTGAAAAGCAACGATGTGAGTGACATTGATAGCAGCGTTTGACGACTGACAACTGAGGACAACTTGTCCAAAAGATTGTCGTAAGACATCTTGTACGAAATATATTAGCGTAAAACACGCGGATTGGTTGTTCAAATATTTTCAGAATTTGCAAGGAGGTTGGTCAATTTTACATAATTAGATATTTCACTTTTAGGAGGTGGAAGTGACCACCCCAACCGTCGAACCATCAAACTAACCGTACTTTCGCTCTCAGGCTTAGAATGTATGGTACGTAACATATCCTATTGAGAAATTTATAATATTTTACGCGAGAAATTTCACAAGTCTTAGCCAGTGACCGTAGCAAGGAATAAACCTTTATAAATCATTCTGACTCTAACAATACATATTGGGTATAAAAAGTGAAAAGGGAAAATCCCATTTCCATGGCTATGGCAAACAAATGTTAATCTTTAAACCGATGGAAGAAGTGTTCTGTGGCTTCATAAAACTATTGTTGTTAGGAATCAAAATGTAAAATACAGAAGTAAAAGTAAAGATGAAATTCTAATACGTTGGATGGAATGCAGTATTCAATAAAATCGCGAATGAATATTAACTGGTACAATACCTTTATTATGTCTTTACTAGCTTTAATTTTGTATACAGGCCTTTTTGTCATTATTATCATTCGCAGGTAGAAATATTTGGATGAAAGTTGAATTATTTCGATGGGTGCACATATTGATATTATTAATTTTTTTGTTGGTGAAGAAAGGATAGACGCAAAACGGTATTCTTATGTTTACGTCATCTTTGTCTTCCATACATTAAATTTGACAAATTAAAGTTAAAATATCTCCTAATTTAATGGGTTTTTTAGTATAAATAGGATATTCTTGCGTAAGGAATGATGAGTTGCGTCGATTACTGGATTAAAAAATACATGATTCTATTTAAAAAATCAAAGTTGACCATCCTAAGCCCTTGATCCATAAAAAAGCTAATAGCATCAGAACATGCACCCTTCGAAATCATCCCATCAAATCATTTCTCGCTGCGAATAATAATAATAACAAAAATTAAGATGGTAATTTCAGGTGAGACTCCCTATATTTATGTATGCACTTATATACTATACGTGGCAAATCGATCAAGTGAAAGATATAATTTTAATAAGTATTTAATAAAAAATAATTATCTTTTAATTGTCAAAGTATCAAATTTTAATTGTATTATAATAATTACACGTTTTTGAACAGCCGTCATTAATAGGAAATATTTATAACTAACAATGAAGAATATATACCGTGACAGCAATGCACAGAACGAACCACGCTGTAACGTGGCCGTAAGCTAAGCTGTAAGCTGCAAGGCTGTAATCTGTAACGGTACTACATACGCTACTATGCTATATACATATCTATAAAACCAGTTTGAGATACTAGCGCTTCAACAGATGGTGCATCAATTAATAATTTTAATATATACTATACTATTTCTTAATCATATGTAACACAAAATAATTCACATTCATTATTATTTTAGTCAATGTATTGGAATTATTGGAAGTTTCATGAAACTTTATAAAATGTGAAATTATGTGACAATGTTTTATAATTAAACTGTAGATATTTATGAACACGACTAAAGAAATAGGCTTTAAATGGAGATTCGTTTTAATTATTAAAAATTATAATGAGTACTCTACTTTGGATATCTTATATATTTTTATATATTGTGCGTACTCTGTGTACTTTTAAATTTTCCGTAAGTGTACAAAAATCTGCAAAAACTCTGATTATTACCTATATTTTTACTAGTTCTGTCTAGGAAAATATTAAACAGGCAGAAACATATTATCAATAGCACTTTATTATGTACCCAACGTTTTGTTCAAAAATAAATACTTAAAATCTCATAAAAATTAAATGTGAAATACAGTTAGATATAACATGCAAGTAAAAATCTATTGAAATAACATTTTAAAGATAACATTAAATGTAGATTATAATCTATATTATAGTGATTGTAAGTTTTTTATTTTAATGTTATATCTTCTTTTATTAGACATTTTATTAGATATTTAAGTTCCAACATAAAAGAATATCTGAAGAATATGATTTAACAACCATTGTATGAAGTGTCTCAATAATATTATTAATTTCTCCTGCAAAATATTCATTTCTTCCTTCATTATATTTTAAATAAGATCATATCCTTAATCTTTTCAAGCATTTCAAGCATCCTACGAAAGTACGAAAAAAATTGATATAATAAAATGGATTGTTTCTTTCTTAAAAATTACATATACATAATTATTTATATTATATTATGAAGAACTGTACATTTTTAATATTACTTATTTTTTGATATAGCATCATTTTTACTTTTTAAAGATAATATCTCTCTCTCTCTCTATATATATATATATAACTATAGTTGAAACACATAAATCTTACGTACAAGAAGTATTTTCATTTTTATTGCAATTTTTATCATCTTAGAAAATGTATTAGGTACTATTTTCTCCATTCTATTACCTCTTTAATTTTATTATGATTATAATATATTTCTATATATTTATTCCTAATATTTTATTTATTTAATGAAAATAAACATATAAAAAACATTTATTATAGAAAGTAAATTTATATCTTTTATATGTCTTGCTGCTATAATACTGTTTGTGTTATACCTATTATTCATATGTTACAAGGATATAAACAGTCACTTTGGTAAACAGGTATGAAATAAAGTTACTTTCTTTTTCTTTAAAGGACACATGCCCAAAACTTAATTATTTGTCTATGTAAAAGTATTATTTATACAATTAATTCGTCAGACTTAAGTTATTAAGAAAATATAAACTATTGAATAAAATAGATTCAGCATTGTACATAACGCCACGTTTAACACATTTTTATTTATAAATTTAGGTCATTAATTAATTCATAAAACAAATTTATTTATATACAATATTACATCCATTATTCTCATATCATTTTTTTTTATTCTTTATTTCCCACAACCCATTCCTAACAAATCTTTGTGCTGCATCCTTGTTTACACGAGGCATAAATGTGTTCTTGTCATTAATTTGTTTTGCACGTGTCATAGACCTCTTTAAACGATCATTTTCTGACTTTATTTGATGCTTTGCTGGGTCAATTCCTAATTAAATACATATAAAATTAATAAAAATCATACAATAATTGGTTTATTTGAAATTATTGTACAATTATACTGCTTTTATTAGTACTTTACCTTCTGCACGCAAATACATCCAAAATACACTATTTAGGCAGTAAGACATCAATAGATTATACTGTATTTTATCTGTATCAGAAAGTTTTTCATATATTGCTGGATTTGCGGCATATTTAATTGTATCTTGAATTTTCGTCGTTGCATCACGGTATTGTTTAACTTTTGCAATAAGATCTATGTCATGTGATAGTTCTTCAAAATCTGCATCCATATTTATCTAATGAGGTTATAATTTTTCCTTATATACATAAACTATAAAAATTTTATAAAGTAAATAACCTATAACAAAAGTCAAACTATAAAATACTTATCCTTTATTCTCAGTCTCAAGCTAGATGTTTAACATGGTTAGAATTTCAAATTATGCGATAGTATCACGGATAATACTAACCTGAATCGCTTTATAATCACAAATTTGTTACGATACATACACGTGTGTATGTACATACGGATATATATTATCTAGAATTCATATATTTATTATAAATCTTTTGTTAACTAGAATTATGATAGAAATAAGATAGTTAAATTGCCTATACACATTCAAGATTGTAATAGGTATAATATAAAATACATAAGTATATAAAATATAATAAAATAATAATAAATATTTATTATAAATCTATATAGTTTATAAGTGTTTAATCACTTAGAGTTACAATAATTTCCTGACTTAATTTTCCTATTATTTAAAAGATTAGTATGTTATTTAAATATGCCAAGAATGTAACAAATAAATTCTTTAAACCCTAGGGAATTACAGTTCCAAAATATATTTGACATCTTCTTTGCAAGTACATAATTCATGGAGAATCAAACAGCGAAACAGCTGATTCGTTTTACTGTAGAGCACATGTCGTGGTAGAACGTTATAATATTACGTTATTTTTCATGCAAAGTAATGAGGTTTTAACAAAAATCTAAATACTTGCGTTTTAAGAGAAATATATTACATGTATTTATTTGAAGGTGCGATGAAAAAGAAAGGATTGTAAGTTGTTTTTAAAGAAATTTTTGTCTAAGAAAAATGGCTGACCGTGATAGCGCATCTGAAAGCGACTCAAGCTCGATTGACGGAGGTCCGATAATGATGCCACCGTCTCCTGTAACTAGAGAACAACTTCAAAAAAGGATCGAGTCGTTACAACAGCATAATCGTGTTCTTAAAGTCGAGCTAGAAACATATAAATTAAGAGTAAAAGCGTTACAAGAAGAGAATCGTGGTCTTCGGCAAGCCTCTGTCATTATAGTAAGTCTCTTCTATATTTTTACTAAATAAATAATGTCTATTGATTTGCTAATTACATATGTTATTTAGTACAGAATATTTTTTGAAAATATATATTTTAATTTTGGATACTCAAAATATTTAATTTTAGGTTAAATTAGAGACATTTGCTCAATATGAACTATTTTTTATATAGTATTATTTCATTTTATAATCTATTTTATGTAGTCATAATTTTTCATACATTCATTTTATATGATTGTGTTCCAATCTTCTGTTTCTGTATAGTTTCTCATAATTTTTTGTATTCAATGTATTAAAATACATATAAAATTTAAATCTATAAAATGATTTCATCTTTATATAATTTTACTACTATAACAAAAATTAGATATAAAAATCTTTTTTTAGAGTAGAATGATTTCTTGATTATAAAATAAACTACTTCTGCATTAAAAAAAGTTATAAATTATTTTTAATTTATGTATTTAAACAATATTTTTTGTTTTTATATTATTTATATTATTTGTTTAAAATCTAATAATTGGATAATAGAAGTAATATTTGTATAATTAATACATTAACGATATTGTTTATAAAAGTATAATTACAAATATATTTTTCAAATTAGAGAGGTTTAAAATGAATTATTTAACTATTGAACTTCATAATAACTTTGTTATAGTTGATTGAATTTGATAACAATTTTCAATCTTTAATTATGCACATTCTCTATTGGCATTTTGACCTTTTTTTATTGGATTATATTATAGCAAGCTAAAGCTGAACAAGAGGAGGAATTTATAAGTAATACGTTATTAAAAAAAATCCAAGCACTTAAGAAAGAGAAAGAAACTTTGGCGCACCATTATGAACAAGAAGAAGAATGTTTAACTAATGATTTGTCAAGAAAGTTGAATCAATTGCGCCAAGAAAAATGTAGATTAGAACAAACTTTAGAACAAGAACAAGAATGTCTTGTGAACAAATTAATGAGGAAGATAGAAAAACTTGAAGCTGAGACACTTGCAAAACAAAGTAATCTAGAGCAGTTGCGTAGAGAGAAAGTAGAACTGGAAAACACACTTGAACAGGAGCAAGAAGCATTAGTAAATAAATTATGGAAAAGAATGGATAAATTGGAAGCAGAAAAGCGAATGCTGCAAATAAAATTAGATCAACCTGTATCAGATCCTGCTTCACCAAGAGAAATCAATAATGGCGATACTGCTACTAGTTTAAGTGCACATATTCAAACTCTAAGGAGTGAAGTAGCCAGACTAAGACATACATTGTTCATCTCACAACAAGAACGTAAGAATTTTTATCATATAATTAGATTTATTTGTAGTAACAAATATATTTTAAAATAAGTTTTTATAAATATAATATTTTTATTACATCTAGAATTATATAAATTAATTTGATTATTGGAAAGAAAAGTAAAAATAGTGAAATGAAATAATTTGATTGATGTATTTATATTTTGTTATTAGCTTCACATTTAATATAATGTTATGCTGTAACAGCAATATTGTATTATAGATAATTAGAATCTTGCAATTCTCTTATACAGTGCTTAGCATATTAATAAATAAAAAATTAGAAGTAGCAAATTAAAAAAAGAATTAAGAGAGAATAGAAAAGAAAGATTGTAATAGAATAATAATTGTAATTAAAGGAAATAATTTATAATATAATGTAATTATGCGTATATACATATTTGAAATGATAATAAATATCATATACGAAATCGTTAAGTTTTATAATAATGTTGTGAATTAATTAGTAATACTAAAATCATTTAATCTTTTTGTTTTTGTTAACTAACATTGTTGGATCTGTTTGTACTTTTATATTAGATACAGAGAAGATGCAACGATATGTAAACGAAGAGAAACAAATTCGTGAAGAAAATTTAAGACTTCAAAGAAAATTGCAGCTGGAAGTAGAACGTCGCGAAGCTTTATGTAGACATCTTTCCGAGTCAGAGTCCAGGTAAATAATATTATATAGATTGTACAAATGTTTTAGTTTTATTACAAATTCATCTATTTGTTAGTTTGGAAATGGAAGAAGAACGGCACTACAATGAAATTGTGATGTCTGGTGGAAATATAAGAAATCGTACTGTTTCTAGCCCAGTGCCGTACAATCCTTCACCTAGTTCCTCTAGACCACTAAGTCCAGGTATAATATCCTTGTTTTATATAAAAATAAAGTAAATTTTTGACTTTTATGTTTCAATATTATGTGATCCCATATTTATTATTTGTATAAATTTATTTTATTAACATATCAATATTATTTATGAATAGGTTCATCAACCAGAGAGGGATTCAACACAAATCGATGTTATGCTTGTGGTCAACCTACTACAATTCCATTTGCAAGTTCGTCACCACCTTCCACTGTAAGTTACATTTTATAGTGGTTAATTTGTCAAATAGTCAAATAGTACTAAGTAATGTACAAATGTAATTTATGCGTATGAACATTTAAAAATGACATTAATCTGAAATATTTAATTATATTTAAACAGGGTCACATTGTAACATCATCCAATAGACGCACATCAGATAGATTTATTAAACCTGCAATTCCACCAACTATTGTAAGTCCAAGTGGTCCGCCAATTGCCGCTAACACAGCTACAAACGCAACTAGCGGGTCACCAATGGATATTACTAAAACATAAGTCAGTTGAATTCATCTAATAACAAATATTTCATCGTGTATTCGTATAAAGTACTTTTTTGTTGATGCATTTTTGCTATGTGATTGTATGACATACTCGAAAGTTATTTTAAAAAGAGTTTCAGTTTTCAATATTTTAATCATTTCATTTTACAATCATAGTATAGCGCGCATGAATTAATTACAGAATATTCTTAAAAATAAATAGTCTATAAATTGCTCTATACTTGGTATCAAATCGCTTAAATCTTTCTTGAAACATAAAATAGTATTTATATAAAAAAAAAAAAATATTAATATAAATCACATATGAAATTCTGAGCTGCTTCAAATAGACTAACAAAATGAAAATTAAAGGAAAAATCGCTCTTCTAATTTCCTTTGTGTGTATTTTATTATTATTATTAACTTAATGCATCTTTTTTAAATCTTTGAAATAGTAATACAAGAGGAATATTTTTTAATTTAAGTACTTAGATAATAGAAATAAATACTTCTGTAATGGTTACTATGTAACTTATTTAAATTTTAATATTTTTTTCTTATAATGTTAATTTTTTTGTAACATTATATGGCATAATATAATAGATAATAATATAATTTTGTTCAAGTTACACAATCATAATTTCGTATGATTAATACTTATAATGAAATTAGAAGAGCGATAATATACTTAAAATTAATATGCCTTAAAAAATATGCAATTATGATTAAAAAAAAAATAGTTAACGAAAAAAAAGAATAAATAAAGTTATAAAACAGAAATTTTTTAAATTCTTTCTTCCAAAGAATATTGGACTTTGTATTATTTCAAATATGATTGGCTTAATGTTTTGTATACAATCACATAATGTGAGTATTTCATACGTAAGCATTTGTATGCTGTGTTTCAAATCGACGAAACTAATATTATGAAATAACATCTACATGACATTGTTGCATTTAAATGCAATCATATTTAAAATGAAAAGATTATTATTTTTAAATATGTTTCAAATACTTTATTGTGTTAGCAATGTTTCAAGTATTAATTGCATATTTCCATTTTTCAAATAATAATTATTTAATTCGATTTGTCAGACATGCCATTATTTCATGCATGTAATATTTGTTCCATTTTAAAACAATAATATATAAATATTGTTTTCTTTTTTTGGCGATATTTGTGTGTTGGTCGAATATTAAATTAGTATATTTTGCTCTTTAATCACAAAATTTACCATTTTGTAACATATGTCATGTATAATATATTTTCAATTGATATTTATATGAATGTGATAAAGTAAAGCATAATAACCTTGTGCTACATTTTATAATAATTTGAACATTATTATTTACTATTGGTGCTCAAAATGTCGCGAGATTTTTCAATTTGTTATTAACAATATGTTATGGACGACATTTTTGTTCTTTGTCCAGTAATAAAGTAAAAGATATACAATTCAGCTTTTTAGTTTAAAAAAAGGAAAAAAAAGAAAAAAGGAAAAAAAGAAATAAATTTAGCCTTCGCATTATAGAATTTCTTCTATGATACAATTTATATGTGTAATATTTGGGTATCATATGTGTCGCAATGTTAAATCAGAAAATCATTAAAAAAGATGAAAATTGATATCAGAAAAGAAGTTAACTTAAAGTCGTAAGAATACTGATGATTAAACGGTAAATATTTAACTATGGTAATAATAACAAAAATTAATACCTTTTTTAAGCTTTATAAAATAATGTTTCTCAAATACTCTACATATGAATAAAACGTTGCTGCATTATATGAAATATAGATGTATTAATTGTCATATACATATAATGAAATTTTGTTAAAACAAGAAATTATTACTTATTAATAGTTATATACAGATATATTTCATTATTACATATTATGTACTTTACTTAAGCTTTCACGAAATACAGTCACTTTTTTGCTATTATTTTTGTAAAATTTATTGTTATCCTTATTTAAAATAAATACTATATTCATAATTTACTAAAATAGATTAAGGATTTACTATAGTATCCGGATTGTAAAATTCGTGGTTGGAATGTGTCGGTTTGGAAATATTTTAAATCGCTAAAGCCGAGAATAGTGGCCATTTTTCACAGATACGAACGATTTAAAAAATTTATGCTGATGAACATTTGTCTGACAAAGGGCAGAGCTTTAGAAATTCACGTAAACAGTTGCCGTGAGACAACCGGAAAATAAAAGGTAACCCAAACTTAATTTACTACTTCAGATGCATACAGAGTAAGCCGTACAGTATTAAGAAAAATTTTAGTAAAAGTATTTAAGTATTATTTNTAAGTTTAGTATTTAAGTAAAATCTTAAAAAACGTTTCATCAAAATCCATGAGAACGTCAACAAGTTGATCGAAAATTTTTACGCCTTATTTTCGTGAAAACGACCCTCATTTTCAGCTTTAGAGACCTTAGAAATTTCTAAAAAGTATCATCCTAATCAAATATTTTACAGTCCCAATGCTATAATGGAATCTATTTTAAAATGTGACATTTATTTAAATGTTTTAACAAACACAATATATTTAGTAAACATTGTACAATTATTCATACAGCACATTAAGGAAGAAGTAAAAATTGTATGTACATTTTCAAAGTTGTTTCTATCTATATATTGATAGCTTGAGAGCTAAATTGTTTTTCATGTATGCTTATGCACAGCAAATGATAATTTATGTGAAAAATTTTTATTTTGTCATTTATAACATCTAATTTTTATATAGTACTACAGATGATATTATGTTATATCATTTCTTTAACAGGTAGCTACAACTAATTTTGCAATTATTAACCACATAATCAAAGAAATTGAATCTTCATGATAACAAGGCCAGCTTAATAAACTTTGTATTGGCCATAGTATGCCTTTTGGCAAAGTTATTACAGGTTTATTTCCATATAGATATAGCAGAATCAACATTAATGAACCCTGAAAATATGTTGTGAATTACTAAGTATGTTATATTAAAATAAATATAAGCGAACACTTACATTTAATATACGAAAACCATATGTTACAGATATTTGTACCTTCATTCTGGAAGACAGTCTTTCATTTGCTAAATAATAAGTACATTACGATTAAAAGTGTTTTATAAAATGAACTTGACAATAAATAGCGCAAACAAATGCAAAATTTATACAGAACAGAAATTCAATGAGATGTAACTATTTTTATTTTTTTTTGTATTCAAATAATTATAAATTAAAGATTTTTAATTGTTAACTTAAATTATTGCATAACAAAATTATAAAATATATATCTAATTATTTCTTAATAATTGTATTAATTGTATCATTATTTTACCTTTTTCTTTTAATGTACTTTCTAATTTATTATATTTACGCTGAAGTTTTGCATACTTTGAAAATTCATCTACTATAGATATCCCAATCATTTCTTGCTTCAAATTAATCAAATCATTTCGTAATTCTATATCATGTTTGTTTACTGTATATAAGCGAGACGTAATCTGCAAACGAATGACAATTTACAACAAATGTAATTAACAAATGTAATATGTAAACAATGTCCAGATACTTACATATTTTATTAAAGATGGGAAAATATATTCTAAAAGGCAACTTACAGTTGATATTATAAGTAAATTCATTTTATATTCTCAATAGGATAAATTTCATATTTCGCAATATATTTTATCGGATATTAATCAAAAAATCAAATATAGCGTAAAACGTTACTTCTCGACTTTTAATGAAAGAGGCTTTAGAGGTTATAACATTTTCCAATTGCTTATGTCAACCTGAACATATGAAAAGATAAGTACTTAATAGATGGTCAGCACACGCTCGTAGGTCAGCATAATTATACTAGGGAAT